>CM047806.1:54726519-55326519 GCA_026214975.1 Gentiana macrophylla
GGATTGATTCTTATTTGGACCTCGGGTATCCTTCTTTGAATCTATCAATCGGATTAGGTGTGCTCTCACCTTGCCTATTCCGACCAGCGAATCTATACCACATTAACACATTCATCCATGGTTAGAGGACATCTGCTCAACTTCATACACAACTTTGTATTATGTAGCCTCAAACAAGCGATGTGGTCGGAAGTCGATCATCTGCGTCTTGACATAGCTTAAGCAGATTGAATCTCTTTAATAATTTATCACGATTTTCGTCTTTTTGTTTAGCCATATTCATGAGGTGTGTAGTGCTTAAATGAGACTTTTTATTTACAATAAAGCGCATCTCAAAATTTGCGAGCCAACATGGCAAAACTAGAATCGAACTGGTTGGTGAACCACTCTGCAGCTCGACCGATGAGCAATGTCACTAGGCTCGACACCGCGTTGCATCATGGCGCCGTCCAACCTCATCGAGACAAATACCTATGTAGATGGTCTTACGGATCAATGGTGCCATCATAAGGTTTTATCTTTGGTATCTTAAACCTTTGGGTTTAGGAAAATCTTCAATTTCCTTTGTGAAGAGGCGATTCCAACCACAGTGAGACCGAATTTTTGCCCAAAATAACGTCTAGCTCTTGCCTAACGCTATCCTCATCAAGCCTTTGATGTTTCTGCTTTGAATTTCCGTCTCTTTTTCTCACGAGAATTTGGATGTCCCGCGATTTCTTCCCCGGGTACTTGCTTGGCGTTTTTGCGGTGTCTTTCTTGGCGCCCGTTCTCGCGACCCTGAGCCACAAAAGCCTGCGCTCACGATTACGGACATCGATTCGCGATCGATTCTTTGCCAATTGATCTCGATAACTGATGCTCCGGGAAAAGGCTTGTTTCTCCTTTGGGGATCTTCATGGATGGAGCCAACAGCGGATCCCGCATCTCTTGTGGATCCGGATCCACGTGCTCGTTGATCTATGAACCCTGTTGATCTGTGGTTTTGGAATTAGCTTTTTGGCATTCTTGTCCTTAGGAGGCATCGTGATCTTGGTGTATTCAACGATGAAGAGCCTTCCTTCTAGCGTCAATGACGATGAAAAATTATGTCACCTAATTAATTCGGGCTGAATGAGTCAATGATGAATACTCAAAACCCTAATGCCTTAAGAAAGTGTTGTAGATTTTAAGATTTGCGTGCGAGTCTAAGAACTTGTCTTAGATTGCCTCGTATCTGTATTTTTCCAGGAATCAAGCCTTACGTAGTTCTGGAACATGGTATTTATAATGATAATGCATGCCCAACCACTAATAATAAGTCGGTCTAAGCTATTGTCATATTTAACCTTTATGGGCGCTTGCCCTTGCCCAAGTTATCATCGCGATAATGGGCCTTCGTGGCATTTAGTGCGGACTCTCGTCTCTTACGCCCGACTCAACCGACTTACGGTGGTCGAAGCTGCGACCATCGTCTACCAACGCTTAGAGTCAATCGTCGTAGCCCGAATCCGGGCATCGACATGCACACCTTGATTCTTATTCATATCGTTGGGGACCAAGCTGGAAGGCGACACGTGGAGGGTGAAACCCTGTAATGCCGTCATAGTTCGATCATAATATTCTTATAATAACGTCGCGAGTAAGTAGCTGCACCTCACCAAGATTATTTTAGAAACTTATAAATCACACGTGAGCACGTAAAGCACACAAGTTGGTGTTCAATCCATTTCTACCATATGTGATCATACAGCGATCCATAGAAATGCCTTACTACCAATCATATCTCACTATTCAGTATACACAACTTAAATCTTTGAAAGCACTTTCTTTGAATATGTTACATGAAATGTACTTGAGCTACAAAACATACTTAATGAGCACATAAAATCAAAGAAAAAGCAGTTAAGAGACGGCTTTGCTCACAAGCCAGGCGTCAGCATGAGTCCTGTTTGCCTTTTCTATTCAACACTCGTGTTCAATTCATCTTTGGTTTTACAAAGACATTAACAAAGACAAAAATTTTAAAATGAAAACAAAACCTTTCTTTCCCTCAAAGTTTACTTATGGCGCTTCCAACTAACTTGGTGTGGAAATTTTGCATAAATAAAGATACCAATTAGCATTGATTGAATTCCTTCCATGGTTCCGCATGATAAACCGATCTGAATCGGATGTCCACCCTGCCTCATATTGTGCCGGAATGGTATTTCCCTCTTGATCCATGCCATTCTTTGTTGTTTCGTATTCGGAATAAAAAGCGCCATGGCGAGATGGAATCAATGAAGCGAAAGGTGTCATGCCATGGAGTGGAAATCATACACAATCTCCATTCCAACTAGTTGTAAAAGGAGATAAATAATTCAAATTGGGACTTAAAATACTTTATCTCCTTTTGTTATTTTATACAATGGTTTATTCCCCTCAAACTCTTGGACTTGTTATCGTTTTCTGCCTATAAATGTAATCTTGTGGGTCATTAATAAAATACATTCAAGTTTTCATTCTTTTATATTTCACAACATGGTATCAGAGCAAGGTTACGAGAAATTCACCAAAATATACTAAACGAGGAAGAAATAATCATAGTTATAAACTGATCGTCTACGTTTGCCGGAAACCTAGAGGTGCGGCGGAAACCTAGAAATTTCTTTGAAGGAGGCATGGCTTCAAAGGACAATCAAATTTCTTCAATATAACAAAGGAAATGGGCACGCAGTTTCCTTTTTCCCTTGATGAATGCAAGCAGCTGCTTGACATGGTAAGATCCAAGCATACATCGGCTAATCATGTGAATATAACCAAAGGATATGAATTTTCAGGTAATGATTTTTCTTTTGCTAGCGGCACGCGCTTACAATTGGATTTTGGACGGTGGGTGTCACAGATCACATGGTTTCGATCCTAATCTTTTAAGCAATTACAGACTGTCAAAAACCACAAAGTTACACTACCAAGCGGATCCAAAACTAAAGTTACACAAATTGGAGAAGTAAAATTATCACCATTCCTCATACTTAAAAATGTCCATTGTGTTCCATACTTTCGTTTAAATCTTATCTCTATTCACAAATTGTCATTACATTAAGCCTTACATGGTCACCTTTCTAAGGGATTATTGCTTGATCTGAGGACCGACATTCGGGAAGCGATTGGGACCAGGCTTTGAAAAGGAAGGCCTATACTATCTTGAAATAAAAGGACAAGGATCTTGTCATCAAGCCACAACATCAAGCCCCTCACTCTGGAACAAACGTTTAGGTCACCCCTCTTCCAAAACTATGTCTTCATTTTCTTTACGAGAAGTGGAATAAATCTGTGACCAACACGGTTGTTTGATATGTCCTCGCTAAAAGCAGACCCGTTTACCTTTTACCAAAAGCTCCATTGCTACTACTAGTGCTTTTGAACTCATTCATTTTTTTGGTTAAATGTAAATATATTAAACCAAGGTATGCAAACTACAGGAGCTGCATCTAAGCGGAAGAACTAGTCTAGTATCTACAAAATGTTGAGAAAGAGTTAGATTTGTTGATTTCAAGCGACATAAGACCCACGAGGTTAAATGCTACGAAACAACGACCACTTTAAACCCTATCAACACTCAAAAAGCGCTAAAAAGGGTCATATGAGAGCATAACTCACAGAGCTGTCACACAGGTGTGTAGAGAAAGAAAATTATCTCAACGACCACCAACAAATACCAAAGACAACACAAAGATGTACAAAACCACAACATCATGGGGTAAAAGTGTACAAAGGAAAAGCGACTGCATTATATAATAGATGTGAGTCTTAATACAATGCGGGATATCTGGAATCTTCGTAAAAAAGCCTTCAAATCTTCTCTTGTTTCTCATATGCCAAAGCCAATAGACCACAGTGAGAGATGGAAGCAGATCTAGCCACATTTCCAAAGAAGTCCCCTTGCACTTGGTCCTGAAGCCATCTAGCAGAACCAACAACGATCTACAAGTCCTACTAATGCCTAGCCACATTCGATTTTCCCCAAACCATATAAGAAGTAGAGCCTTTGGAAAAATAGATGGGAAGCAGATTCATTCACGATCCAGTCCACAGAGAGCAAGTCTTGTCTTCAAACATCGACCTATCGGTAGTAAGTGCTTGATTTTTCAAAGCCATCCACAGTATAAAACAGTGTTTAGGAGTAGCTACAGGGTTCCAAAGCGTCTTGCACCACCAAACTTTTGTTCCCTTTCTCCTGAAGAAATCATAAGCTAGCCTAGGGCAAATTCTAGAGCCAGTGCACCAAGACTTCATCAGATCCACAGCAGCATCAAAAGAGCCAGAAGCATCCAGAATCCTATCCTTGATTCTAAAAAGAGCCTTGACCAAGGCAGAATCTCCCTGTTTGACCTGATAATCCTAGATATCAGTAGCCTTCAAGTATTCCTCACCAATCCATTTGACCTGCAGGCGATCCTTTTTGCATTGGAAGTTCCACAGATTTTGCAAAGAAGAGCTAAGTTCCAAGCATCCAAGCTGAAATATCCCAGGCCACCTTCATTTTTGGGAACACAAACCTCATCCCGACCAACTAAGGACTTTCTAATGAATCACAAGATCCCCACGGGAATCTCTACTAAATTTGGTCCGACTTGGTTTGACTCTTGCCAATGATGGGGAAAATGCCTAACGAAGCAGTGTTGCCCTTGTATATGTGAAAGAATATTTGCAACCTCCGAAGCATAAGATAGGGTAGCCCGCTTTCCAACCACAAAAATAATTTCTCAAAAAGTAAGCGGTGGATCATAATGAACAACATTGATCTAACGACATATAAAGGAATACCAAGGTATCTAATAGGTAAAAAAACCTTCCTTTAAACCAGTGATATCAAGCAGATCTTCCTTATTATCATCACTTAAACCAGCACAGAACATTTCTGATTTCAAAAGATTAACAGTCAAACCAGAACAGTCACCAAAGGAAGTCAAACAACTCATCTATAAGGTGATAGATATAGGATCTCCTCTAGCAAAAAGCATCAAGTCATCAGCAAAAGCTAGGTGATTAATTTTCAAGTTATAGCAACCGGCATGAAAATTAAACTCGAGAATCCTCTCCAAGAATCCTAAGCATTCTAGAAAAGTACTCATTCCAATAACAAGCGAAAGGGTGAGATAGGATCACCTTGTCTCAAACCTCTTTTCAGAGGAAGAATCCTTCAACTCACCATTGATAGATAGAGAGTAAGAAGTAGTGGTGACACAAAGCATAATCCACCTCACAAACCTGTCAAGAAAACCAAAGCCCCTTAGAACAGCCTCTAAAAAAGACCAGTGAACAGAGTCAAAAGCCTTCTTGATATCCACTTTTATCAAACATCTAGGGGGCCCTTTTCACTCCATAATGCTGATCAACTCGACACACGAGGAAAATGTTGTGCGACATAGCCCTTCCATCTACAAAACACACGCTGAGCCTCGTCAATAAGATCGGAAAGGCGGAAGAAAGCTTTGGAAGCAGGAATTTTAGAGATCACCTTATAAATAACATTACAACGAGGAGATTGGCCTAAAGTCACCTGTGAAGCGACATGAGTAGATTTAGGTATCAAAGCTATGGCATGGATGATTGATCTGTTTGAGCAAAGCATCATTTTGAAAGAATTCGGCCTGGCATTAGTGAAGCCTTCACCAATAATATCCCGAGATTTTTGAAGAAACCACAGTGAATCCATCTGGACCAGGGGACTTATCATGAGAGAATGAGAACAAGGCATCCTTGACCTCAACAATGATCCACATCCCTCAATAAATGGTCGAAGCTTGACAGGTTCCTTAGGACCCGGCATTGACCACATCTTTCATCAGCTGTGTGCAGAAGCTGTGTCCCCAAAAAAGCGATATAAGAAATCACAAAAGCATCTCCCACATGGTCATATGAAGTAGTAAAAGAGCCATCAGCAAGTTTTATAGAGGAAATGTGCCTCCTGGCGTTATTCCTCTTAACCATAGAGTGGAAGAATTTAGACCCCCTGTCACTTAGTTTCAAATAAACTCCTTTAGCTTTCTGAGATAAAAAAGAAGCCTCAGCAGCCTCCAAGCCCATACAGATCTTCTTCTGATCCCTAATTTGAGAAGCCAATAAGTGAGAGGGCCCCAAATTATCTTGAGGCCCGAAGAATCTGAAGCGATTCCCGAGCATTTTCAGACCTAACTGAAATGTGAGCAAAATGTTTCTTGTTCAAGGCTCTGAGAGGTTCTTTGAGTCTTTTTAACCTTTTACACAATTGGTACATTGCAGTTCCAGCAATATCTTCCCCCCAACTCTGTGCCAAGATGTCAATATAACTTTCATAATGCAACCACATATTAAAGAATTTAAAAGGCTTCTTCCTAGGCACACAATCAGTAGAAAGGGTAATTCTGCAAGGTGAATGGTCAGAATGATGGCCAGGAGGGTCAAAAAAAGCCAGAGCATCCATATTCCAGTCATACCAAGTAGCATTAACAAAAACTCTGTCAATCCTTGTGAAAACACCGTGACATTCAGGTGAAGAATTCTCGGAGGAGTTTAGATCTGAAAGATTTGCATCAGGACAAAAATCAACACCATCTTGCATTTCATACTCGGAAGGCACATTCCCATTCAACTTGTCCTCCACGAAAGCCTTTGCATTAAAATCCCCAAAACCATCAGGGCAAAGTGGAAAAAACACTCGACTCACTAATTTTGTCCCACAAAGGCCTCATATCCCCAATAGTGTGCAGACCATAGACAAAAGTGATAAGAAAACAATCTCCAGAGACTAAAATCCTCACCTTTGCAATGTATCCTTTGAACATCCACCTCCAAGATCTCCACCTCCAAAAAAGCAGGATCCCAGGATCAAAAGTATCCTCTTTCTAATATGTACATCAAAATTATCCACAAACTTCCATGTAGGAATTTTCTTAGCAAGAAAGTGATCATAACTATTTTGAGACAACTTTGTCTCAAGGATTCCAAATAAGGAAATGCAGTCTTGCCTAAGAAAAGCCGACAACAATGATTGTTTAATAGCCTTATTGAACCCTCTAACATTCCAAAACCCTATCATTTTTGCCTACCTAGAGGTGATCTACCTATAGAGACACTTTCATTTCTGTTTTTATCATTTCCAGTAGCACCAGGGGTGTTATGCCTTTTGTTTTTCTTTTTCTTCTTTGATTTCTTAGATCCAGAAGCAGCAGTACCATCTCTATTAGCCAGATCATCATCCTCAACCTCATCTGCCCAAATTCTATTTTTATCAGGGGACAAAACATCAAAAGTATTAGCAACTGGAGTAGCAGGTTTCTCTACATCTTTTCCAGTACTAGTAGAGGCCACATTCTTTCTTTTATCAAGCTCAGAGTCTTGCACGAAGAAGGTAGCACTACTCTGCATGCACCCGACCATATTTCCAGTGAGGGGACTTATCATTTTACCATCATCTTCAAGTATAATCACTTTCTTCTTCTTTGAAGGGTTAGGTTTGAAACCCAGGTTTTTGACCTTGCCGGATACAAGCGAGGACCTCGGTCTTGGTATCATCATGTCTATCCTCAGTATGCCACTAGCTTGTTACATGTTTTTGAGAACTTAGGCATTTTTCTTCATATAGAAACAGCTGCTTTAAGACCTTTCCATCATGCATAGTAATAGGAATGAGAGAGGCGAGAGGCATTTTAAGTCAATTTCTACAAGACACCTTTCAAAACTCAAAACTTTTCTCGCGGCGCGTGATAACCTTATCGTTATAATTGTGGACTTCCAAGAAAAGAACAAATCTTACTCAATGCTCTATCCTTCCATAGCCTTAGTGGAAGATTAGGCAAATTTGGATCCATCTGAGGAACCATAGTACAAGCATCCTTACTAAAATTGAACAAAACAGGCATCTTTTTTAAGAGCAAAGGCTTGCCAAAAGCATAGAAAGGACCAGCCTGCAATACCTCAGTAAGGTCAGATTCTTGTTCAAATAGAAACACTATGCACCCTGAATTATGGTAATGATATCTGCATTTCCTTGGCCAAGCATTCACAATTTTTGTCTGACATCTCTTCACGGAAATTTGGAAGGAAAGATGCCAATAAGACTCAACTTTTCCATAATATCATCATTTAAATCTTCCTCTTCCAAAAACACAGTATCTGGATTTACACAGTCCACATGATCTGTCAAGAGAACAACATCATCAGAAGGCTCTCTATTCTTCTTCACCATTTGAACCCAAGAAGCAACATCATCCACGCGCCTTTCAGTATTTTCCCAAAAAACTTGATGAGAGGTATCAATATGCTTAGTACGGAAGCCTTAGCATTTTCCTTACTTACATCACTTGCAATAGCACCAGGATCCACCTCCAACTGAGTCCCATGTTCTATCACACCTCCAGATCCTAAAGTGTCAGTAACACCTTCAGAAACAAGCTCTGTGGCGAAGAACCATGCTCTTTCACTACAACCCGAGAAACATGCACTACGGATGAGGAACGCCCTTAACAGTGCCTTTGGCACTCTCAAGTGTCTTTTCAGACACACCACCAATCTTTAAACTATCAATTGAAACATTATCAGCCTGTTTTTCAACTTCTAACAGCTCAGAAAGAGTTGGAATAGCTGCCAAATCACCATCGGCCAAAACAGACTTCTTTTTTGAAATACCAGCAGCAGGTGTAACTAACCTGCCAGATTTTAACCTCATAGCTTCATAAACTCTAGGATTACAGCATTTAGAAGCTGGTTCCTTTAATTCCACCATTACAGAATCAGCTCCAGGGGTAGGTTCAACAGCAGCAGTTTGAACAGTAACATGGAGATTTGTCAATGGAAGCTTATCCACAGCATTCTGATCTTCAAATGGAGTTGCAGGAAGAGCAACAAAGGCATTAGGAGATGTTTATACCCAAAAGGGGATCATTCATCAAACTAGTTGCGTCGACACATCCCAACAAAACGGGGTTGTAGAAAGAAAACATAGACACTTATTAAATATGGCTAGAGCTCTTCTCTTTCAAGCAGGTCTTCCTAAGAAATTGCAGGAGATCTATACTTACCTCCGCTTATCTTATAAAAGCGAACACCAACACCTATTCTTAATGGCCAAACACCCTTTGAGTGCTTATTTAAGAAATCACCAAATTATTCTCATTTACGGTCTTCGGTTGTCTTTGCTTTGCTTCCACACATGCAGATAAAAGAACAAAATTTGACCCTCGGTCATCTAAATGCATTTTCATAGGTTATCCTTATGGCCAAAAGGGATACAAAGTATATGATTTAAACACCGAAAGAACGTTTGTCTCGAGATGTCATTTTCATGAAAACACATTTCCATACGAGTTAAGTGAATGACGCATGAACTCCATGCAACACACAAGTTTGAATTCTATGCCTTATTACGATTTCGATGACGACATTGTTGTTGCCTCACCCCAAATCACTAATGTGGCACAAGAACACCTTGTGCCCGTAACCTTTAATAGTTCAAACCCCACCACAGAACAAGCCTCTCATACAGAACAAGCCTCTCATACAGAACAAGCCTCACCTCCCTTGTCACCTTCACTTCCATTGTCCCCTTCACCTACCATACAGACACCACCACGCCGTAGTCACCGTATTCCAAAAACCCCTTCTTATTTGCAAGATTTTCATCTTGGCGTGGCCTCCTTGAGGTCCAACTCTTCGTCAACCGAATGCGGTCCTGGCTCAGGTAATCCTCATTCCTTACATCATTTCCTTTCTTATGACCGATTATCTTCTTCCCATAAAGCCTTTACGGCTCAACTCACTCTTTTCAAAGAACCATCGTCTTATGCACAGGCTGTTCAATAATCACATTGGCGTGCCACCATGCAAACAGAACTTCATGCACTTGAGGATAATAAAATGTGGTGTTTAACACCATTGCCGCCAAATAAAAGGCCAATCGGTTGTAAATGGGTGTATAAGGTGAAACTCAATTATGACGGTACAATCGATCGGTACAAAGCCCGTTTAGTTGCAAAGGGCTATAACCAAATTGAGCGTGTTGACTATTAAGAGCGTTTGCTCCCGTCGCCAAAATGGTAATCGTCCGCGTTCTCCTTGCACTACCATGACCATGCACGGTTGGCATTTGCACCAACAGCGTCAATAATGCCTTCTTACATGGAGACCTTAATGAAGAGGTCTATATGTCACTTCACTTTGATTACGGACGAAAGGGGAGACTCGAGTCTGTAAACTCCATAAGTCCTTATACGGTTTAAAACAAGCTTCTAGACAGTGGTACATTAAATTGTCTAATGCTCTTAAAATTGTAGGTTTCGCACAATCTTGTGCAGATTATTCGCTATTCGTCCGCAAACATAATGGTAAATTTTTGCCATACTTGTGTATGTAGATGATGTCATTTTGGCGAGGTAATGATGTGCGAGACATTGAGAAACAAAGAAATTTTGTCTCGACAATTCAAGCTAAAAGATTTGGGCCAACTTCGATATTTCCTTGGCATCGAGGTTGCGCGATCACAAAGAGGAATTGTGTTATCTCAGCGAAAGTATGCTCTAGAGATATTGGAGGACACGGGATTCTTAGGTGCTAAGGCATCACGCTTCCCAGTTGATGAGAACATCACGTTAACTTCAAACCATGGAGAACTTATTTCAGATCCATCATCATATAGGCGATTGGTTGGACGGTTAATATATCTAACAGTCACACGACCAGATCTTACATATGGTGTTCATATGTTGAGTCAGTTTATGGAGAAACCGAGATGGCCCCATATTGATGATGCGCACAAAGTTTTACGCTACATAAAATGTACCCCAGGACAAGGGATTCTCCTTCCATCCGAAGGCCAAGTGAAACTTCATGCTTTTTGTGATACGGATTGGGCGCGTTGTAAGGATACTCGGAGATCTATCACAGGGTTTTGCGTGTTACTTGGACAACACACGTGTCTTGGCGAACAAAGAAGTAAACAGCGGTATCGGTCTAGTCAGTGCGAAGCGAATATCGCTCAATGACAAGCACTTGTTGTGAGGTTACATGGGTAAAGGCTATTTTGAAGGATTTAGAATTTGATCACACTTTACCCGTGGATTTAGCTTGTGATAATGTAGCAGCTTTACACATTGCGTCTAATCCGGTGTTTCATGAATGAACAAAGCACATTGAGATTGATTGTCATCTAGTTCGTGAAAAGGTCCAAAGGGGATTCATTCGCACAATACATGTTGAACTAAAGATCAACCGGTGATTTGTTTACAAAGCCACTTTGAGTACGAAACACTTTGAAGAAGCTGCTTATCAACTTGAGGGGAGTGTAAAAGGAGATAAGTAATTCAAATTGGGACTTAAAATACTTTATCTCCTTTTGTTATTTTATACGAGTGGTTTATTAAGCCTCAAACTCTTGGACTTGTTATCGTTTTACGCCTATAAATGTAATCTTGTGGGTCATTAATAAAATACATTCAAGTTTTCATTCTTTTATATTTCTCAACACTAGTAGTCCTAGTAAAAACCCCTCATCCACCCCACTATGAAAACTTCCTTGTCTTAAACCTGATGGTTTCACGATATTTTCAGTGATTAGACAACAACCCGATAGATACCTTTCAAACACGTCAAGCGGATTACATATTATTGTTACCCTCTTTATGTTTTCAAATTGACTACGAATCAAAATTCCCTTTTTCGATCCTTCGACAATTTCGCATAAACTTTAATAAATTAAAAATACCATCTTTATTCCTATATCTGAAATTAAAACTCATACAATACAATACATGTCATAACTTAAACTTACCTGTAATTAATTATTGGTTCAGATTAAAGAACAATGTTTGAATCATAACCTTTTTTCACACCATTGCTCCGGTATGCGTGGATCTTCCTTCTTAGAGCAACCATAGTACGTGGATGTGTTGTAGCCATAGTCTCTTTGGAAAATGGCTATAATACAGGAATATATGAAGATATAAAATAATGGTGATGAAATAATGAAGAAATTTTAGACCATCCTTGCTCCTTGCCTATATTTGGACAATGAAATAGAATACTTTCTCTGATCAAACAGTTCTCTATGTATTTGAATTTGCCACTACACCATCCCATCGATCAGGCATATTCTATTAAAAAAATCTCTGTGTATTTAAATCAACCATATACTGCCATGCCATGTGTAACCATTGTGTAAGAATAGATGACATCTATATTAGTGTTACTACGGTTGCTCTAATATCTTTGGCAGACATCAACCCATGCTACTTCCAAATTTCTAAAACCTACGATAAATTTCGGTCAATTGTATTTCGTCTCTCATTCCAATCACATGATACAAAGATATAGTCACTCAAGGTTTCCATAATTTTACACAATGACTAAACTACCTAAAAAATTAAATACAATCAATGATACACGATACATCATAGTGCCGTAATACCCCCGTCAGTGGGGCGTGAAGATCTCGAGCGCCCAACTCACAGGCGCAATAAAAATTCAAACTGTTGACGACCCAACGCCTTCGTAAAAATATCCGCCAATTGATGCCGCGTAGGCACATACGACAGCAAATCAAACCATCCGTGATCGCATCCCGCACGAAGTGACAATCCGTCTCAATATGCTTCGTGCGTTCATGAAAAATATATAGCCACTCATGGCTTCTATAATTTTATACAATGACTAAACTACCCTCAATAATTAAATACAATCAATGATACACAATACATCATAGTGTCATAACACCTAAATATGGCCTATATATTAATTGTATTTTTTGCCAGCAGCGTGATGATATCTGATGATATCTTGCTCGTTTTAGTACCATCACTAACGAACCCAAGGTGCACTGCTCCACTTTTCGAATCGCCCCAACAATTTTCATGTTTTTTTTTCCGGTCTAATTCATAATTATACACACACAACACAATGGTATTTACAATGGAAAATTTTTGTACACAGAATATGTCTACACAAAATCTAAACCATTTAATGGTTTTAGTGAAAAAATAAAATGAAAATAATGTCAACCCTTTGGTTCACTTTATGTGACTTTTTGTGTAGGTATAATGGGTGCCTAAATCACATCATTTACAATATAAGTAACCCTTTTTGAAGTAATGTTTTTATCACTTGTGTCAATCTAAATTCCTTCAAAATCTCAATTTTAGGTAAATATCATTGATTAATGAATCCTAAATACATCCCTTGATAATTATCTCTTTAAGTTAAAAGAGCCATACTTCCGGTCAAACACAGCTTTATCGACGGTTTAATAATCCACAAAATCTTATTCAAAATGACAACAATACCCTTAATTAAAAATTTGCGGTTTTACAAATATTGTTATCCTTGTGAGCATAACTCATTCACACCGTGAAGCGCACTATTTTTATATCTCTAAAATAATATAAAATAATACATATCTCTATTTTACAACATCTCAATTCAGAACACTCCACAACAGCATCCCGATCCCTATCTTTAACCATTAATATAGAGATAGTGCTTTAAAATATGGATAGTGCTCCACAAATGAGGATACAATGTTCATTGACTCTAAAATAGAGATAAGGATGAGACTTCTGCTGTGGAGGTATTTGAGGGAAATTTCCACTTTTTATTTTTATTTTAGGGATAGTGCACCACCGTATATGGCTTCTGCTACAAATGCCTATGGCCAATTCCATCAAGTTATTATTGATGTTCATATCAAAGCAAATGCAAAAATTCAGACTGATGCAAGAAAATAATAAAACATCAAGTCAACAATGAGCTAAAGCCAATTTTTTCTCCCCCATAACCTAGATAAGGATTTGAAGGCAACATATTTAATTATGGAAGGTTGAGGTTCATCTATCATTTTTTTTTTTTTTTTTTTTTTTTTTTTTGCAGAAATGTATTATCACCCGGAGATGGTCATCCTTGCTAAATCACGTATAATGTAATGCTATAAGATTTTAAATTGATAAGTGAGTATAATCGAACATTGTTTTTAATTGAAGATGGACCAGACGACATGCTACACTCATTGAATCAAGCAAGACTTATCTGATGAAAGTGACGCAAATATCTAAAAGTGACTATCGAAATTGAAGTGATAATTAAAGGTGTAAAGCCGGACCGTTTGATCAAGTCCTGATCACAAGTTAATATTAGTGGAGGCTACGGCATTAACTTCACGTCATTCCAAGCCGCAACCTATGACATCAAACAATATATCCATTATACACATATGTAGGTTGCCAGTACGAAATAAGACTTTCGCTCCACCAACAGGTATTTAACGCAAGGCATTTAATGCATTTGAAATAATACAACAGGTCAATCAATAAGGACCGTTCATTGCTCTAAACGGTTGTTTTTCAAATCTATGAATAAAGAAGGTAGAAACCCAAGGGCCTATAAATGCAAGACTTCAAAGATACAAGAAGACTACTGAACTAACACTGAAGCTATTCATATTCTCAAGCTATTGCACCCAATGGGAAACTCTACAACACTTAAAGCTTACGGTTCTCAAACTCTACAACACTTAAAGCTTTTACTCCTAAATTATGCTAATGTACGTACCATGCTTCGAGTGTCCATCATGAACACCTTTTGACAATGAAATTGTTGGCATCATTGTTTGCCCCAAACGGTATGGGCCCCTCCTTCAATTCGAGCGTCAACCGATGACACTCGGAGATACCCTCACGTGCAAGCAAGATAAAAACAATAAAATAAGAACAAACAAGGAAAATGTTGTGAGTAAGAAGCACGTCTGATAGTGAAGCAAGACTTTCCATTTAAGACTTTATCCTACAATATCGCATTATGTCTTACATGTCCACATTGCCTCTTTCTTGTTCACAATGTAGATCACAATAGCAAAAAAGAACGACCCACCTTTATTCTATCAAAATACAAATTTCTCACAACATTTTCACCAGTATATAATTTTGAGATATTTTATGGTGCAACGGTTATAGGAACGTTATACCAAGTGACATACATTAGAGTCTCTCATTTTTACTCTCTTTCACATAATACATTTTTATCGTGTGTGAGAGGTTAGAAATGAGTGGTTGTAATATATGCAACTTGGTAAAACCTTCCTACCACGGTTATATTTTAAAATTTCACATATAATTTTACTACCACATTCATCAATAATGCTAAAATAAATATAAAAACACTATACTAAAATAAATTTAAAATAAAAAAAAATACTAATTAATGAATTTTCTTTTTTTCCTTTTTTTTTTGTACGCCAGAAAGTGAGCAGGATTGTGGTTTTGTCCACAACCGCATTGCCAATCATCTTATTAACAACTTGGATTTTAAAGCTATTGTAGCTATATTAAAAAACCACATTGTCACTTCTTACAAAAAGTACACATCACATTGGCATTTTAGGCTATGCAGTGTCATTCAAAAACACGTCTGATAATAGAAAACCCTCATATTAATTATTTCTCTCAAAAGAATCAAAAATTTCTACGTGTCCATATTATCACTTTCTTTTCCACATTGAAGACCACAATAGCCAAAATGAAGAATCCACTTTTTTCTTTTTTTTAAAGTAAAATAAAAAGAAGAAAGGAGAGAAACGAATGAGATGTAAAGGAGAGAGAAAAATTGTTTTATTTGTTTTGATTATTTTATTCAAAACAATGAGAACAATGTTGCGGACAGTTCCACTATCCCACCCACAACAAAATGTTTTATTTCATGTATTTAAGTGCTATTGTAGTTCACTAAAAATAAAGATATTGTGAAGACTGAAAAATTACCTATTCCCAATGTGAAATATGCTCTCTTATTGTATGTGCTCTAAAGGTTCGAGGGAAGTACTTCGAATGTGTCTTATCCGCACGCGCGCTACCAGCCATGGAATATTGCTTGGTGTCTCAAGGGAGATTCAGATAGCTATGAGCCTTGGAATTTGTTTAGCCCTGGAATATGTTACTCCCTCTGTTTTTATCATCAATTTTGATGAATTCACACAGACTAAAAAAAAATGATAAAATGTTTAAAATATGTTGTAAACCGACAATATTATCCCTTCTTATTTTACATATTCTATCTCGTAGATTGTGTACTTTTCTAATCCGTACTTTGTGACAATTGCTTGTCTTTTGATTTTTTTTCCCCACTATACCAAAGGGGCTGTTGGTGTTCTGAAAATTGGGGAGTGGATCCATTATTTATGGATATGAGAGTAAGGTAAAACTTTGGTTTAATTGTATTATAATAAAAAAAAGTGATGGTAAGAATGGAAAATAATACTCCATCCGTTCTTATTTAACTGTGATAGTTGTCAAACAAAAATATATTCATTTTTTTAGGCAAAAGATGTTTTTTTATTAAGCGCATTATCAAACTTATGGCATTGATTACATCGGAAGGTGGCTACAATCCCCAATCCTTAAAAGAAGTCAAAGAAATGTCTTTCCTAGATAAAGGTGCGCATGTACATTCCCATTTCTCTTGACGAAGGAAAAGGAATGATACCGAACAAAAAGTTTAACTATTCACAAGATTTCGTGATTCTTCCTAACTCAGATAGGTCTTCCCGGGTGATCCGATCATTTGAATCAACAATAAATAGTCTCCCTCAAAGATGCAACAGTGACAACCATAAGTTACCGCTACCGTCGTTGAGTGGTAAAGCGCTGAAACTACTTCCAATAATGCATTGCTGCAGATTCCAAGAGGATAGGAAAAAGATACTAAAATGACTCATTCGCTATTGCGTAGAAGCCTTCCACTGCTTAATCACATTTCTCCGCAAGGTTTTGGCGTCACAAGTAATTTTATTTTTCCCGCTTTTGATTTAATCCATCAGTTGGGCCATGACACTTTGCCGATCTATTCCTTATTATTGAATAGTTCTTGAATCTCGATTAGCTGTCGGGCACTTTGATTTACCACCCGAGATATAAATATCTTCCTTAAAAAAATGGCATTGCATCTAGAAAGTTAACAAACATAATCTAATAATGGATAAAATATATTTGTCATAGACTTCTTGTGTGTACACCCACACTCATATAGTAGTGTTTTACAAATAGTAGTTTCACACACTAGGCCACTTGGCCAATACAAGTTTAGACAAGTGTCCTTATTCTAGATAATGTCTATCTAGAAATATATCTTGAATTAATTTATTTCTCAACATTCCCCTCAAACTGAATGTAGGAGCAGTGACAACATTCAGTTTGCTTCGAGACTTGCCAATTGAGGCGGGTAATGTTTTGGTAAGAACATCGACTAGTTGCATGGATAAGGGCACAAATTGCATTGTGATTGCTTGTTGTTGACTTGATTCCTCACATAGTGAATATCAACCTCTATATGCTTTGTTACAGCATGATAGACAAGGTTGTGAGCCAAGTAAATATGCTGAGATTATCGACCAGGAAATAGGAGCTTTAGGCATTTGAAATTCCCATCTCGCAAGTTGCTTGATCTGAAACGATTCGGATGACAAATTTGCTAGATCATACTCAGTCTCGCTAAAGACCTTGACACAACACTTTGTTTCTTAGAGCTCAGGAGACCAATGATCCACCAACAAAGACACAGTATCACGCAAGGATTTCTGTCGGCGAGGATAGCAGGCCCAATCTGCATCAAAAAAGCCAATTAACTGGAGGGATCCACCAGCTTTAAACATGAGGTCATAGTGTAAGGTTCCCTTTACATATCTGAGGAGCTTCTTGAGGGCATGCCAGTGAACTTGAGTAGGATGCTGCATGAACTGGCTCAAGTAATTAACAGAATATGCAATATCAGGCCTGGTGCAGGTCAAGTATTGTAGCCCTCCAATGGCACTTCTATAATTTTTGGAGAGTGCATAGGCTCTCCCTGATCAGGAAGTAAGTGTTTACCAGGTACCATAGGTGTTGTACAGGGATTTATGTGATCCAGCTGTAACTTCTTCAAAAGCTGTGAGGCATAATGTCCTTGGGTCAAATATAGATCATCAGAGTTTCTATGTGCTTCCATCCCCAAGAAATGAGCCACATGACCAAGATCCTTAAGAGAGAATCTTGAGTGTAACAATTGCACAAACTTCTGTATCAGGCCTTGTGAGTTTCCTGTGACTAAAATGTCATCTACATAAACAAGTACATACATAAGACAGTTGTCAGTTTTTAGGATAAAAAGAGATGAATCAAAAATTGACTGATGGAATCCCCAGTCCAACATCTGTACTCTTAATGCTCCAAACCAAGCCCTAGGTGCATGTTTAAGACCATAGAGTGCTTTTTTAAGTTTGCACACATAATGTGGTTTTTGTGCATCAACAAAACCTTCAGGTTGTTCCATGTACACATCCTCCATCAAAGCTCCATTAAGAAAGGCATTATCAATGTCTACTTGATGAATATGCTAGTTTTTGTTAACTGCTAGGGCCAAGACAAGTCTGATAGTAGATGCCTTAGACGCAGGGCTAAAAGTTTCTGTAAAATCAACATCACAGGTCTGATGAAAGCCTTTTTCCACAAACCTTGATTTGTGCTTGATAATAGTACCATCATGCTTCAGCTTAAGTTTGAATACCCACTTGCATCCTACAGGATGGTGACTGGAACTGGGAGAAACAAGAATCCAAGTTTTATTCTTGTGCAGAGCATCAAATTCTGCAGTCATGGCTTGCTTCCACTCAGGACAGGACAATGCTTCTGAGACCTTAGTAGGTTCAGAAAGGTGAGCAGGCAGGATAGTGGATTTGAGTTGTGTGGAGTAGGTCTTAGGTTTAAATATCCCGCTTTTAGACTGTCTCTGCATGTGATGTCTTTGTGGGGGTGGACTGGATGATACAGGAGGTGTATGTCAGTTTTGGTGACTTGACCTCTAAACTGATAAATTAATCTGGTGGAACTAATCTGATAAACTGAAGACTGAGAATGATGGTCAGTTTCAGTTAAGTATATTCAGTTATATGAAAGTCAGTTTGATGAAGTGCAACTGAGTTTCTTCTGAAGTCAACGATCGATTTCTAGTCACTTTGAGTTATCTTTGAGTATATTGAGTTCTACATCCAGGCGATTGATTACAAGTTTGGGAACTCGAGTTTGAGTGAGTTTCGTCACAGTGGATAACAAATTTGGGTAGCTCAGTCCACATCAAGTATTTATGAGAATTCGACAAAGATCTTTGATGGTTAGGGTTTGGGATTTGTGTCTACAAATACCAAAGTTGTAATCAATGCAATGTGTGTCTTTCAAGAATGTGTCTTTCAAAGTGTTATTCACACACTTGTGAAAACCTTGTAATTCTGTGCATAATAAAATATCTCATTTTCTGTCCGTGGAGTAGTCGGCACTACGCCGGAAACCACGTTAAATCGCTGTGTTTTCTTGTTTCTGTGTTTATCAATTCCGCCATTCTTTACGTTTGCATTCTTTAGGGTGGCGTAATCTCCAACCACCATACCATAAGTCAGCAGCTCCACGAAGATAAATGACCGCAATACTATTCCGTTGGCTCCATTCAATCTAGTTAATGAGGAAGTATTCCTCACATTTCCTAATCCATTCCTTAGGTCCAGTTCCATCGAATGTTGGCAAGTCTAACTTAGGAAGCTTGTGGGGGGGTTCTTTTCGGTTCTGCACTAACCCAGTAGCCAGGGACGGAGCTAGTATGGAAATCTAGGGGGGCTAAGCCCGCCCGGAAAAAAAAATATTACACTAGAAAATATGTGTAGTCTAGTCGGATCCAAAAAATATTCTTAATCCAGCCCACCCGACGTACTCGATATAATCCATTAGCCCACCCCAAGTTAAAATCCTGGCTCCGTCCTTGCCAGTAGCTTCAATATCTATTGGATTTGCAGATCCACCAACATGTAAAGTGGGAGTGGGCAGTAATGGTGGACTTACCGGATCTTTCTAAAGATTGGATCTCGTAACATCTTCTGAAATAGTAGCCATCATCTTCATCGTATCTTCAAAACGATTGGATAGACTGTCATGTTTCTTCACCAACTTCAGCTGCCCACTCTTCATCTCCAGATGACCGGCTTTCAGTTCTTCTATAGCTCGATGTGTTGTTTCAACTGATCGCCTACCGCCTTGGCTCTGGTATTGTCGGCCATAACTCCACAGTCCGGAAGAACGGTGGCTCCGATACCAAATGTCACGAATTTGGATATAAATTCGATAATCACCGGGAAAACTCCCAGAAGTTGCAGAAATGGTAAAGAAGATAAGAGAAAATCGGGAGTAAAGGTGAGAGAATTTTATTAAGGAAGAAGAACAGATTATAACTCCATGGATGACACATTACATCCAGATCCTTCTCCATATAACACCTACCTTTCTCCCCTAACAACTCCAACAACTTACTAACAGAAAGAGAATGCGGATGCAATGCCAAATACATCAGCTAACAACGGTCTGCAGGGGCATAAGTGTAAAAAGACTAACCAACGTAATTTATTTAAATAAAAGCGGCTAGATACATGACAGGTTTCGGATTTGTAAGGACTGACCTCAAATCGATGAAATCGATTGTGACAGAAGTTGAGAAATTCCGGCGGGGATGAATTTGAAGGGCATGTGCCAACGAGTACCGGCGACGGCTATTGATGCGCCGATGATTCGACGTTCCAAGCCCCCAACTAATCAAATCTGATCATTCTTTATCTTTTATGATTTTTTTTTCTATCTTTCTCAGAGGGCGGAGGAGTGAATTCATAAAGAAAAAAGGAAAAAAAAAAAAAAACAATAAGCCAAGAAGTGAAAGAAATTATGTAGGGATAATTAGTAAAGAAGGGTGTTTTGGAAAAAAAGTTTGGAAAAAATGGTGTTTTGGATTTTAGTGAAATTTGACCGCGATTTTTCCCATTTCTTTCATAAATGCGCACCATGTCTTAAGGCGCTCAAATCACTGAAGTGCACTCCTTCCCAAATAGGGTTTTAGTTTGCTCAAAACACAACAAACGGAGAAAAAAATTCAAATTTTGTATAATGGTAGTTTTTCCTCACTTTTTGGTCAAACAATAGTTTTAACCAAAGCTCCCAATTATGTAACTGATGGAAAAGGGCAAGCTCCAACGGAAAAAGATCCCGACGGTACATGATGTACAGTCCTCCCGGCTGTGCATCAAAACGGCGTCGTTTTGGATCGAAGCGGCGCCGCGTTCGATCTTTTTTTTTTTTTTTTAAGAACGGAGCCGGCAGCGGCGTTTGAATCAATCTGGTGTCGTTTTGATACTGCTATGGCAGGCGGTACAGTGCATCGTGTACCGACGGGGATCGGGGTCCAAGCTCCAACCGGGTGGTATGGAGGAAGAAAATGGCTAATAGAGGAGGGGAAGTTGTTGGGTGAAGGCAGAGGTGCTGTATTTGGAGTACTACCGGGAGGAGGCTGTGGGTTTTGGGCGATCGGGCAAGGGAAGATTTTTGTGATTGGATGAAAGTATTTTTTTAAACAAAAGGGTAGTATTGTCGTTTAGCCAAAATTGGGATAAAATTGCCCTGACCGGAATTTTTTAGCCCTGACCATATAGTCAACATTTTTTATGGGACAATCTATTTTAAAAAACTGAAAATTTTTTTTACGGGACATTAACTATATTTAAGGATTTTATAATCGTTTTATCGTTGAAGTACTCTTTAATATTCATGTTTTTTTCTACTGTGCATTAAATTAATTCAAACAGAAGGATAAGATGTTTCAACCCCTTTTTTTATCATATACTACTTGCCTATTTTGAATTTTTGTTACCCTCCTGGCGGAAAAAAAAATAAAAAAACAGAACTCCTAATACAATGCAGCTGAACCCAGTCGATAATACGTCTACATACACACTCTTTCATCCGGCTCGCATTAACTGAACCCTCGATGTGGTCCACATACAAGAAAACATGAAGCGGTTAGCTCGTTGACCCTATGAACCTTGCAAAAAAAATTGTACGTGGTGGTTGTTTCTCATTGACTTTACCGACACACGTGTATAAAAATATTTAAAATAAATAAATAAAAGATCTTTCTTTTCAAAACTTGCGGAAAATAAATAAACAAAAATCTCAATCGAAATATTTTTCATTTATTATTATTTCTTCTGTTGTTAATCTCCTGAAGTTTTTGGTTAATTGCTCCTACAGGATATCATTGTTCTTGCTCATCACATTCACCGGTAGGTTTTTATATATCCTGCAATTATATATCATGAAATTAACCTCTTGAATTAAATTCATAGCAATTTATCAATCACTGAAAACCCTTGAAGAAATTCAGAAGATTTATCTGGAATTTTGAGCAGATTTTCTCTTTTTAATTATTGTTTTTTATTCTTTCTGTGTGGTGTGAGAATATATATATATAATTAATACATTTTATTGAACTTGGAATTTAGGACCATCGAATGTGGGAATTTTGCTGATTAATTTGAAGGTGGTGATTACTTGTTCTTTGGTTAATTCTTCTTACGATCTTTGTCAAGTTGGCAGCTCCACTATTAGTGGAGCTTATTGAAAAGGCAGCTTTATAAAGGTACGACTATTAGTATTTTTCATTTTTTAAATTAATTCTTGCAAAAAAAAAAAAAAAAAAAATATATATATATATATATATATATATATATATATATATATAATCATTTAAATGTCAAGTCAAAAAACCCATATAAAAAGCTATGTATACTACAAAAGCGAACAACGTAGTTTTATGTGTTTTTATGATCACCATCAAATGTATTGGAGGGAATCAAGTTCCATTCTACTTGTCTTTTTTTTTTTTAAAAAGGCATTATTCTGGAGATTACGTGGTTGGTGTTAATTTTGCTTTTGGGAAATGATGGTTTGGGGACATAATATTCTTCTGGAATGGGTCCCAGCAGCAATATGAGGGGCTATAGTGTTGTGAAGTTGAAGCATGATTGTGACTTTATTTTAGGAGTCAAACATAAACTGTTCTTTTTCTGCCTTTTGTTGGAAAAGTTGTTCCTTGTGGGGGTGGGGGTAATTGACCAGTATTGAGTTTCAAAATAGAAAATTCTTCCCTATTCATTTTATTTGCATTGTGGGTTTATGTGGTTGAATCTGAACCAATACAGTTTGAATTTAATTTGAAAATGTGTAGTCTAGATTCAACTACGTTGTTAATTTTCCATTGTTTGCATCATTCTGATTAGTCTAACAAATGCAATACATATTAAGCACACTTTTTCTTAAAATATTATTCATTATGCTTAATTACGCTATGAAGAGCAGCCTTTTTGTGTAAACAGAAAGTGTAGCATCACTAATCATAGATAAAACAAAAAGAGTAAGGGATATTAAGTACAGTGGTGAAGAACTTGGATCTTTGTAATGACAATTTGGACCAAGAAATTGGAGTGTGGAGGTTCGAATAAAAGTAAAGAACAACTTCTTTCAAAGTATCTTGATGATGATGGCATTTCATGACCTTTGAGCCATTATATTACATGATTAACCTCTCCACTCATTCCGTGAGAGAGGAGAGTGTGGAAGCATTCGGTTAGGGTTTAACCGTTTAACAAAAAAGTAAAGAAAAAAAAAAAAGAGGAGTGGGGTGAGGTGGGGTGGGGGGTGGGGTTAAAGTGCATATAGGTTTATAGCTCCCTACTCATAAGTAAACCTCTTAGAGTTGTTAAATGTCAGCACTGATGCATTGAACCACTTTGGTCATTTTAAGTGAAGGTTAATTAATGACATTTCAAGAAAATCCCACAAATCATTTAGTCAAAATCTTGCACTGAGAATCATATGTATGGTTTATATTTCTCAATGAACATGTATTAGTATGAAAAAAATGATCTAGGTTCCTTTTTTTAATACCTACTCCTCCAATTAGGTAGCTTTCACCTCTCACTTTCTCAGATATTGTTATAAAAGCTTTTTCCTTGTTCAAAACTTTTGATTACTAAATACAATATACATTTATGTAAGCTCTAGGTAAAGTGTAGGAAGGCTAGGCCAAATGCATGATTGAAAGAATTCTAATTTAGGAATTATATATATTCAGCCATTGAAAAATAAAATTATGTTTTTTTAATTTTGTAGGTGACAGATTGGTCTCCTGAAACTTGAGACAATGGGGCATTTTGCTGATGAGGAAAGTGAAACAAAAGGGATGGATAGTCGAAGCAGTTCGACGTATTCATCAAATAACCGTAGTAGTAGTAGTGCACATTACATTCATAAGGTCGGAGTTCCCCCGAAACAAAGCTTGTTGAAAGAGTTCAAATCCACTTTGAAGGAAACGTTTTTCTCAGACGATCCTTTACGACCATTTAAGGATCAAACGAGGTCTCGAAAAGTGATCCTTGGATTTCAGGCTGTTTTTCCTGTACTAGATTGGGGTAGAGGTTATAGTTTTGATAAATTCAAAGGTGATCTTATTGCTGGACTCACAATTGCTAGCCTTTGCATTCCTCAGGTTCCAACATTAAATTAAATTTATTTGCAATATATATAGAAGAAGAAAAAAAACCATGAATATTATTTTTTAACAAATGTCTGGTTTATATATATATATAACAGGATATTGGATACTCAAAGCTTGCAAATTTACCTCCTCAATATGGATTATGTAAGTATATATTCAATTCTTACAAACATATTTATCAGCTTATTATATATCACGATGAATTGAAATGATGTTTTTTTTTTAAATTTCTTTTCAACTTATATATTCCAGACTCTAGTTTTGTTCCACCCTTGATCTATGCCATAATGGGTAGCTCACGCGATATAGCCATTGGACCCGTAGCCGTGGTTTCTCTCTTGTTAGGGACTCTTCTTGCAAATGAGATCGATCCCACGAAGAATCCGGTTGATTATAGGCGGCTAGCCTTCACAGCTACTTTTTTCGCGGGTGTAACACAGGCTACACTCGGCATTTTAAGGTATTTGAGACAATAATTCAACACATACATACACATACACACACACTCTTATGAGTTTTTCAAATTTCATTCGAGAGGTTCGTTTTCTTGCTTGCAGGTTGGGTTTTCTGATCGATTTTCTTTCGCATGCTGCTGTTGTTGGATTCATGGGGGGTGCGGCTGTAACGATTGCCTTGCAACAGCTTAAAGGTTTCCTTGGAATTAAAGATTTCACTAAGAAATCTGATCTCATATCTGTAATGAACTCAGTTATTAGCTCTGCCCATCATGGTGTAAGTAATTAACCATTTCTCTATCTTTCCTATATATATTTAAGAATATAAGCAATTATATATATTATCTTTTCAATTTTCATATGATTTAATTAAGAAATGCCATCTACAAAATTGCAGTGGAACTGGGAGACAATTGTAATAGGAGCAACTTTTCTTGTTTTTCTGCTAATCGTGCGGTTTATTGTAAGTCTTTGATGCTCTTATGATTAATGCTGCAATATTCTATTTTCAATGCATGAACATTTTACCTTAAAATCAAAACTTATTTGTTGATCTGATAATTAATACATTACAGGGGAAGAAAAACAAAAAATTATTTTGGGTGTCTGCAATTGCCCCTTTGATTTCAGTCATCCTGTCTACTATCTTTGTGTTCATAACACATGCAGAAAAGAATGGAGTTCAAATTGTAAGTGAATTCATTGATTTATTATTTATTTATTTTTCAAGAATAATGTTTTGTCTTTTAATACTAAATTCATTATGCCTCAACATACCTTTTATCTCAGTATATATATACATACATATTTTTTTTCGCTCGTTTTTTTCATTGTGGAACGACGAACACTACGTCTAATTTCTTGAGAGTGATTATATATCCTCAGGTCAAACACATTGACAAAGGAATTAATCCTCCTTCAGTTGATGAAATTTTCTTTACGGGCGATTATCTTCTGAAAGGTGTTAGAATAGGAACAGTTGCTGGAATGGTTGCGTTGACGGTATGTATCTCTCATATTCTATGGAGCAAACATTTTCTTTTTGTAATTAACTAGGAAATGTGGACTTAATTAAACTTTTTTAATTTTCTACTTTAATAAACAGGAAGCTGTTGCAATTGGAAGAACATTTGCTGCCATGAAAGACTATCAATTGGATGGAAACAAAGAAATGGTAGCCCTTGGAACAATGAATATTGTTGGTTCAATGACTTCGTGCTACGTTGCCACAGGTAAATGAAAAAAATGCTTTTTAGAAAGCTCGTATTAATTAATTAATTAGCTAGAAATCGTGATTAATTCGTGACGTTTATAAACATAATTGGTGCGGCGCAGGTTCGTTTTCAAGATCGGCAGTAAACTACATGGCAGGATGTCAAACAGCGATATCCAACATTATAATGTCGTTAGTCGTGTTCCTGACACTGGAATTCATGACCCCGCTTTTCAAATACACTCCGAACGCCATCCTCTCTTCCATCATCATCTCTGCCGTCATTGGTTTGATAGATTACGACGCAGCAATCTTGATCTGGAAGATCGATAAATTCGATTTTGTTGCTTGTATGGGTGCCTTCTTTGGTGTCGTTTTTGTCTCCGTTGAGATTGGCCTTTTGATCGCGGTCTCAATATCATTTGCTAAAATACTACTTCAAGTTACGCGGCCAAGGACAACGCTTCTCGGGAGGATACCGCGGACAAATGTATATAGAAACATTCAACAGTATCCAGAGGCACTTAAGGTTCCTAGTCTCTTGATTGTCAGGGTTGATTCTGCTATTTACTTTTCAAACTCCAACTACATTCGCGAAAGGTACGTAACATCGATCATTCGAATTTTTATAATGGAATGTCCTAATTATTCGCGAGGCCGGTCATAACATCATATATTTTATGGTTTTTTTGCAGGATATTGAGATGGTTGACTGATGAAGAAGAGCTACTAAAAGTTTCTGCTTTTCCCAAAATTCAGTTTCTAATTGTGGAAATGTCACGTAAGCCTTTCTCGATCGATCCCTTTTGTGTCCAATTTCTTTTTTTTTTTTTTTTCTTGAAAATATATTATGAGATATATATTGATTAATGGGTTGCGTGCGTGCGTGGGTGGGCAGCTGTTACGGACATTGATACGAGTGGGATCCATGCTTTAGAGGAATTACATAATAGTCTAAAGAAGAGAAATGTGCAGCTTGTTCTTGCTAACCCGGGTCAAATAGTGGTGGACAAACTTCATGCTTGAATTTTCGGATTTAATCGGGCTGGACATGATATTCCTCACTGTTGCAGATGCAGTACTTACTTGTTCTTCAAAATTACAGGAAGAAGTTTAGCTTCTTAAATTAATGCATTGATTCCGCGGCCGGCCTCGATCCGATATATAAAAATATCAAAGTATCATCAGCCTAGCCTCCATGAAGTTATTATTAATGAGAAGAATAATACACATAAATGGGCAGGCACCATTGACAAAGTCCTTTTTTCGTTTATGTTTAGTATTAATGAGAAGAATTAGTATTATTGTCAATGACCATAAAAGTAGAGATAGAGTTAGAATGCAGAACTTTTTCTTGTGGTTTTATTATTCCTTTCCCACAGAACATTCATGATACACGATGCATCAAGTTATTATTTGTGAGAGGACCTAACAACCTGTATCATATCACACCCTAAAAACGGCAGTAAAACCGCATCACTGCGTTTGACATGTGTCCAACGCCATCGATGAGATACGCCATCTTTTTGCAATAGTTATATCATACACAAAACTCAGTATAAATCCACAGTTGGGTCTAAGTACTCTAAAGAGTTTAGCCCAGAATAAACCGACTTCATTTCAGGCCGCTCTCATAGTTTAACCAACTTCATGCGGCATCAATAGGCATGATCCCACGATTGATCATCATTAAGTGCCCTAAATTCATGATTGATCACATCCCAACGATTTTAGTTTGGTTGAGCCATAAATGTTCACTGAATGGATCACACTGGCCCTCAATCACATACCCTACAATCAATTGATTCGTGCATTAACTCTCACACAAGGTAGACCAATAGAAGAATCATCATTTCAACCTTTAGAACTACGTTATTGGCTTGATCTCATACATACTGGGTACGTAGGCAGTCTCTGAGACACACCCATAATCCACTACCAATAGCTATATTTTCTGTAGCTAGATTTCTCTGAAAATAGTCCAATTACCCGGCGATATGCTGGTATCGTCATAAAAATTGTCGAAAACGAAAAGAATATAAAGTCAAATTTTAACGTGGTGACCGCAGCATCGTGCAATACTAGTTGGCAAAAAAACTAGTTTTTTTTATATTGAAAGGGTATTAAATCACAAAGTATCAAATATGTCATATAAAAAATAAAAACTGTTAAAAATAAATTTAGTATTAATAATGAGTGTCAGGACTAATTTATTATAAAGCAAAAGAAAAAGATGTCTAGATTGATTGTATAGAATTTGATGAAGTCTGATATTTGTATAAGTTTGATCAAACAAATATTGCAATAGTTAGTTGATAGGATTTCAGTAGACCTGCTTAGGTTTTTAAAACTCAATAAAGTGTCTAGGATCCTGCAGTGCTGAAGACCGAGGGATCAAACTCAATAGAGAAGGCTGAGGGTTCAAACTCAGTAGAGAAGACTGGGGGTTCAAACTCAATATTGAAAATTTAAGCCGAGGATATAAGGGTAGAATTCATGTAAGTCTGTGATGGCATGAACTGTCCTTATAGACCTTGTATTGAAGGTCTAAGTTCCCAAAAGAAAATGTGATTAAAGGGACTTAATTAATTTTAAATATGGTGTAGTTTCTTTGAATGCTAACTCTTCAATGACCAACAGAGCATCAAGTCAGCTATGTTGATGACATCTCAGCATACCTAAAGTCAGATGAATTGCTGAGATAGTGCAAATTAATTGATCCGGTTTTTAATCAATTCAAGGAGTGTTCTAGAAGAGATTCAAGGATAAGGATCAATATAATATGTGGATTATTCAGTCAATCAACGGTGGAATTTAAATGGTCATTGCAAGGATTTTGAGTGATTTAAATGAAGCATTTTCATTGGTTGATGATTGTCATGTCGGAAGGACACCGACAACGACATGCAATTTAAAGCAGAGAGAATGTCGGTAGAATATTGAGAAAAATCCAACAACGGCTATTCAAATTCAAATTACGAACTTTGGGTTTACCACTATAAATAGAGGACTTATGCAACTAGAAGAAAGAGCAAGCGTTACACAATTATTGCAATCAAGTTAAAACCGTTGAGTCACGAATATTGCTACCTACTAAACTTACTTTGGACCAGAAAACCTTCAAGTGTTTATTCTTTCAAGATATATAAAAATTCTACACTTTGAAGATTGAGCTACTCATCATTCTACACTGGTCACTGCTATTAAAACTGAATCACTTTCTTGATTCAACTTGCTTCCGATCGCCTTCAATACCATGACAACATGAGCTCGGGGTGTCCGCTGAAGGTGAACTTACAACTCGACAGTCTCCATGTCGAATCTTCAGGGGCTCCAAAATCTTGTAATATACACAGTCATTGTTCGCTCTCAAGATTATTTCCCCGTTGTCCATGTCCAAAAGTGTTCGACTGGTGGGTAAGAATGGGCATTCAAAGATGATAAGGGCACTAGGATCCTCAAGAACGTCCATGACCATAAAGTCAACAGGGTAGTTAAACCCACCTATCTGCCGATCAAGAGTCATTCAACCGGTCAGTGATCATGTCGACACGACGATCGACGAACCGCATGTTTGCATGGTGGTTCATCTCAATATGGAAACATGCCTTCTATCAAAGTGACAGAGGAATCACATTGATGCTAGCACCAGAATCGCACAAGGCTATGCCTAAAGATTGGTCATTAACGGTCACAACTAACCTAAAACTGCTAGGGTCTCCCAACTTCTCAAGCTCCTCGAGGTCTATGTGCTCCTCAAGCTCGAAAGCTGGATAGTACTCCGACTCAAAATCGGAAGAAACTCAATAATTGGAATAAGAGACTTACCTTGCCTCCACCGCTCGTAGTCCTCTAAGTTCGCTTCTCGGGCCTTTCTAGCTGCATCAGTGTCAGTCATTGCCCTCTTTCTTATCTTTTCGATCCTGATCGACCTTCTTCGAGATGGACCAACATAAATCGAAATTGACCTAGCATTGAATACACAATTTTTATCAGGCTTCATGGTGATCATCCTTTAAATGCAGAAAACCTCACTGACTTGGAATCAGAAGCTACTTCTACAAATCCTGCAAGAGAAACAAAAGCACGGTTAGAAACTTCTGCGTCAGTTGGGTTTTTACCTCAACTGCTGTGGACCTACTAACTAAAAACAAGCGAGGATGAACACATAAACACGTAAGACGGTCCAGAAACCAATTTCTAGTCTCTCTTGCCTTGTGGCTGACGCTTTTTGCTTAAGCGAGTCTCAGATTCTAACTCTGGAATTACAACAACTCAGACTACACAGAAATGACTCAAGACTCTGAAAATAAAATAAAAATGAAAACAAAAACAGTTCTTAATCTCGATCTAGCAAATTTATAAAATAATTTGGCCATTGTCCCCGGAAACGGCTCCAAAAACCTTGATTGCGTGTAAGTCGCTGATACTAGCAAGAGGACTAGGTCCATCGTACTATAGTAAACGAGCAAGGGTGTCGAATCCATAGAGACAAGGAAAATTCTTCTAATAAACCTACTAAACCACAATTAAGAACACATAGAGCAGCATATGTTCTTTGTGTCGTGTTCACTTGGAGTCAGCCGGGCATCTGTTCTTTTTGTGCAGTGTTTCTCAGCAGACTTGGAGGGCTATTAAGGGTTGGCTTGGCATCAGTAGGTTGTTTTGTTCTGTCAGTAGTGGTATTAGATGGTTGAAGAGGCATTGCATAGGATAGGCACTTCTATTGGCAATGTTGCTAGGAGGCTTGCTATTTCTGTTATGATCTGCTGGATTTGGCACACGAGGAACAGAATGGTTATGGATGGCACCAGTATGGGTGTTTTGGAGGTGGTTTACAAGATCAGGGCTCACATTTTCTTTCTTTTGCATCACTTGTATCCACATTTTTACTTTACAACCTAATTTTGTTGGTTGTATTGTTTTTGCAGTAGGGATATGCTCTGTGAATTTTGCTCATATGATCTCTTTTTGATCTTTTGGTTGCATTCTAGTGTTCAGTGTTGGATTTTTTTAATTTCATAAAATGTTATTAAATTTAACATCATTTATTGAATTTTTTTAATTAGAAAACATATTATAAAAAGTAAGTGGATTTTTTTGGGACGGCCACGTCCCATTAAATCAATACCTATTTATTTTCTATTTTTTGCGACGACCCCATCATCCCGTTAAATTATCCTGTCTACATGTCAATCCAAGCTGGCAACGTTTCGTCCCAAAAAATCTCTTGTAGTCTCAAAAGATATTTTTCCCGCAAACAATTCACACTCAATTTCACCCAGGAAACATGTCGTCGTAAAAAAACACTCATGTCATGCCAAAAAAGCCACCCGCCAAAATTACCCACCAAAAAAATCACAAAAGTTTAGCTTATTCAGGGACTTTTTCATTGGGGAAATTCGATTTATACCCTTTTTTTGAAAATTTATCCGAAATATCTTTCTTGAAATTCAAAATTTCTCTCTATCCACCGCTTAAAGTGAGCGAACTCGCCCATTTTTAGTAAATCTTCATTTTTCGCCTTTTTCCCGCTTGATCATTTCATCCATCCGCCCTTACCCACCCCCGCCGTCGGGCTCACTTACTACTCGCCAGTTTTTGGCTTCGCCCATTTTCTGAAAATTACTTTTAAGTGTTGGGTTTGCCTCAATTTTCGATTTCTACCCTCATAAGAAAAAAAACAAAATTTCGCCTTTCTCCATCCATTTTCCCATCGATCCATTGTAGGTGTGGAGAACAATTCGATTTTCATAGAGAATGGAAGCATACTTTCGGTTTTCAAGCGATTTCAAAAGCGATTTGGAGGTAAATTTCGTGTTTTTGGGTGAAATTTCGTGTTAATTCTTCTTCAAATTTCGTTCAGATTTCTTTTTAAATCTCCATTGTAGGTTCGAGGAATGATTCGAAGGTTCATGAAGATTTGAAGCTTCAAATTCGAAGCATAATTTCAGTTTTTTGAAGGTTCAAATTCCAGTTTTCCAAAGAACGATCGAAGGTTCGAATTTCTCCACCATCTCGGTAAATTTCGTGTTTTTCTTTTTGATGTTTTTGCTAATTGTACAAATACACGGACTTAGGATAGGAGTACAATTAGCAAAACATCAAAAAGAAAAACACGTAAATTTACCGAGATGGTGGAGAAATCGAACCTTCGATCGTTCTTCGAAAACTAGAATTTGAACCTTCAAAAACTGAAATTACGCTCGAATTTGAAGCTTCAAATCTTCATGAACCTTCGAATCGTTCCTCGAACCTACAATGGAGATTTAAAAGAAATCTGAACTAAATTTGAAGAAGAATTAACACTAAATTTCACCCCAAAAACACTAAATTTACCTCCAAATCGCTTTTGGAATCGTTTTGAAAAAGCTGAAAGTATGCTTCCAATCTCTATGAACAATCGAATTGTTCTCCACACCTACAATGGATCGATGGGAAAATGGATGGAGAAAGGCGAAATTTTGTTTTTTTCTTATGAGAGGGTAGAAATCTGAAAATTTGGGGCAAACCCGACACTTAAAAGTAATTTTTTCAGAAAATGGGAATAGCTTTCAAAGCTGGCGAGAAATATAGCTTCGCCCACCATGGTGGGCGAGCCCGACGGCGGGCGGGGGCGGTAAGTGGGCGGGATGGACAATGATTGACAGGGGAAAAAGCGAAAATTGGCGATTTACGCTAAAAATAAGCGAGTTCGTTCACTTTAAGGCGGGGGGATAGAGAGAGATTTTAATTTGAAAGCCAGTGTATATTTGGATAAATTTTCAAAAAAGGGTATAAATCGAATTTCTCCTTTTCATTCAACGACATGTAAATGTCGCAAAAATCCACTTGGCGTGGCGACACTTTGTCGTTGCATTAAATAGCGTCACTTAAACGGATTTGTTGTGTGTTAATAGAAGTTATATGAGTCCAAGGTGAGGTATTCCGATCTGAGCTTAGTTGGAATGACTTGATAATGGAGATATCTCAGAGAGAACGCCATTCCCTTTGCTATTGTAGAGGGCATAGTACGGTAGGCCCACTACATATTGAGAGTAGGTGTATGTCAAATCTGTTGCTGTGAAATTGAGACTCATCAACATTGTTTCTTTGATTGCCATTGCCATTGGGTGAGAGAACTTTGAAAAAACTACAAAATCTTCTACCTCATCCGCATGAATCAATCTCGTCAACCTTTCTGAACACTCGTGAATCACTTAGAGGATTGGATAATTCAATCTAGAGCTTTTGCGCTGTGGTTGTCTTGTTCACTTAAACAAACATGGCCATTTTTAAGAACAAAACAGATCTTCATTCCTCAAATTGTCAGTAACAATGAAGATTATATGCAGGCTTTCTTCTCTGCATTTGAGTGTGCACCAAAGACCTTTTTTCATCCTTCTCATAGTCTTAAAGACAAGGGGACTACACCTACTACATGAGTCCTAAAGATCAACGTCTACATCGATGCAACTTTTAATCAAGAAATTGTGTATTGGGATAATTACTCGTAACAACTATAGCAAAATCCGCCATGCAACATCCATTCACCTCATCTAAACATCATTGGTGGAACACGCAGAGCTCCTGGCTTTGTTCTTCGGGATTTCTAAAGCCCACAAAATTGGTTTCACTAGGATTGTGATTGAATCAGATTTTTCCACCTCCATTACAATAATAAAATCCTCAGCTTTTGACATCTTTTCCTTTGGAATCCTTTGCGATTAACATCTCTCCAACGTATTTTCACTCCCTGGATCTCGTCTGGTAACAAATCTGGACCGTATTATCCTAGTGACAATTCGAACAAGATCTAAAACAATAGAAGATAGGAAGGGGGGGGTTTGTGTGATGTTTAGACCGAACATGGGATATTGTATCTCAAGTTGCCTACGTATCATGAGATATTGTATCCTTGTTGGACTCTAATTTCGTGTTCCCTAAGGAATGGATAATTACGGTTAAATCTTCTTAATTGTAGGAGATAATCACAGTAGTTTAAATATAGGATCAGAGCCTTTATGGCTGAGGATTCTTTCCATGTTTATCTGGTATATTATGCACATGGCTATTTTGCCTAAGGGATACTCAGGCTGACCTGCGTCGAGTCCCTTAGGCTGTTGACCCGAACTGCGCTGGTTGACCTTTGTCGCGCCCTAGCCGACCTGCGGTGGATTGGGAAGCTAACCAGGCCGATCTCCCACCTGGGGTTCAGATCTGCCCTTAGGCTGAAGTGGGGTTCTTAGCGTTCGTATCTTCTCTGTCTGTATTTATTGCTATGTTGATGTGGGGATGACACGTGGCGACCTCCGTCATAATCCCTCTAGATCTAGCTGAGCTCTGGAGGTCAGCTCAGATCTTCCAAAGTTGTAGCTCGGCTCGGTCATTTAAACTTGTGGATTTATTGGACATCCTAGCTTGCCAGGTGGCAAGGATGCCGTTATGACACTGTCATACTGACCCGTAAGTCGAGGCATTTTACACCCACTAGTTCGATTTGGGACGGTTTCCGAGATGTGCTTGGGGTTTGTAACCCCCGTCATATCTGTCGTTTCATTACATCGCTTATTAAATCAGAAGGCTGGGATCATTGTACGTTTGCTCTTCCCTCTTTCTTAATCTCATATTACTTTTACAAGTAAGTCGCAATTTGCTTTTACTTGCGTTCTTTCTCCGCTCGAGTTCGTTTCTTGTTGATTGATAGGCGGTTTTATTTGAGTCTCTACCGTAACCCTAGAAACCAAGATGGCTACCATAGGTAGTGAAGGTGTCAAATCCATCCTATCTCATGAAGATTTGGACAAAATTTGTAGTATATACGAGAAAGATAGAGAGAGGTATGTCCCTAGGCATCCTTCTGGTCCCCACAACTTTGCACATCAGCCCCTGGAGGGATACTACACCGTTCACAGGGAGCACTTTGAGGTTGGTCTTAGACTTCCCCATGCCCGGCCTACGTAGGTTGTGCTTCATTTTTACGGGCTGGGATCGCCGGATAGCTCGGTGCCGGTTGCTCAGCATCAGATTCTCAGTACGATTATTTAGGTATTTTTACCAACATAAGAGGGTGAAGGATCATCCGGGGCGGTACTACTTCTCCCGTCGAACTGGTCATCTGAGTGATGTCCTCATTATCCTCAAAGGAAAATCCTCCCACAAACAGTGGAAGAAAAGGTTTTTCTGCATCCAACAAGAAGGTCAACCAGAGGTGAGTTTTTGGAATCCGGAGATGCTCCCCAAGGACATCCGTCCTACTGTTAATGAGAAACTACTGGAAGGTATCCAAGAATCAGGTTATTCCGTGGAGGTTGATGAGCTTGTTACCGAGCTGATCGCTGATGCTCGGCTAGCAGACGCTGGGCCTAGCCCTTACGTACCCCTTAGTGAAGATGAGGGGGTTACCTGTAGGATTTTACTTCACACTTTACTTTTGTACTTATCTTTTTCTTTGACTAACTGCTGCCATGTTTTGCTTGTTTGCAATGGTGATTTTCATGGATCTGTTGGCGGAGGCGAGAAGACGAGGTTGAGGTCAGCCAATCTAAGCAGAGCCTCAACACTGAGAGGGCAGCAAGTATGGAGCCTCCTCCTGCCCAGCCTTTGGGCACCAACTTGGATGCTACTGCGGCAGTTCCATCTTCCTCTCATCCTGTTCTGGAGAAAGTTGACCTGAGTGCCCTAGATGTATCTGATCCAGAAGTAGGAAAAAATGGAGGCCTTCGTCTTCAAAAGAAATGCCAATCTCGGGTTGTTGTAAACCCTCAAGAGGGTAGGCCTAAGAAGAGTGGTCGAACTGGAGTTCTTCCTGAGGGAACTCAGGATCAAGAAGGTCAGTAAGAGGATGCCGCTTTCGAGTAGGAGCGGATCTCTAAGATGTCGGTTGAGGAGTTATCTGTGGTTTGCTTCCAGTCCATGGAATTTGTAAGTCTTATCTTCCTCTTGGTATTTCGTACTATACCTTGATAGCGTTTCTTATTTTTGTTGTTTGATCATTCAGGGAACCTGGGTTGGCCAGGAGATTTTCCGGAGGCTGGGAAGGGCTTCCGTTGACACTGCCGACCTAAAGAAGAAGGTTGCCAATATGAGGAAAGGTCGGGCAAAGCTGAAGGGCTCCGTTGAGTCCAAGGACAATGAGATTAAGGATCACCAGGAGTGACTCCAAGCTCGGGAGGCAGAGCTCAAGTCCTCAGCGAACAAGCGTGCTGAGGAGAAGAAAATATGGAGCAGGCCATGGACAAGCTCCGAGCTGAGAGGGATGAACAAAAAGTTGTGGTTCCAGCTCGGATTACTGAGGCCATTCAATAGTATAAGGCTTTGGAGGATCTCGCTTAGGCCTTGCAGTTGTTGCTTATCCCGATCCTGAACCATGGCTATACTCTAGGCGTGGATGAGCCAAAGGGTCAGTGTGTTGACCTTGTCATAGACAATCTTCCTAAGAAGGCTTTTTATAAGCCTAGGATGAGCACATTCTATGACAACCGTCTGAAAGACTTTAAGGAAGGAGTGGACGTCGTGACCAAGTACTCCGGCAAACCTGCGGTTGCTCCTACTTCGGCTCCTACCTGTTCAGAGACACAACAAAATCCAACCCCAGACGCTTAGTTCAGTAGGGTTTATGGATTTTTTATGTTTTGCTTTGAAATTTTTCAAACTTATTGTAATTTTCCCGACTTGATAATGGAAGTAGTTTTGTTAAGCACTTTACCTTGAGTATTTTCTTTTTAGTACTTTACTTTGAGTACTTCTGTTGGTGGGGGTATCCTGCCCCCCAATATGCCATGCCTTAACTTGCAGTTTTGGATGGCATAATTAGACTTTTGCTGCGTTTTTGTTCGGGTCTGTCCTGCAGACTTGGTGTGTTTGCTGAGGCTGACCTACGAAACTCAGATGTCAAAAGTTTGCTGAACGTTCTTGATGGCATATGTTTGCTGAGTCCGATATGCGGAGCTCAGATGTCCGTTTTAGCAATTTGAGTCAGAAGTTTTCTGACTTGGCATTTTTGGCTGACATGTGTTTACTGAGTCCGACCTGCGGAGTTTAGATGTCAGATTTAGCGACTTGAGTCAGGAGTTTGCTTATTTAACGTTATTAGCTGACATATGTTTGCTGAGTCCGACCTATGGAGCTCAGATGTCAGATTTAGCGATTTGAGTCAGAAGTTTGCTGACTTAATGTTATTAGCTGACATATGTTTGCTGAGTCCGACCTGTGGAGCTCAGATGTTAGATTTAGCGATTTGAGTCAGAAGTTTGCTGAGTAAACGTTATTAGCTAACATATGTTTGCTGAGTCCGTCCTGTGGAGCTCAGATGTCAGATTTAGCGATTTGAGTCAAAAGTTTTCTAACTTAATGTTATTAGCTGACATATGTTTGTTGAGTCTGACCTGCGGAGCTCAGATGTCAGATTTAGTGATTTGAGTCAGAAGTTTGTTGACTGAACGTTATTAGCTGACATATGTTTGCTGAGTCCAACCTGCGGAGCTCAGATGTCAAATTTAGAGATTTGAGTCAAAAGTTTGCTGACTTAACGTCATTAGCTGACAAATATTTGTTGAGTCTGACCTACGGAGCTCAGATGTTAGATTTAGCGATTTGAGTGAGATGTTTGTTGACTTAACGTTATTAGCTAACAAATGTTTGCTGAGTCCGACCTGCAGAGCTCAAATGTCAGATTTGCAGACTTAATTACGACCGTCCATGGTGGAATGGAAAGATAAGATCAACATAATATTGACATGATGCAGTATTGAAGTAATGCAAATTTAGTACTCACTGTGCACGATTTATTGAAACATTGTTCAAAAATGAAAAGGCTATAGTGAAATTGCAAGAATTAAAACAAATCATAAATCTTCGGAACCTGCCGAGCCTCTTACGTTTGATCACACCCTTGCTTTTGATGGTGGCAGCGTAGCAGCTCCTCGCTACCTTCACATCCCCTTTGATCTCGACCGAACCTTCTGTGGTGGGGAACTTCAAGCTGATGTGAGCTGGGGAGATCACGGCTCGAAGATCGATCAGTGCAGGTCTTCCTAGGATAATGTTGTACGCGGAAGAGGATTTTACCACCACGTAATTGACCATAAGGGTCCTACCTTTGGTTCTGCTTCAAATGTTGTGGCAAGTCGGATCATCCCAGAGGATGAACCAGAGGACCTGCAAAACCGAATAGCGGTTTGAAAGCAGTATCGACCCGAATCCTTTAGCTTCATGGACTGGAAGGCTGAATAATAGAGGATGTTGACGGCACTTCATGTGTCCATACAGATCCTCTTCACCAGATTCTTATTCACCACGGCCACTATGACTAGGCCTTCATTGTTTGTAACCAGAGGGAGTGGGTCCCTGGGACCATAGGTCACCTCCCGAACTGGCCTCTGATTTCTACCTATCACAGAGAAACTCGCAGGTCGATCCCCCTGGTTGTTTACTTCCCCAAACGAGCTGTTGGGGCCACCCACAATGGTATTGATGGTGTTAATGCGGCGGTTGTCCAACTGCTGATCACCCTCCAGTGATCGGTCCCTTCTTTTGTGGGGTTCATCCTGCCTACCCAGATCTTGATTGTAGTTTCTACGCTTGAAGTCTCGACGACCTCATGGCACAACATTTTGAGATCGATCTACGACCTCATCCAACTTCCCTTCCATAATTGTTGCGTCGATGTCTCTCTTGAGCTCTCTGCAGCTATCCAAATCGTGCCCCACATCTTTGTGTTAGGCGCAAAACTTACTTTGGTCCCTTCTTTCTGGAGGACCTCTCATCGGTGGTGGAATTCGCCAAGCCCTTCGTCTCCATAATTGCAAGAATCTGCTCGTGCGGTCTGTTCAGAGAGATTAAGTCGATATCTTGTAGAGCTCTTTTCTTCCCCAAACAATATGTGATTGGGGTTGTCATGCGGTCCCAGACCGGCTTCCTTTTCTTGTTAAATTGCTCCTCTGACTTCCCTTTATTAGACTCTCCTTTCTCTGACTCTCTTTTTAGCCGGTTTGCTTCTTCTCCCTAACAATATTTTTATGCCATCTCCATGCATTCTTCCATTGATCTAGGAAGTTTGTTGTTCAGTTTGGCGTACAACCCTTCCCGTAGCCCTGGTACGAAGGAAGTGATCAGAATATACTCGTCTGCATACGGACTGCATAGACTCCTCTCTGAGTCGTTTTAAATATTGCAGCACCGTCTCATCTTTCTATTGCTTAAGAGTGATCAGGTGCGTAGCGTTCCTCTGAAACGGCTTAGCCGTGATAAAGGCATTGATGAACATCTTTCGTAGCGTCTCAAAGTTGGAGATCGTACTTGTTGGGATCTTTTTGAACCATTCACGAGCTCGGCCCATCAGTAATGCGGGGAAGGCCTTGCACTTCATCTCATCCGGGGCACAATCCAAGTTCATGTGATTCAGGTACTGAAAGAGGTGATCATGTGGATCCTTGGTTCCATCATATGGCTCCATTTTGGGTACCTTGAACCTTGCAGATCAGGGGTAATTTTCCACCTGCTCTATAAATGGCGATGCGAGGGAGAGATCAGTAGATCTCTTTCCCAATATGACGTCCAGCTCTGCTCGGGCTGCGTCCACTGCCCGGCGATCAATCAATTTCTTCCCCCGATTGGTAGTAGATGAGTGATCATCCTGCTTGCTTGGCTTGGGTTCAGGAGTAGGTGTATTTTCCTGCTCCTCTTCATGTTCTTCCTCTATATCCTCGTCATGCGTGGTAGCATGGAGGATTGCTTGTCGGGTGGCTGGATCCATAGCCACCAGTTGATCTACCAACACTTGTTGGGTAGAATTGAGGGCACTTTCTTCCTGCTCTTGAGTTTGGCCACCAGTGTTGGAGGTAGTAGCTCCTCCATCGTTAGCATTTTGGCCGTTCTGGGCGGCTTCTGCGGCTTTTTGTTGGTGTGTTTTGGGCGGCATGATGATGATATTGTGACTTGAATAAAATTGTCAATAGGTGGCCCTTTTATAACGCTAATTGACGATGTTGGATCTCGTCGCGTAACAAATCTGTGCCGTATTATCCTAGTGACAATTCGAACAGGATCTAAAACAATAGAAGATAGGAACGAGGGGTGGTTTGTGTGGTGTTTAAACTGAGCCTGAGATATTGTATCTCAAGTTGCCTACGTATCATATGTATGAGTCAGGAATCAAGTCTCTGTAGTTTCTTAGAGATTATTTATATAGAGGGGGCTCGTGCCCTAGGCCTGCATAGGTCGGGTCCTTGTTGGACTCTATTTTCGTGTTCCTTAAGGAATGGATAATTACGGTTAAATCTCTTTGATTGTAGGAGATAATCACGGTAGTTTTAAATGTAGGATCGGAGCCTTTATGGCTGATGATTCTTTCCATGTTTATTTGTTATATTATGCACATGGGCTATTTTGCCTAAGAGATACTCAGCGGACTGCGCCGAGTCCTCAGTCGTTGATCCAGAATCATTTGGTTGAGCTCCATCGCATACTGGTGACGACTGCGGTGGACAAGTGGGGTTCTTAGCGTCAGATCTATCTCTCGCATCGCATTTATTGCTATGTTAATGTAGAGATGACACGTGGCGATGTCTTTGATCCGACCTCCGTCAACCTTCACCGCTATTCGAACATATAGCAATGGTTGCATTCATTCCCTAACTAAATTCACCTTCACCACTATTCGAAAAGATGGCCAGGGACGGACCCAATGTACAAAAGGGGGGTGCACGGCCCCCACTCAACTTTTCGTGCGAAGTTACTAAAATACCCCTTTAATAGTATTAAAGATCGTGTATGCATATTATTTCAGACAAATTCTAGTGTACTTTCTTATTTAGCTCAACTAGTTAGAAGATTTACTATTATACTTGACGTCACTTGTTCAAAACATGGTTGCTTCATTTTATTAACATTTTTTTTTTAATTTGGCCTCCACTGAAAAAAATTCATGGGTCCGTCACTAAAGATGGCAATGGTTGTTTTCACCCCCTAGCTAAATTCGGCTCTTATGTTGTTCCCTACTCTAATTGGGGAGTTCCCCCTCCTTAAAATCAGGCTGTTATGTTGTTCCGTTTTGTGATTGGGGAGTTTCCCCTCTTCACAATGCTCTCTCAGTTGCTTTAGGTGATTGCCATTGATTTCCAATGAAAAGTTCCTTTTTTAGAAAGGGGAAAAAAAAATGTTTTATTCTCATTTCTATTGGGTATTTGCCTGGACTATGATATGGTGTGGATCATATTCTCCCAAATACCCAAAATGATGAAATTGTACGACACTTTTTTACCCCCATTATGTCCGTAACACTTGCCTTCATCAGTCCAATTTCAATTTTTACCCATACAAAGAATGCAGTAAATGATGAAATTTTTTTTCCGGCAACGAAAGGATACTATAATAATAATAACAATAATAATAATAATAATAATAATACAGTATAACCTCGATAAATAAATATTCGATAAATAAATAACATCGTCTAATGAATAATTTTCTCCGGTCCCGACTTGTAAATGGGCTAAATGAATAACATCGCTAAATGTATTAACGAATAAAAAAAATTGAGTCCTTAAGTCCACATGTAAACATAAATAAATAATCCGACTTGTGCCTCGCTGTTTTTCATCTCAGCCGACAGATATTCAGATGATATTTTGAGAGTATTTGATATTGTGGTTTGACTAGTAACCAAATAAAACTTTTGCTTCACTCATGCTTGCATATCTTTTTGGCTAATACTTGGATGCATGTTCCTTCTTATGCTCACATATGGCTCTCCTTATCTGGCGGTTAAAGTTGTTTTTTGTTATTGATTTTGCCTGAGGATTGGAAGCCATTAAATTGAAGATTAAGAAAGATATAATAGTATGGATTATTTATCAAACTAAGATTTTAGAACTATATATAGTTTGTATTGTAGGTTAAGTATACTATTTTAGACTAAGTATTCCATACATACAATCTTATTAGTAATCTCAATACATAATACATTGTACTTAGTCCACAGATATAGTGCATGTATTCATAATCTGAAGTCTAAAGAAAAAGAATGTAATTAATTTTTTCATAAGAATTTTAACCATTACCCTCTAGATACATTTGTATATTGAATGTAAAAATAATAATCATAAGAAGAAGAAAAAAAATGTAAAAATGCTATCTAAAAGAATAAAATTCATTTACCGATAAATGAATAATATATTAATTTATCGATAAGTAAATCACCACTCTAAACGAATAATTTTTTTTTTCTGGTTGGGGTACCTATGTTGCAACCGACACTCAATATGGGTAACGTCGCCAGTATCCGACACGCGCGCCCGACACGACACGCGTCCGACACACGCCGACCGCGGTGTCGGTTTGCGTGTCGGTTGATTTAAAATAATGTTAAATTAAATTTTAAACCGACACGCCAGAGACACGTCCGCGACACGCCAGCGGGACACGGCAAGGACACGGGAAGCGACACGTAGCGACAAGTCCCGGACACGGGGGGACACGTTCCGACACGGCTATTTATATTTTTTTTTATTTTTTTGTATTTTTGTATTTTTTGTATATATATATATATATATATATATATATATATATATATATATATATATATATATATATATATATATATATTTATTTATTTATTTATTTATTTGTATTTTTATATTTTTTTATATAATATATATATATATATACTACGGCCCCCTGCGTGTCAGTGTCCCTATATTTTTAAAGTTGCCGTCGCTGTGTCTGATTCTGCGTGTGCGTGCAAGTGTCGTGTCGGTGTCCGTGCAACATATGAAGTCTTCATTTATCGAGGTTATACTGTAATAATAAACACAGAGTTACTGCCCGAACTAACCCCGGACCACCGCCAGGACTACACAACCCCGGACTAAAGACGAACTCAAAACAGAAAAGATAAAGAACAAAGGGAAACCCCTTTCTCCCAAATCATAGCTTATCCAAAAGTAACTGATTCGGGATATATATAGAAACAATAAACGGGGCATTAATCGGGATAATAATAATAATAAATACTAAAAAATATGAATACAAAACATATCTATTTATTTACCAATACAGAATTTGCCAAATATGTTGGACAAAACTTGTTCAGAAATATCTTCTCCATTAATCTGAGCAAGAGCCAAAGCAGCTTCTCTCAAATCTATTGTCCAAAAATCTAGTGGTATCTCCTCCTCCTCCATTGATGACTTCAACCTCTCAAGAGCCTCCTTTGCCCGAACCAGCTGTTCGCATTGTCTCTGCCGTTTTTTTTTTGAAAAAAGAAATAAAGTTCGGTTCTTATTTATGCACACAGAGGAATACACGTTTTGAAGAAACGATTTAATTAAAACCTGATTCACAGTCCATTTTCGACCTCCTTCAGGAATAGTGTTGAGGCCAGCTATCTGTGTGATTGCTGCCTCTAAATCAGAAATTCCTTCGCCAGTAACAGCACACGTGAAAATAACACGATCAAATGAGTCCTGACAACAAGCTTTAATCCACTGGTAGGATGTAGACGGAGCACAATCTATTTTGTTGACTACAAGGATTGTCGGAGAGGTACATGATCCAGATGTACTCTGCTAGTTGAAGTTTCATCATCAACAACACCACCAAAAAAAAAAAAAAAAGTAATGGCGTTTTGATTTCACAAACGCAAAGAACATGAAAATAAAGTACGAAGCTGTGTGTGTGCGCACGAGCGTGTGTTGCAGACCTTACTGCTACTCCTAATTTTCTGAAGAAGCTCCCTATCCTCGGATGTCCACCCCTCAGTTGCACTTATAGTCAAGATAATTATATCAGCACCAGTGGCTGCAGCTTCAGATCTTTCTACACCTGTTAAACAACATAATACGATCGTCAAAGTCCACGTCAGCACGCGAAAGTGACATTTGACAAAAACATTCCTAGGTCACAGAGATTATGGCGGAAAAAGCCCGAAAGAAATAAAAATCAAGAAACATGTCACTGACCACACAAAATTAGTCTATTACTCTGACTGGATTTTTTATGCAGATGAAACAAGATTGTTGAATATTTAGTTCAAAATATTTTTCTTTCCCTGTGGGCACTAATCAGTGCTGAAAATTAGGCTGCATCATAGCAAAAAATTAAAGAAGAAAATATTTTGTTATTTGAATTTGATATAGGCCTTTAAAGGCCAGTATACCAGGCCGTCCTTTCCATCTTTCGAGATTTTGTTCCCTACCTTTTCTAAGTGATTTGATTGCTAGAAGTTTCCTTAGTTATGAATATTTTACAGCAATTTAAACCAGTGTACTCTTTTCCAAAATCAATCAAAAATACATTATTTCATTACTCAGAAATTGCACATGGTATCAGAGCCTGCGATCATTTGAATGGCTTCTCGTCATTTTTTCTGTCGTTTTCTTCCCTTCTGTACGCGATCAGCAATGGCAACATAAGCCATTTCCTAAGCCTCCGAAGAGTCATCTACACCCAGCGAATTCGACTGGACAAGGTCCAGAGGGACGGAAGGGATAATCATGACCATTTCGGGATACAAACTCAATGGATCAAACTACTTACAGTGGTCTAGGTCCGTTAAGATGTTCATCACCGGTCGTGGAAAAGATGAACATCTCAATGGAACCACGAACCCACCAAAATCTGATGATCAGAAATTCGAAGTCTGGAACGCAAAAACAACTCGGTAATGTCTTGGTTGATTGGGTCAATGACCCCTGAAATAAGTGAGAATTCTTCACGCATGAAACTGCACACGAAATTAGAGTGGGCAACAAAGGAGATATATTCCATGATGAATAACAACTCAGTATTGTAAGAGATTGAAGCATAGCTCCCAGATATGAAACAGGGTGACATGAACGTCACAAGATACTTCAACCTATCGTCCAGATCATGGCTGCAAATTGATGCCTTCGAGGAGTATGGCTAGAACTGTAAGAAGGATGCAAAGAGATATAAAGATGTCTTACAACAGAAAAGGATTTTCAAGTTCCTCATGGGACTTAACCAAGAATTGGATGGGGGTAAGAGGTAGGATACTCGGTACAAAGCCCTTACCTACAATAAAAACCGCATTTTCTGAGTTGATGGGGGCCGTTCAAAACCCCAAACAGTTGCTCTTTTTGCGGAAAAAATCATATAGTGACAAGGGAGACAAGCCTTGGTGTGGTTTTTGCAAGAAAAGTTGGCACACAAGAGAGGTTTGCTAGAAATTACACTGCAAACCGGATAATTAGAAAGCCTCAAAGCCGGGGATTAACAAAGCACAGACTGGAGGATCGAAGGAAAGACATGTTAAGATGGCCATGGATGACGAAGGGCCACCAACCAGCCTCCCTAGCAAGAAACAGATGTATGCTTTGCTAATGCTGTTGTCCAAACAGACCGAAGGTCAATTTGGCCAAGCATCCATGGCTGTGGCGGAAAATGTACAGATTAGTGACCATAAGAGGCCATGAATTGCTGATTCCTGGGCATCGGATCACATGATCATATCTTTGTATAACATAAAAACCTTTCCCGTTTTCTAAGAAAAATAAACTGCAGACGGGACATACTTTAAAAAAATTGACAAAGGATCTCAATTATAATATAGTTTTCTCACATGGTGTTTGCAAATTTCAGGAGAAAACTTCTTCGAAGGCAATGATTGGCAATGGTAGAAATGTTTGTGTGTGTGTGGGTGGGTGGGTGCGTGGGTGTGGGGGGTGGGGGTGGGGGGGCCTATGTATTCTTCAAGAAGATCACAGCAAATCCTCAATTTCAGTCTGTTATAATTCAAGTAGTTTTGATGTGTCTGAATGTTGTAATAAGGAGAGACCCACCAAAAATAAAAACGAGATTTTATTACGACACTAATGTCTCGGAGATCCAAATTTCAATTATTGAAAAAGTTATTTTCAGATTTGTTTATGAATACAAATGTGAAATCCTTTATTTTTTTGTGAAACCTGACAATTAGTTAACATACAAGGACTTCCTACATTCCAAAAGCGTACAAGGAATCTCACTCCTTCAACCTTGTTCACTCTAATATATGGGGTCCATCAAAAGTAACTAACCTTGCTGGAACAAGATGGTTTATTACTTTCGTAGACGACCACAACAGAGACACTAGGGTTTACCTGCTAAAACATAACTCAAAAGCAGGCAATGTGTTCAAAAAAAATTACACCTTAATAGAAACTCAGTTTGGAGTAAAACTTCAAACTTTGAGATTTGATAATGGGATTGAATACCTGGAAAAAAATCTAAGGGAATTCATAACAGAAAAAAGTATACTACACCAAACCACTTGTGTGGATACCCCACAGCAAAATAGGGTAGCAAAGAGGAAGAATAGACACCTGCTAGAGTTCACAGATCTATCATGTTTGCCATGAATGTCATAAACTATTATTGGGAAGAGGCCATTCTAACAACAAATAACTTGATCAACAGAGTACCATCCAGAACCCTTTATTACAAAACACCAAAACAAGTGTTGTTGGATAGATCTCTTAACACACACATACTGTCAGAGTTGCCTCTTAAAACCTTTGGATGCACTACCTATGTTCATATACAAGCTCAAAGTAGGGGCAAACTTGATTTAAGGGCCTTAAAATGCATTTTATAAGGCTACTCAAGCAGCCAGAAAGGTTGCTAGCGTTATTGTCCTACCACAAAGAGAATGTATGTGACATTGGACATCATCTTTAATGAAGAACAACCCTATTATACCAACCTTACAGGGGAGACCTTTATGGAGCAAATAGACGAACTTGAGATATCATTGATGTTGAGGTAAGACCTCAACCATCCCAAGTCCCTACCTTTCCTACTAGGGGAGTGTCAGATCAAACATTTGATAGACTTCATATCACAAAGGTTTACGCTAAAATGGTCAGGATGCAACCCACTGAAACCTCACCCATAGAGGTTATTGCCCAAGAACCTATAGAAAGTGAAACGGAAATGGGAACTTTACAAGATCAGCCAGAAATTGATTCTAGGCCTATTGCCCTACGAAAGGGGGTACAGGAATGTACTAAACATCCCATTAATACTTTCTCCTAAGTATAGTGCCTTCATCGGCTTTCTTGACAAAACTTGTCCCTAAAACCATTGAAGAATCTATGAACATACCCCACTGGAAAGAGGGGGTTAATGAAGAAATGAGGGCTCTCAACAAAGTTGGAACATAAGAAGCAACTCATTTACCTCATCAAGTTAAACACTGATGGGACAATCAATATAAACAAAGCCAAGCTTGAAGCAAAAGGGTTCACATATTCTTATAGGGTTGACTATGCGGAAACCTTTGCTCTTTTTGCTAAAGCTAAATACAGCAATGATTCTGTTGTCACTATATGAGAATTCCCCTTGGATTTGAAGATAAAACCAAATCAAGTGTGTAGACTGAAAAATGCACTAAGGTTTGAAACAGTCTCCCAGAGCATAGTGGATTCACCAAAGTGGTGAAAAAGACAGGATATAGGCAATGCCACAGTGACCACTCTGTTTATCAAAATATCACCCTCTGGACAAAGGGTTATCCATATTGTATATGTGGATGACATTATTATCACAGGAGACGGAATTAACGGAATTATTAAAATAAAAGGGCCTTGCCCAAGCCTTTAAGGTTAAGGATTTGGGCCAGTCAAGGTACTTCCTTGGGATGAAAGTTGCTAGATCCAGCAACGAGATAATAATCTCACAAAAAATACGAATTCTTGACCTCCTTACGGAAACTGGAATGTTGGGATGCAAACCGGCATCAACACTAGTTGAGTCAGGCTAGAAAGTCAATACTGGCTTAGGGAAGAAATTAGAGAAAGGGAGTTATCAACGTTTAGTTGGAAAATTAATCTATTTATCTCATACTCGCCCTGATATATGTTTTGAATTTGCAACACATGCATAATCCAACCGAGGAACACTTGAAGGCGCTTCAAACAATTCTTAGATACCTCAAAAAAACATATAGGCAAGGTCTGAGGTTCAAAAAGGGTCTTAGTCGGGGAATTGTAGTCTACGGTGATGCAGACTGGGCTGGAGACCATCCACTTCGGAATATTGCAATTACCTATGGGGAAACCTCATCACTTGGAAAAGTAAATGGTTGTCTCCAGAAGTAATGCAGAAACTGAATTAAAAGCCTTAGCACAAGAAATTTGTGAAGGCTTGTGGCTAAGAAGACTCCTTGAAGACCTACAATCTGAAGTAGCAGAACCTATCAAGCTCTACTGTGACAACCTTTCTGCCCTAAGCATGGCAGAGAACCTTGTCCAGCATGACAAGTCAAAATATGCAAATGTGGACGAACACTTTGTTCGAGAGAAAATTGACGACAAGACTCTACAAGTGATGCACATATCCACCAATGAGCAAGTGGCAGACATTCTAACCAAAGTTTTACCCATTAAGATCTTCCAAACTCTGGTTTCCAAGCTTGGGGGGGAGTGTCGAATATTTGATTCAAAATCATTTCTTTAGGCACTAATTAGTGCTGAAAATTAGGTTGCATCATAGCAAAATTTAAGAAGAAAATATAATTTTTTTTTAATTTGAAATAGGCATTAAAAGCCAGTATACCAGGCCGTCACTTCTATCTTTAGAGATTTTATTTCCTACCTTTTTAGGTGATTTGATTGTTAATTAGAGGTTTCCTTAGTTAGGGATATTTTACAACAATTAAAAATGGTTTACTCTTTTCCAAACAAAATCAGAAACACATTATTGCTTTACTCTGAAATTGCACAAAGATAAAGCGACTTTTGAAGGTGAACCCGCTTTGGCAATGCAGTGATGCACCTTATCAATTGAACCCAAACATACTTGCAAATTTCAGAAAGATCATTATAGTCAACACAACTTTTTTCTTTTCAAGGTCCCATAAGATACAAAAAGATAATTTCCCAGAGGTAATAAGCCTAAATTACTTTCATAACACGTGAGAATCCCCTAAATTCATGACTACTATGTCAGTGGTTCCCCATCTACAGCCCATTAATGCATATAGACCAATCAAATAACAAGATTGAAAAGTTTTTGCGAGGAGTTTACCAATTTTTTCCACTGCATCACCGGTTTCTCGGATGCCCGCTGTATCAAGTAGTGTTACAGGTATGCCTTGAACAGATATAAAGGCCTCAATAACATCCCTCGTCGTGCCAGCAATATCCGTAACTATAGCTCTCTCGCTCTGCACGCTAATTAGAACATAATACATATCATTAGTAGTACAAACAGATTTCGGAATGGAACCCTAAAGCACCAGCTCGGATTTGGAGTGTGGTGGTGGGTCGCTGCCTTGGTGGTTGGTACCCATTTTCATTATGTCCTAAGCTTTTGTTTTAGCATTCCAATTGGAACGAAAAGTAGCCATTTTCATTTGCTTGTAATGGATATACATTTCATTCCTTCTTATCCACACACGCCAAAATGATAGAATAGAATGGGAAAAAAAAATCCTTCCATTCATGTATTACAAACGGGCGTTAGTTCATACCATATACCCAAATTAAGCAGCACGATGATCAAGTTACCCCATACATTTGGATTCAAGGGAGATGATGAATTTAGGCTAGCAATAACTGTAGTTCCGGCATAGACAAGACCAGGATATGTATATAAAATAAGGCAGGAAAGAGAACAAGATTGATTAATAACATGCAAAGAATCGGTTCCATGAACATACTTTGCTCCATGCGTTGAGAAGGCTAGATTTCCCGACGTTTGGTCGGCCAATAATGGCTATCTGCAAAAGGATATGGAATAAACTAACGCCAATTGTTTAACAGCGACGAGTACATTGCAAACGAGATGCAATTAAATATCAAACAAAACAAAACTCATAGTACATGAAAGTGCAAAGACAAAATTGATTAAAATAAAAAATAAAAATAAATATGTTTATAGTAAATGAAATTCTTCAGCCTTGAATTTCTTCTCGAAACTTAAGGATCTTAAGAAATATCTGATCTTTGCAATACCTGCAATCCAGATTGCAAAAGCTTGTCATAATTTGCAGTTTCCAACGCACTTGTCACATCTTTCAACATTGTATATACTTTGCTTACTACAAGGTCCAAATCAAGGGGTGGCATTTCATCCTCAAAATCAAGACGAGCTTCAATCTCCGTAAGCAAATCTATACATTTTTTCTTACTTCTCTCACCAAAGAAGAAAACCTCCTGTCACATAAGGAAAGTTGGCTCAACAAACGGAGCAAAACAGGAATACATCTTCCAACATTGAAGACTAATACTCATTCAATAAATAAATAAAATTCTAAATAAAAAGTTAAAGCAATTACTTGAATTCCACACAATGCAGCATTTGCAGCTGCTGCTGATTTAGCTGATATAAGTTTCTCGATATTTTCAGCTTCAGAAAGGTCTAAGCGGCCATTCAAAAACGCTCTAAGAGTAAACTCCCCTATAAAAAATAAAAACAAGGATAATTCCTTTTGGTGAGGTGGGTAAACTCCCCTCAGTAAAACATAAAAGCAACTCCTTGAATGCTTTATGTACACATGCAAAAAAATTCTTTACACAAAAAAAAATTGAAAATAAAAATAAATAACATTTAAACGAGGTGTACCACATGGTCACTTTATGTTCTAATTTACATGAGGTATTGTACATCATGTCACTCAACAAACAAGTGACTTGAGCATATTTTCCAGTTCAAAATTCAAACCACCATTTGAACTAAAGGAGTTTCAAATCCCAGCTTAGAGCTCAAGCAGGAATTTAGATTAGAATCGACAAGAATTTCTTATTGCAGCCATATATGTCAAGGCAACACTTAGGCGGGATTCGACCTTGTGGAGTTGGAGAGAGGTGGTGGAAATGGGTAGGCGAGTGCCTAACTTGCCTTGTCAGAAACTGTTTGGTCACTTTTTGACGCTTTTTGTCGCCTGCCATAAGAATCAAGTTTTGGAATCTGCACTTTTTTATAATGGCAATGGCTCTTTAACTCCTTCCACCAACTGTTTGTCATGTTTGTACAGCTTATGTCACTGTAGCTGCTATGTGATGTCAAATATATTTCATGGAGTTGTCTTCAAGATATAGAAATTAACAACTGTCAGACTAAAGAGCCCACACAGTCCAAAATTCTAGATTCCACAACAAGAGTGATATATTAACTGTTCAGCATCATTTGTGCATATTAGAATAATGGAACAAGTACCTAAAACTTCAAACCAAACACCATTTCGGGGAAGCAAGTTGCAGAAGCTCGTTAAAAGTTCTTTGTATTTGGTGGCTGCATAACACTTAAACTAAACACAAACAGCAGTAAATGTAATGCTTCTGAGAATAAGTTTATCGAAGGTGTTGACTAAGTAAGCATTGGTGCATTAACACAATCAAATTGTCTACCATTCCATTAACCCCCGATACTCAACAAATGAGACCAAGACACAAATAACGTCATGGCAAAGGACTCAAAGATAATACAAACTAAACCAGGAAACTCTGAATTAAATAACATCAAAAACCTGGATCAGCAAGCTTTGCACCAGCCTCCAGACAAGCCTTCAGCACACGGCGCAGACAAACTTCACTTCCATGACATTGAAGCTCGACCACATCTTCACGAGTATAAGACTTCGGAGCCAACATTGGAACCACTAAAACCTGATGCAGGATAACATTACCAAGCCAATTTAGCATTCTCTGTAGCTAAATAAAAAAAAATTACAAATCTTTCTCTCCATCACCATTGCGAAAACGACAGAAACATTCACAGCTTACACCCTCTATGTGGAGTCGGCTATATGGACCCTTTGCCTAGATTGCACTCTACCACATACCATACCCTCCCAATTCCAAAATGACCTATCTTTCTAATTATCTCCTTCCACGTTTTCTTCTGTATCGATCGACCATGTTAAGCATAAGTCTCTCCTCGAATCTCACCACCCGAACATGTGCAACTAAGGTCTCATTTGCACATGACAAATATCATCTGAAACATGACCAACCCATTTCCTCGCCTATAGATACAACTCCTAATTCCTTCCCTATAAGTTATAAGTTCATCTCTTATCCATCCATCTTTGTGTACATTACGATTAATCCCTTGATATGGCATAGTGGTGAAGAGCGGGGTGTTATAATGACAAACCGGACCCTAAGCCGGAGGTCGTCGGTTCGATTCCCGTAAAAGGGTTGATTTCCGATTGATAACACCCTACTGGTGATGGAGAACCAAGCAAGCCCCCTCGACTCTAAGCTCTAGGTTACTCGATTAACCTCTCCCACATTCCCCGTGGGATCGGGGTGGGGCCCTCACGGTTAGGTTTAACCGCTTTTTTTTTTTGTGTACATTCGATTATACTACTCTCCTAATAGCCAAAAAAACCTTTCAACACTCCTTTTTTTTTTCCGTCCCTCAATCACAGCGTTAATAATTAAAAAGTCCATATTGCATTTCCAAGAGCTGTAGTACTCAAAATAACTTATCATTCAAATTATGCACTTTTGTCCATGATCCACAGGATATGCTTGCTTTAACGTAAACAACTTTGAAGGCAATCTTAGCACGAGAGCAATGCTGCCAACATATGACGGCATGACAGGTTGTCAGCCTTTTATAAGCACTACAGAAGTATATCCAAGTTTGCACCTTAGTAATGAAATTAGCCGGAACTGGCTTCACTGTCAGCCCTCTTAACAAACACCAACTAGCACAAATCCTAGAATAGTCATACCAAACAGAATCCTAGAAGGATGTTACCTAGAAGATTGACATAAAGATAAATCGAAGGCCCCACTGATTTCCTACAACATCACTATATTTTTCCATTTTGTATTCATGCTATTCGTTGAAGAACAGTAGGATTAGATTAGTCAACAGCTAGACTGCTAAGAAAATGCCCAATCTATAATGATCTATACAATTATACCTCATCAATCTCATTCCCTTGAGAATCCAAGACGAACCCATACTCCACAAAATGACTCTTAGGTCTCCAGAACGAATTTTTCCTCTTCTTTTTCGATCCAGAACGAAACAAGCGCCCGACAATAGCAACTGCAGAAGGCCCAGACAAACGAACAATCCCCACGGCAGCAGGAGGGCCACCCAAAGAAGTAACGATTGCTGCAATTGTGCTACTTGGACTGGTAAGCGCCCCATTTTTAGAGCCCAACAGCCTTTCATCTGTATGCAACACAAGCGCAGAGCCTGCAATAACTGAAGGGAAAAAAAATAGTTACTTGATTAAATTCACTTCGAAAGAATGCGAATGCGTTCGTTTCATAAAACCCACTTAGAACAGAACAGGTGAAGATGTTCCTTTTACGCAATTGGGTAGAATTTTTTTATTAATAAAAGGGGAAATCAAAAAAAGCAAGGAAAGAAAAGACCTTTTTGAGCGTTGGGTGCGACGCATAGAGCAGAGGAAGATGTGAAGAAGGAAGAGAATACATAAGTGAGCTTATTGAGTAGTGGAATTGATAATTTTGGGAGGAAAGTGGAAGTGATGGAGTGGGTAAGAAGATGGCGGGCTGCTGGAACCATAGCCATTGTTTTCTGCTGCTTCACTTCACATGAACTTTTAAAGATTAAACCTCTTCCTCAACAAAAAAAATAATAATAATAATAATAATAATAATTAATTAATTAAACCCCTCTTTCATTAAAAACAAAATGGAGAAATTTATTTAAAGCACCTAATTTTTACTTTTGGTACCACATTTACTTTCGACACAATAAAAATTTATTCTGGCATCACGATGATTTTTAATAAAGGGAACGTCGGTGCCACTGTCACTGATGTTGGTGTTCAACAACAATGTGAGTTCACAAAATAATGTCGAAAGTTATAAAATAAAAATCAACAGTAACCATACTTAAAAAAACGAGGTAAGATTACGAAACCGAGCGAGAATTACACTCAAGAAAAATAAAAGAAAAATAGAAAAACAATACACCACAGATGACATGCATCTATATGATATGCAAAAATAAAAGAAAATAAAAGAAAGAAAAAACTTTCACTCATTTGCAATACTTATTACGTATATCATAAACGCTCACCAAATAATGACGGTTTCACGATAAACAGCATGAGATTTATCCATTACATGCAGTGTAGACGCGCCTTAAGACTCATCAAAGGTGATAGCATTATGGAGAACCAACAGTTAGCTATACTAAACAAATATAACTCATAAGAAGACATGGTAGCATACGGAAAACCGACAGTAGCTACCCAAATGAGTTACAAAAATGACAAGAAAGCACATAGGTCTCAAAGCTCACAAGATTCATCACAACGATATGTAGCATACGGAAACCGACATTAGCTACTAAACAACAATAAGAACAGTTATAGCATACGAGAACCGACAGTAACTATAACATGCATGGATGAATCATGTATATAAAAGTTAATCAATTATTTAACATGGATCGGTAGATGGAAAGATGCAAACATGTAAGTTCAGAACATCTACGTAAAAATAACTAGCCACAGAAGCTCATATTAAAGTATCCACGTCAAATAAAGCATTAAAAATCAATTCAACAAAAATTTGGAACCTGGACGTGCGTTCAACATACCAAACGGGCGGTTGCCTGGAATTTTTGCCCTGGACGGGCGTTCAATGAGCTGAACGCCCGCTTGAAAGTTCGACACAAAGACCGCAACTTAATAAGCACAAACCGAAAACCCTAGACTAACATCTTAAACTCATGGCAATTCAGATCATCAAATCACACATACAAAGCAGACCCACGGATAAATTTAAGCACAGAGCACACTCAGTCACAGATTAGGTTACACTTCACGCTTCACAAATCGAGTAAAAACTTTTGCACATTCTTAACCCAACGGTCATCTGAAAACACGGCAAAAATAAAAACTCTCAATTTGTGTGACGCTACTCTTATTGAAAGAAAAGAAACAGAAAAAAGAAACGGAAACCTACCTACGAAAAATTTAAAACAGAAAAAAAAAACTAAGACGGAGGAAAAAAACGTGGTGAAATCTTCTAGGGCTAAAATGGAAGGGAAAACAGTGGATTTTGACCTCGAAAACGGTGTTGAACGGCCTAGGGTAGTTCATCACGTCGTCGGCGTCGGAACGAGCTTTCCGAATTGGGGTCCCGCGCGCCAAACGGACACTCGAGCCGAAAGTTATGGTCAAAATACTACCGTGTACCCTAACGACCCCTTTTATCCCAAAAAAAAATTAAATCGTAACAAAATAGAAGAATTAACTCAATTAGATTTAACAAAAACACCAATTCCCCGGCAACGGCGCCACTTTTGTTCGGAGGATTTTGCATCACTAAACAAAAAGAAAATTTATAAACCCTAACCTATATGCAAAACTAACTCCTAACCGGCCGAATACCGGGTTGTTGATAGTAGAGCGAGATAAGTAAGGGGTCGATCCACAGGGAATTGGGATGTTGAATCTAGTCTTATTAATTCTCTCAATTGCTACTCATGAAAACAAATAAACGAAAGAAAAACATATAAACGAAGATAGAACAACTAAAATAAATCTAACCTCTAACAAACAATAAAAACGACCTAAACTAAAGATACATGGGATCAAACAAAATACAAACCAAGTGATTTCAATCCTAGTTCATCTCATGATTTTAATTCAAATTGTGGTTTCACCTTTACACGAGATACAAATTCCTAATCTCTTAGTGAATCTATTTCTCAAGCTACGAATTCCTAATCCCTTAGTGAATTCAATTATCGATCTCTCCTCTCCCGAATGTTGAGACCAATTTCCATACAAAATGAAGGTGTAGATTCAGGTTAACTCCCGTATTTTAGAATCTAGCAACCTAGATAATTAACCAATTAATTTTTCATTAATTAACGATTAAAGATCCTATCTTTCTATGGTGATCTAGTTTACGCAACTTCCGTATGTTGTACACATATCAATTAGTAAACAAATCTTTCGATATGAGTTCACACAATAGCATCATAATCATTGAACGATACAAAATAAATCAAAAATCATGAAGATAACCGAAGCTTGAATAAATCAAAAAGATGAACTCACATAGCTTATACAATGGATGATCCATGAATTGAAAACGAAACAAAACGATCCTAATCTAACCTCGATCACCCGAGCACAAGGCTCGGGTGACCGCCTGAGACTCCCAAAGCGCGCGGCCGCTCTTCTAGGTTTTTGTGTATGAGAAATTATGGTATGATTTAGGGTTTGGCGCAAATGCTTTATATAGATTTTTAGGTCGGCCAGCTAAGTCGGGCGGTGGACGCCCGTCCGTTTTGATGGACGCCCGTCCGGTGCGCTGGACTCAAGGCGGCGACGCTCGCCCAAACAACGCCCAAACTCTCTGAATCACTTTTCCTCTTCTGGACGCCCGTCCAGCTTTTCAAACGCTCGTCCACCATGGACGCTCGTCCAGCTCCCTGGATGCCAGTTCGGCTGGATCAATCAACTTGATTTCTTTCCTTAAATCTTCTATTCTTCCATAAATGTGATTGATTCCTTTCCAACTTCGAATTTGGCTCTCTAAAATCCTTTTTTCCATCATCAATGAGTATCTACAATTAAGGGAAAACATACCAAAGCGTAACACAATTCCAAAATCATATAAAATCACCATTTAAGCACATAATTCGTTACGTTTCGCAAATTAACCATTGAAAACATCATTTACTCAATATTTCAATATAAAGCTCGATTTCTATGAAAAACATAAGAATATGGGGGAAATTGATATAAAATATATCTCTAAAAATCATACAATTTAACCCTGAACAGTTCCTCCAAAGCCAAATCCCATAAACGCTTCTCTCCGCGTATATTTCCGATCCGCCGAACCAATGAAAGATCGGCTGGATCGATTAACGTTCACAATTATCCAATCATCAATCGTACGAGCTCCAAAGAACGTTGCCCAGTGATCTCTAAGGGTCAAAATACACCACACGTGCATTGCCCAACTACAATCTCTCAAAGCATGGAGGGGGGGACTCCGATTCCATTCCACAAAGAGGACAGTCCGGGGAAAGGATTATATGCCTCTTTGCAAGAAACTCATACACCGGTAGAGCTTCGTGTTTCATAGTCCATAGCAGAAAATTACCCCGAGCTGGGCCTTTTAAGCCCCAAATTCGCTTCCAAGAAGGATCCTCGCTTGCAATATTCAAGCCTTGGTCACACTATATGGTTTGGAACAAATATCTGGACATAACTGTATGGTTACCTTTATTTTCGCCTTTCCACACCACACATTCATGGGACACTTCTAATCCCTTCCACAGAGTCGAATATGCTTTACATATACCCTGCCATATAGGTGAACATCCGGGTTTGGGATTCACCGATAGCTCTGTTAAAATAGTGTCCTAAACCCAATCGGGTTGGACCGGACCCGACCGGGTCGGATCATTTTTACTAATTCTTTATGTTTATACATATAATAAATGGCTTTTCTGTTATCATGTATATGTTTTTTTAAAGAACCAATTATGAATTATTATATGATAACGTCCTTAGTATTAAACTGTGATAGAGAAACCATGATAGGCGATTATGGTTAATGAGATCTCTAATCACTTTAATAAGTTTGATACTTAAATGTCACTAGGCTTACGTACTATTAAACAGGGCATTGATAGTACAAACAGACTAGCACGTATTAGATGTCTTATGTCTTTAAGGGCAGGGATAGATCTCGTCTATTGAAGTGTAGAGACACTTGGACTGTACGTGGACGTGTATTAGAGAATGCATACGTTAGACTGACCTACTTACACTGTTAAGTGTCACACTATGTGGTGGTGGGGTAATTATCCTTAGGACCGGAGTCTACATGGCATCATAGTGTGAATTGTCATACTTTGACACTATTGAGGTTTCCTCAAACCATGGGGCGATCATGCGGTAGTGATTGGGTGTGATACTGAAGCATGCAGAGTATACATGTTTGGTCGTTTGGGAATCGCGTACCCTATCAGTAGAGGTGAATATCCGAAAGGGCCTTCTTATAAGGAATGTCTTACTCTCGTGAATCTTTGCAAAGTGTAAGTAAAGATACGGTCGTTGATGTTTGACACTCGACAAACGACCGTATGGATATTATTACATCGATAGGATTTTAAGTTACACGGTAACTGTTTCACATGAAAGGTGGTAGTCATTGCATTTGACTCTTCCGATGATTGGGGGCCACGGTGTGTTGCTCGACGCTATCCCGTGATCGTTAGGCATGAAGAGCATTTTCGTAATTTGCACTTTGTGTCTACGGCCAACATATTCGGAAGCCTATCGGGTCACACATATAAGAACATATAGTCGGGTTAAAATGCGGTTATAGCGATAACCAAATAAGGAAAGAATTTACCTCGTACTATAAAGGTTATAGTGGTAAATTAATATGGTGGTATTTATTTATTATGAATAAATATAATACAAGATATTAATTATGTTGATTAATTAATATACACATAATGTATGCGTGTCGAAATTTATTGTGTATATTGATACACATGGATTTTGCAAATTAATTAATCATAGTATTATATTAATTAAAGAATATTTGTGGTGCCAAAATATTGGTAAAAGGGACGCCATATTTCAGTGTATTGGATACATTTGAATTGTGTAATTTAATTAATAATATTACCATAATATTAATATTAGTTATTAATTGATTTTGAAAAATAGATTTATGGTAATAAGATAAAGATATATTCAATATAAGATATTGTCAATATATATCTTGGAAATATATTTAATATAAGATATTGAATATTAATGAGATAAATCAATCAAATATATTTTTCTTATTTTACTAGTAAAATGTTTTCTTCCTCTCTACTCTATCTAGGGCGCCACTTTCCCTATAAATAAGAAGTGGGTGTCAATCTCTTTTGCACATCACAATTTCAAGTGCTAATTGTTCTTGAGATAAATAGAGAGCTATTCTGGAGAGATTTTGAGAGAGAGAAAAGGCCGGTCTAGCAACCGGATTTTTCTTGTAGCAATCCAATGGCAGATTCCGGCGGGTTGTTCGTGTGGACTAGCGGTAGAGGCCGAACGCTTGGGCGGCTCCATGCATCGCTACTCCCCTAAGTCCCCTTAGACGGTCAAAGTGTCGATCTTTTAGATCAACCAAGGTAACCACCGTCTGCTAGCTTATTTGTTTATTGCTTAAACGAAGTCGATCCTGGTTAAAGGAAATAAATTTTTGAATTCCGCTGCATTTCCGCGTAGATTTCCTAACAGTGGTATCAGAGCGAGAGCGAGAGCTTAAGCAATAAGCATGTTATTTTACGTAGTTAACTTTATCGTTTAAATCACGTAATTAAAAGATGAAATTAGATTCCCAAAACGATACACGAAAAGAATAAAAGAAAAAAAAAGATCGGGTGGTGCTCGGCCGACTGGCGGCGGCACCACCACCGTCCGGCGGCCGGTGGCAGCCTTATGGCTGGCGGCTGCTTGGCAGGTCTCCTCCTTTTGTTTTGTGTATTTTGTGTTTCTATATGGTTCATAGTTGCGATTAATAATATCTCATTTGTTTAGTTGTGTCATATGACTAACTAATGGTTCAAATGATTTGGGTCATTGGGATGCCACATAGCATTAAAATAATAATAGTTTTTCCAAACTTTATTTGGAATAGGCCTAGGCCCTTTCCAAATATTTGATTTGGGAAAAGGCCTAGGCTTAGGCCACTTTCAAAAATTTTGATTTTGAAAAATGGCCAGGTATATTAACCAAAATATTGGCCATTCCAAATTTTGTTTCGAATAGGTCTAGGCCATTTTCAAAATATTTGATTTTGGAAAAGGCCTAGGGCCTCTTCAAAATTTTGATTTTGGAAAGGGCCAAGGGAGATGCATTTTGGTTTAGGAAACCAAATGCATCCCTTTTGATTAGGAATCAAAAGAAAAGAAACAAAAGAGACCTAATTTTAATTTTGATTTATTTTTGAAATAGTTCTAATTAATTAAAATTAAAATTGAAATCGGTTTAAAATTAATCGTTAATTTTATTTCGATTAAAACCATTTAATTAACTAAATGTTAATTAGTTAATTGATTGGATAAAATTATTTAATAGATTAAACGTTAATTGATTAATTAAGACGCAAGTAGTTAAATTTTAATTTTATCTTTTTCATAAGATGTTATTGTATGAATTAGATATAGTAAATATAATATGATTATATGGAGCCCGATTGATCATGGACTCGACCGATATGATAGATGTGAATGATTTAATTTTTTTGTTGGTTTAAAATTGTCCTAGGCCGTTATGAAAACGTGACCTAGTTTATTTTCTGTATTTATCCCATTCCCGTTAGCTCCCCCGTGTGCAGCGGGTGTGTTTATTTTATTAGATAAAAATTATGTAACAAGAATGGAGCGGAAGATGGAGACCAAAGAAACAAGAAAAATAAAGATCTCATTGGAGAATGGCGCATTAAAGATCCTATTGGCGGTTGCAGCTACCCTTAGATTGTGACCCGTGGTTTCATCAGTTTGTATTCCAAACCGCACCTAGGAAAGGTCCATGATCATACTGTTAGGTGTGATGCCCGAAAGACAATTTTGTAATTGTTTTATTTAATAAATGAAATGATATTATTATTCATATTTATTATTCTCATAATCACCGATGTGACAATAGTATTTACACTACGTAAAACCCTAAGTATATCGTTTATGTAATCACTTAACTCAAGTGTATGGGATATACATGGGAGGATTGAGTTAGTGAAGATGTACTTAAAATACAATTAGCCCGTAGTGAAGTTAATCGAGAGTATCGGTCTCTCCTTTAACGTGCTATTAATGCGCCTGAACACAATAGGTGTGATTGTCTTATCCGGACTTTCGGTTAAGAGAACCTAATGGGGCATTTATATATGATAGATATATCATATGAAATATGGACCGATTTGATTAGAGTTCACGATATAATTCCGTAATTGAGAATTCTTATCAAATCAATGGATGATCATATTTATGGATATATCTTAATCCTGAGGTGATCACAATCAACTGCTTGAATTAGTATGAAGTTTGACTTGACGGTTAAGGATTACACTGAGTCTGTGGTCTGAATTACCCCATCTTGGCATTGTACTGGATTGAGTGAGTAGTCTGTGTTATCACAAATACGGAATCCATTCCTTCCATTTATGGAAGTAGATAGACAGTTCCCTTATTTGTTAATCATAGAAACTGATCGATCCATGGAGTTCATATTACACTGATTAGCTACCAGTGAGTTGTATGAATTAATTGATCACTAGGGGGTTAATGGTAAATAAGGATAAGATGTTCTAAAAAGGGTTAACGGTAACTTCCCGATTTAGAATGAACAGTCTATGGAGGATTAATCCATATGTAATGATTATATCAATGGACGCTTATTATTGTTCTCGTGAGGAGATAAATATAATCTCATAATCGGAGGAGTGCGATCCACGGGATTATGGTGGCATATTCTCGTGATTGATTTGTCGAATATAATTATTCTCGTTCGTAAGATAATTATTTATTTGATTTATCGGAGTCACGATTATTAGTCCATGGTCCCCGACGTGCCTCCTAATATAGCATAGCTATTCTCGGACGTCGAATCCTAGTAATATTAATTTAGTTCTTGTTGGACTTTATTAAAACAATATGTGAATTAATTGTTTAGTGGACTATTAAATTAGTTGGGCTAAATAATTAAATATGTGGAAAAGACATTTTCCATAATCTTGGCCCAATTATTGTGTGATGGCAAAATTAATATTGACTAGGTCAATATATGAAATTTTCGCCCCATGCTCTTATTTTGGAACAAGAAATTATTTTCTTGTGTATTAATAAGACATTAATGATAAAATATTTATTGGATAAATATTTATGGAAAGAAATAAAGATAAATATTATTTAGATTTGTTCTAGAATATTATGGAATTATCTTTTATTAATTGGATTATTTATTTGCAAAATAAAAATCCTTGAGGCTAAGTTTTTACTCTCATATATAAAGAGAGTTCTCCCAAGCCTTAACACACATGATAAATTTCGACTTCTCTGTAGAGAAGGAGCAAAAATTCGCCAGGGGTTTAAGGGAAAATCTTGAGATTTTCCGGGTAGCATATCGGAAGGATTCGAGACGAGGATTTCCTTCCCACGGGAGTTGCTTTGATCACACGCACGGAAGATTGTGGTGCTCTTCACATCTTCTTACATACATCCTTTTGCGGTTCTTCAACTTGAATTTTGAGATTCAAGAGGTATGATCTACAACCCCCTTGTAGATGTAGATCTAGTTATTTTATTACGTGTATTTTATGGATCTAAATCCTTAAATCGCTTCCGTTGCGGATGGTATTACTAACACATACTAGGTACTTTACGCATTTGTTTATTTTGTGCATGTATTTATTTTGTATGATATGATAGATGCATGACTAGGCACGATCTAGATGAATGTGTACGATATATATCTATAGAGATAGATATATTCTATAGATATATTTGATGAACATAGTTAAAATTAATCAAGTGAATTAATTTACATAAATACTTCCACAACAAAAATCAAGTCGAAATATTGTCTCCCAATATTATAACGACGGTGAAGAGCCCTTGTTCGGATCCAACTGATCGACCACCGGCGGGAGTTGACCTATCTAGGGTATATCGTCGTTATTGAGATATGATCGTATGAGATCTCGTGAATATTGGGTTATGACTTGACTAGAGTCTTTCGGTGATTGGCCACCGTCAGGGCAGTCTGACTTTAGAGACAAGGGGTTGACTAATGCATAGTGATGTGTATCACCAAAGAGTTGACTAGTCAACCACTGAGAATTACATAGCGATGTGATTGGTAAAGTGTTACCTACCTTTTGAAATTACTTGATTGATCGACCACCGCCGGGAATCAAGTAACTAGATTCGATCTCAGCCACTAAAGAATTTATGAAAATTCTTGAAAGTCAATTGGAGAGTAGTTGACTAGTGGGAGCAAAATTATAAATCAAAAGACCATTTTGATTTTGCGTGTATAAACAACAACACTCTTTTATTTTCATTTTAGGTTGTAGTTTTAGCAAACTTTATATTCATGTTTTATTCTCGATTAGTAAAACCAAATTATGATTGTTACCTTTTGAGAAACGTTCTCAAATTTGGTTAAGAAATTTTAATCCTTTTAAAATAAGCAACGACACGAGCCATCCCGTTATAGTAGTTAGAGACAAGGAGACTACATATTTGATTCAGTACTCCAATACTTTAATTATTAATGAAAGCGGAAGCTCATGATTGAATCATTTGAAATAAGTTTCAAGGAATTAATCATATATTGGATACGATCCAATATGATATTCAGTCATACGATGTCAATTAATTCAGACGTTGGATAAGAATGACTACACCGAATTTTGGAAAGGTTGTTTTCAAAATTGTAAGATTTAAGTATCGACTTAATTCTATCATTGCTTAAAGGTTAATTAAATAGTCAATGTTTTGAATACGATTCAAAAGGTTAAATAAACTATTTAATACACTTTAGATTTTCTTTATGAAAGGAAATTAAAAAGACATGACTCTTGTGATCTTTCTGTTGGACTTATTTCTTAGTTTTGATGATGAGTGCCATACTAGCTGTTATAGTGCAAAGGCAAAAAAATGTCTAGATAAAATGTATAGGTTTATTAGAGTTTGATTCATAAATAGGTTTGATCAAACAAGCATCGTAAAAGGTCATTGATCGCTTATCGCCAGACCGGTCCAGTCGATGAGGGTAAATAGGTCGAAGAGACTTGTCGGGAACCTCGCCAAGATCGAAGGCCGAGGTTCAAACTCAGAAATGAAGGCTAAGTGGATCAAACTTAGTATTTAATGTCAAGGATATGGAATCGTAATTTAGGCAAGTCTGTGATGACCTAAATCGATTACATATACCTTGTGTAGAAAGGTCTAAGTTCCACAAGGTGGATGATGTTTGGAACTTGGTTATAATTAAAATGATGTAATCTAACTTCACAAACAAAAGTTGGATAAAGGAATGTTTGCATTATATTTTATGAGACAAAAATATGATGTTCAAAGCAGATCGATTGGTTTTACAAACAGATCGATGAACTCGCTGATATATATACCTCGATTAATTCAAGATTATTGGAAAGTTACATGGATAAGAACAGCCAACTACCTCTCGACTTATCAAGCAAATCAAAGGTCGAGATTAAAAGACGTTGGGATGATCCATATTTTTATCCATTGGATACAAGTCAAAGGGTGATGACATGATCGCATTGTCAAAAAGTAATCCCGATAAAGTGTCACCCCATGAATAGTGACAATGCATGAAGGATGGGACAAATACAAGGAACGCTCACATTTGAATTTCAAATTCAAGTCACATGCATTCCTACCTATAAATAGAGGACTTTCAACTCAAGAAGATGATGATGAATTTTGGAATAAACTTCAAGTGATAACATTGAATGAAAAACACCTGCTTGAACTTATCGAGCTTAAGGTCATTGATCTAGTTATTTTCTTCAAGTGCATTCTGTGTTCAAGCCGCATCAAGCATACACATGAAGAAGATCGCAAGTCGCAAGTCTTTGCTAAGAATCGAATCATATATTTGATTCATTCTTTATTTTATAAAGAACTCGCCAAGACAGTGAAGCATCGTTAGTGTGAAAGACTGTTGGTTTGTGGTGGAGTGGTGAAGAGGCAATTCTACCCTTCAAGGACCAAGTGGAAGACTCGGGGAGCAAAGAATCCTACTGCTCCTAGGGCCAGCTTTGTGAAGCCATAGTTATTGGTGAAGGACAAGCAACCTAGGATTCTTTGTAACAGATAACTCAAAGATCACTAGTGAATTTCCTCCAACATCACAGGAGAAGAGTGGACGATGTGATTACATCACCTGGAACCACTATAAAAATCTCTATTTACTTATCGCACTTAAATTCGTGATTTAATTTTTATTCATATCAACTCTTTGAATCTAACAAATCAAATCACACACATACACTAATGAGTATCTAATACTTAGTAACATATTTAACAACAAGTAATAAGGCTTAATTTTGATATTATTCCACGCACAAATTCAAAGAATCGAATCACAAGAGACTCATCGCTTATCGAAAGTTATCGAGGTCTCAAAGCAGACTCATCAAGTATCGCAGTCAGTCTGGTTGCAGAATTTGTTAACTCCAAAGTTTTAAGTGTTAAGTTTATTCACCCCCTCTAAACTTAACTAAAGCCTTTTCAAGGGACCAACAATTGGTATCGGAGCAAAGGCTTCGCTCAAGGAATCCTACTTGTTGTGCTTGTGAAAATTCTTTAAAACTTTCTTTCAAGTTACCGATTTTCAAGACTTGCATCATGGATAACACAAGATGATGCTAGAACCATGTTGATGTGCTCTCTTGATAGATTTGATGAGTATAAACGCCGAATGCAGGCATATCTTGTCGCTACTCATGATGAGATGATGGATGTACTAATCAAGGACCACCTGAGATTACAAAGGCAAGAATAGTGGGTGACAGAATCGAGTACATTCCTAAACCAAAGAGAGAATGGAATGCGTAAGACAGAAAAGAGCAAACCTCAACAACATTGATATTGATATCATCTACGTAACCTTGATAGCAATATGTACATGAAAGTCAAAGATTGCAAGATCGCAAAGGAACTTTGGGATAAGATTCACTTAATCTGTGAAGGCACCGATGCAATAAAGAAGAACAAAATCAAGCAGGCCGTAAAAAGGTTTCAAAAGTTCAAAATGCTACCTAATGAAACCATTGAGCAAATGGAGTCCAGATTCAATGCAATCTTAGATGAACTTACTCTTTGAGTGTAAGTTATTCAAAAGAGGAAGTAAACACCAAAATCTTGGAAGCTTTACTCGCAAGAGATGTTTGGAAAATGAAGGTGATCGCAATTGAAGAAATGAGAAAGTCGCATGAAGAAGACACCTTCAAACTGTTTCTCTCGATCTTAAGGCCTATGAATTTAGCAAGAAACTAGTGCCTCGAATCGAAAAGGAAGAGCCAAAGACCCATCAGATTGGTCGCTTCACATCATGAAGAAACATCGGGAGGACAGGATGATATGCTAGATGAAATGCAAGAGCAAATTGCCCTCTTGAGCAAGAAAATCGAATGATGAAGACCGGAAAGGCCCCTACAAGAAATTTCACAAAGAGGCCTCATCAAAGAAGGAAAGAAGAACCAAAGAAAGATAATGACTATCTATGCTTTCATTGCAAGAAACTGTGACACTTCGGACTGATTGTCCCGAGTTGAAACAAGGCAAGGAACTCGATTATCTTTGCTTCAATCGTAGTTAAGCCTGGACATTTTAGACTGATCGTCTGCACTCATCAAGACCAAGAGTCAACAAAGAAGACATGGCAAGAAGGCTATGGTTGTCGAAGATGAATCAGGATATGAAGTGGGATCTCAAAAAGGAAATGAATCGGATGACACAAAGATCAAGTTGCCGATATGGAGGATTATGCTTTGATGGCCAACATGGATGAAACTCGAGGAGGTATACAACATCGTATCTATAAACACTCACTGGAAGTGATTGTGAATCAACCTCGTGGTTCAAATCCTAGAAATTCGACAACAATGAGACTTTGGATGCCATCCTTAATCAACTAAGGATAATACAATCTGGTTATGAGATTGTGAAGGTGAAAAGAGGCTCTTGAGTTAGAAGTTGGAAGATTGAAAGTGAATTAAGGGTTTTCAAAGGTAAGGAAAAGATGTTGGATGTAATCAAAGATAAGTCTCATTGAACATCCAAAGACCTCTGAATCATTTGAACCATCTTGTTCCAACATCGCATACAAATCAGAAAGCCTTATGGAGATAGAATCGGGCTTGGATTTGGAACTCAAGAATCTAACAAGAGTGGATCCAGAAGGTTATCGAACCTAGTACCGTAACTGGTCCTAAGTTTGTGCCTCGCACTAGATCCATCTCCAAGCAAGGTCAAGCAAGAAACCAAATGAGAATGCCTCAAAGAAGCAAAATCGAAGTCTCGTAAGTCAACACCCTAGTAAAAAGAATAAATCCAAAAATAGGATCATTGTACCTTCTAAGCTCATTGATAGCACTGCTACCAAGTCTCTTTGGACCACGAATGGAAAGAAACAGAAATATTCCAAGAATAAGAATCCTAAATCCAAAAATGTTGATCATTCAAGTGGATACTTATCTCGGGGAAAGGTAGACTGCTCCTCGCCGATAATGATTGGAATATTCTGCATCTAATGCTAGAAACAACAAGATAACCTGCACTACTAGGGTAAAACCTAGGCAATGGAATCAAGCAGAGGACTTACACAAGACCTCAAGCAGACTCCATATTACTGTGGTCGTTTCCTAATAGACAAAGACACCTATGGTTATGCAAAGGTTTCTAATAACAAGAATCATTTCAAACAAAGATTATGTACCAAAAGGCCGTAAAACATATGTGGTTCCTACACAACCCATTGTTAGAACTTATGGATGTGTGGAATACATGTATGAACCAAAGTATGAACCAAAGTATGACACATTTAGAGAAGACCTTATGGAAACATACCAAGGGTCATGCTTGCCATCGACCACTATGGACCCAAACAGTTTGGGTACCTAAAATGCATTAACTTTGTTTTGTAGGTGTCCGGTACTTTGACAAAGTGGATGTTCCGCACACATGACAAAGAATAAGCACCTGTCTATCAAACTTTGTGGCAAAAGATGGTCCAAGGGTAAATTTTGGCAACAAAAATACACTGGCTATACAAGAGGATATGGCACACTTATCGAAATGGACTTACAATCAAGAATGTTGCATATGTGGAAGGACTGGATTACAACTTGCCGTTAATCGGACAATTCGTGATATGGGATACAAGGTCACTTTTGACAAAAACAATTGTATTGTCATTAGTGAAAGAGGTGATCAAGTTGTACTTGTCGGTAGAAGGCAAACAGAACATGTATGTTGTGGATTGGTCTCATCGCAGCCTCCAGAACTCGCCTGATTGTACATACCAAATCGAACTCAATTGGTTATGGCACAAGAAGTTAAATCATCTAAATTTTGATGATATTAATCGGTTAGTGAAGAAGAAGTTAGTGGTTGGTTTACCCGAGATCACATTCAAGAAGGATGCTATCCGTGATGCATGTCGCCAATGTAAACAGATAAAGTCAAGTTTCAAGTCAAAGACTAAACAATCAACTAACAGAGTGTTGGAGCTTATGCACATGGATCTTTTGGACCAATAACTCCAACAAGTGTGACAGAAAGAAATACACCTTAGTGGTTGTGGATGATTTTTCTAGATACACTTGGGTGATATTCATGAACAAGAAAAGTGAGACACTCCAAAGCTTGCCTAATCTTTTGAAGAGATTACAAAATGAGAAAAGTTTAATAAATCATAAAGATTAGATCGATCGTGGTAATCGAATTTCTCAACAAAGTTATAAGAGAATATTGTGAACAGAATGGTGTACTTCATCAACTTGTCATTCTTTGGTACACCTCAAAGAAATGGGGTTCTTTGAAAGAAGAAACAGGACATTAAAGGAAGCAGAAGAACAATGATTTGTGAAGCATTGCTACTGAAAGATATTAATCAAGCAAGAAATACAAAAGATGCTATACACAAAATAGAACATCAAGAAACAAGAAGTCTGCCAAGGCACCTTATGAGATATGGAATGGAAGGATACCTAATATATCCTATTTTCACCCATTTGGAAGCAAATGTTTTATTCTAAATCATAAAGTTCATTTGAAAACATTCCAACCAAAATCGATGAAGGAATTTTCTTAGGATATTCTTCATCCAGCAGAGCATTGCAGTAATCGAACAAAAGAACATCAAAACATGAAGAAACAATCAATGTTGTGTTTGATGAACCTAAGTTTACTGGTATGGAGGATAAAGAGTGTGAACTCATTGAAAATCAACAAATCATCGATCCAGATTGTGTTGAAGTTTTGGAAAGATTCAATGACTTAAAAGTTTCGACATCGCTCTCCGAACATCCTCACGACAATGTTATTGATGCAACAATCGAAGCAATTCAAGGATCTCACGACCTCTCGTAGAAGAAACTACAAGCAGACCTATCAAGATGATATTCCTAAAAATCAAAATAACCAAAATCCACAATGGTTAAGGAATCACCCTGCTGAACAAGTAATTGGCAATGTATAGCAAGGTGTGAGTACTAGAAGACAACTGGAAGCAATGTTTACTTGTTTTCTATCACAAATGGAACCCAAAGTTGTTGAAGAAGCAATTTCAGATCCAGATTGGATAATTGCTATGCAAGAAGAATTAAATGAATTTGAAAGAAATCAAGTTTGGACACTAGTTGAAAGGCCAAGTCATGCAAATATCATTGGTACTAAATGGGTATACAGAAATAAACTTGATGAATCTGGTACCATTGTTAGAAATAAGGCCAAACTAGTTGCAAAAGGCTATTCTCAAGGTATGAATAGATTTTGATGAGACTTATGCACACTGCTGCAAGATTGAAGCTATCGATTATTTTTGGCACACGCCGCATACAAGAACTTCAAAGTATATCAAATGGATGTCAAGAGTGCATTTTTGAATGGTATCCTAGAGGAGGAAGTGTATGTTCAAAGAACCTCCTGGATTTGAAGTTAAAGATCAAGAAGATAAAGTGTATAGACTCAACAAAGCGCTTTATGGATTGAAACAAGCACCAAGAGCATGGTATGAGAGACTATCTCAATTCTTGGTGGACAATGGTTTTACAAAAGGACCATTGATAAGACACTTTTCGTAATCGTTGAAGGGACAAAGACTCTGGTGGTACAATTTATGTGGATGACATAATTTTGGTTCTCGAGAATGATTTACTTTGTGAAAAGTTTGCAAATCTAATGAAGAGCAAATTCCAAATGAGTATGATGGGAGAAATGAATTACTTCTTGGGATTGCAAGTTAAACAGCTTGAAAGATGGAATCTTCATTCATCAAACCAAGTATACCAAAGAGTTGTCAAGAAATTTGGTATGGAAAACAAAGACTAAGAGCTCAACTCCTATGAGTACAAACATCGATTGGATGAAGATAAAGAAGGCAAAGATGTTGATCGACTGCATGCATGATGATGATGATAGGCAATCAGATCTCATCGCCAAAGCAGACTGATATATCCTTTGTTTGTAGGTGTTTGTGCAAGATTTCAATCCAAACCTAAAGAAAGTCATTTAGGTGTCACAAAAGAGTTCTTAAGTATCTAAAAGAGACTTTGGGAGTAGGAATATGGTATTCCAAGGAAGGAAGCTTCAAGGTAATATCCTACTCAGATTCTGATTATGCTGGATGCAAGATTGATAGAAAAAGCACCTCAGAAACTCGCCGCTTAATGGGAAATAGATCGGTCTCCTGGTTTAGCAAGAAACATAATTCTATTTCAACTTCCATGCATGAAAGTGAATACATTGTCGCCTGAAGTTGTCGTGCACAAGTACTATGGTTAAGACAACAATTAAGGGATTATGGAATTGAAGAAAGTGGAAATTCCAATCATGTGTGACAACACAAGTGCAATTGCAATCACAGAAAATCCTGCTTTTGCATTCAAGAACCAAGCACATTGATGTGAGACATCATTTTATAAGAGATCATGTTGAAAAGAAAGATGTGGTGGTTCTATACATTCCCATCAAGATCAACTTGTCGATATTTTCACTAAGCCACTTGATAGTGAAAGATTTGCCAAACTAAGGACTCGAACTTGGAATTATAAAGATTGACCGATAATCACCGTGGTAATCGAATTCACCAAGCGGGATTAGTCTTTGCTATGTTGGGTGAGCTCACTTAGCAGATTAGTCATTGGTATCAACAATTCCATGTACTTATGTTTGGACAATTGAGCAAATGAGGTTGCCAAGGGATTGGTCTTTGTCATGTTGGGTGAGCTCACTTGATGATCGTCATTGGTATTAAACCTCATCTTGTATTATCAATTGAACAAAACAAGAAGAAAACAAGGATCAAGAGAGTACTTTTCAAAGCAGTCGAAGTTTACTTATCGCCAGATCAAGGCACCCGCCGAGGATACCTCATTGAATGGAACTTTACTCACCAAAGTTATTAAAGTCAAAAAGCATATTGGCGGGATATTTATTCTATCCATTATTACCACGCTTAAACCATCCAACGGTTACAAACGTTATGGAGGAGTAATGGGCCACGTGTCAAGACGTAATTTATTCAGATTAATCGTGGTTACCTCAATGTACGCGTGCAAAGACAGCTTCAACTACCCACCGCCTATATATTCGCACTATCACACGCCAGTAATCGTCACTTGCAAATCGCTTTATCATCAGAATCGTTACATCGTGTGAACACAGATTTAAGATTCAATCTTCTTCATCTCATTCTTCTCATTAAAATGGCGGAAAAAGTTGATGTACAAATTGAATCAAGCCAAAGTGTTAGAGGTTTTGTTGAAGATGCAAACAGAATCGAATCGGCATTATTAACATTGGTCAAGAATAAGGAGGTATGTCGGTCCGGAAAATGTGTTAAACATAAGACTCGACACAATTTCTTATACAAATGTTGTCGGGCCGAGAAACATTCAAATAAAGGAAGGAATCAAGCATTTAAGATCGCCGTTAATGGGCAAGAAATTGAAGTTTCCTACCACGAGGGAAGTTTTTGGATTTGTTGAAGTGGTGGACGGCTCACAATCCTCAAGCAATGGGATTGACAAATTGGCGCTTGTAGATCGATTAAGACAGATGCGTAAATCAAACCGCTCTGCATCAATCGCAAACACATTGGTATTGAATAAATCACGAGCAAGCTCATTGCAAAGAACATACTTGGGCTAGTTGGCAAGATGGACACTCTATCGTGACCCAAGATAGAGTTGATGATTATCATCTGTAGGAGCATGAAGTTTGATGGGCTGTACTTTATTCATTATATGAAGAAAGTGGCCAAGGAAGAGAATTTAGGAAGAGGAAGTCCAAGGCACCGCCTTAGGATTATTGGTCCAGATCTGGCTGAATCATCTTGGAATCCTCGATGTAGCACCTGTGGATATTAATCGGCCAGATACAAGAAGGAGATTGATTATGCAATTCCCGGACTTGATGATGATGAAGAAATTGCCGGAGAAGTCTGCGATGATAATGATGATGGAGATGATGGTGATATGGTGGTGAGCAGTTCAAGAAACTAAGAAGATTTCCATCAAACCTCGCTGCACCAAAGAAAATCGCTGGAAAGAGGAAGAAGAGAGGCCGATGTTAGAAAGACTACGTAAGTCCCAAATCAAAAAGAACAAGAAAGGAAACAAAGATGCATCGTTGAGTCCGCCGAGGTCAAGTGGAGGTTATCACTCTCGCTGTGGGCTTCAAGAAAAATCACAGTGAAATTTTTAGAGAACAAATGTAAGGAAGCAAGTAGAAAAAGAAAATTGACTAGAAAAGATGATGATGATGAACCCCTATCCAAGAGGATGAAGGAAGTTGCCAAAAAGAAGAAATATGGCAAGGGGAAAGAGTTGAAAAATTTGGAGGCACAGAGGGCCCAAGAAGAAGCATCAGTAGAAGAGGAAGAAGAGGCTGTTGAGGCTGAGCCATTAACTATCATTCCGCTGTTGTAATTAGTGACTCTCACCAAGAGGTTGTCAAACCCATCGATGTCGGACAAAGTTGTTGTTGAGCACTGTTGAAGATACATGCAGCTTCATCGACCTCGAGCTCGCCAGAGTATCTCATCAAGAACCACAAAGAAACCACCGAACTCGAACTCTTTGTGGTGGTTGGAGAAATAATTGAGACTTGGTTGAAGACCTCGCAAATTTGGCAATGATTAAGGGGAAGAGCAAGTCACGCTAACCCCGCCGATGAGCATGTAAGTCGTGGGGAACCAAGTGTGATACAGATGGAAGTAGTAGAGTACAAATGCACATTCACAAAGAACTGCCGACTTTCAAACATCGTAGAAGAAACCATGGATCTCGCTTGTTGGAACCTTTGGAGGTCAACAAGCTACCTGAGTCGCTCCTGTGAGATCTTTCATGCCATTTGAAAGGCATGTAAAAAGGAGCAAGAAAATCAAGAAGAGTATGTGGATCCCAAACTTCAAAGAAATTGTCGATTATTTCCAATGGAAGTTTGGTTTTATAAGAGACAAAAGCATTTCACGAACCAATGACAGATCTTGAAGAATGGGCTTTTGGCAAACCGGGAGTGGAGAACTTGGTGGATTTGATTGATACAACCTTGCCGCAATCAAGATTGATGGATTTATTTGATGAGCAAATGTAAGGAGGAGGGTATCAAGTTTAGAGATCCAAGAGATGGTCCTAATGATTCTTCCTCATCATCGATAGTAGAGAGACTTTCCTCCTGGACCAGGAGAATCAAGTGGGGCTGCACTAACACATGTACCATCCGCATAAATACCATCGACGATGTTGGTAGATCTCGCCGAGAGGCCAAGAGATCAAGAAATGGATGAGGATCTACAAGATCTCACCATGGATGATCTAGAAGCACTAATCACCGAGGGAATTACTTTGAGCGCCGGGTAGGTCGATCGATGAACCAAGCACATTTCATGTTGTAGAGCTCATCGCACAACCCCAAGATGTACAGATGTCGATTTGGTTGTGGAAAAGACCATCGACTTCAAGTGAACCAAGTGCTAGTTCCGAGGAATCCATTGAATATCTAAGTGGATTTGACTTTGAAGGATTCTCACCAAAATCGCCATGATTCTCGACCAAGATTGGTCATGCAGAAGGTTTCAAGTGGATAATGAGGCTATATTTAATCCACAGTGAAATTGAAGAGGAGGCACAGTGGCCGAGGTACAAACAAAGACTGGACAAAGGTTGAAACAGAGGTACAGTCCGCCGAGGTTCAAACAAAGACTGACAAAGGTTGGAACTCGATTTGGGCTTGGAGGAAACCCCTCGCTGTCGACGAGGTCGCCAGAAGTGGACTCGCTGGAGCCAAGGCCATCAGAGGGAAGGATAGTCGCAGAGATCGTTAATGAGGATGAGCAACACTGGACTATAACTACAGTGATGAAGAATTACAAATTTTTGGAGAAGAAGAAGTTGTTGAAGAACCCGCACAAGATCCTATCCTTGAAGATGTTCTTGGTGCAATGGTTGAGGAAGGACCTCTCCCGGGAGAGATATGAGTAGAGCTATGGTCATCGCAGACAACAGCACAATATAGAGTTCGAGGAGCTCACGATGGATCTACCGATAGTAGAATGGCCAAAGTGGAGTGCCAATTGAAGTTGTCAATGAGTTGAGAATCGTAAGAAATGACATGCAACAGCTTAAGAACTCAATTGACAGTAAGAACAGTAGATTTGAAGAACTCATGAAGATGGTAAATGATAATAGACATTCTAATCGACATAGCTTGCTTCAAACTTTGCATCTACTCAAAATGCAATGAATAATTTGATACTAGATGTCAAGGGTATCAAAGTTGGAAATAAAGCCAAAGACAAGTTTCTAAAAGATCAACTTGTTTCTATACATGAGAAGCTTGACAAGCTTGTCAAGCTCCCAAACTTGCTGAGCCTATTGCTGCACAACAACCTGCTGTGCCTGATCCCAAATTTACTGAAAGGATCAACAGATGGAAGAGACCTCGCAATCAAGGATTACTTCACTTGATACTAGAACTCGAACTATGGCAGTCAATTACACAGAGTGATAGTATCACAGAAGCTATTCATGGCCTCATCTCACATTTTGTTGATGATGTCACTAAGGGAAGAGGGCTAATCACCAGAGCAAAGGAGGTTGCTAGACTCTTTGCATGTAAGAGATGGACTGATGATACAAATGCTTTTAGGCAACCCGCACTCGGCAGATTGCAACTCACTGATGATCTCTGTCACAAGACAAGAAAGAGTTTCATAATGTATGAGACCCTATCGTGACATGGGATTTCATGAAGGTCTTAACTCCTTCTTGAGTTTGAAGTTTTGGGAGGCAAGGATTAAAGCTTTAAGAGCAAATACCAGAGGCGTAAGAAGTAGCAGAGGTGAAAAGGTGCCGCCAATTACAAAAGCAAAAGATTCATTGAATGAATTTAAGGAGTCAGATATGAAGTTTGGCTTTAGGTGAATCGATCAATCTTGTCCCCGCTCAAGCATGGAATTGGTGGAAACAAGTCAATTCTTATATTGACTTTACACTTATTGAGAATGAATGGATGGTTGAAATGATAGAAGAGATCGAGCCTATCAAGAGCAAGTCGAGAAGGCTAGACAAGAAAGAGAGAAGAGACAATAGATCGCCTACTTTTCACTGCTTATCTTTGTCAGATCTAGTTGTAATAATGTGGAACAAATATTTATAATGAGAATTGACTGAATTTGTTCTGCTTTGTGTTTTTATCTTTTGCTTTGTTGATTAGGTGAGGTAGTGGCATCATCACCAAAAAGGGGAAATTGTTGGACTTATTTCTTAGTTTTGATGATGAGTGCCATACTAGCCGTTATAGTGCAAAGGCAAAAAGATGTCTAGATAAAATGTATAGTTTATTAGAGTTTGATTCATAAATAGGTTTGATCAAACAAGCATCGTAAAAGGTCAGCCGATCGCTTATCGCCAGATCGGTCCAGTCCAAGAGGGTAAATAGGTCAAGAGACTTGTCGTGAAACTCTTTCAAGATCAAGGCCGAGGGTTCAAACTCAAGAAATGAAGGCTAAGTGGATCAAACTTAGTATTTAATGTCAAGGATATGGAATCGAATTTAGGCAAGTCTGTGATGACCTAAATCGATTACATATACCTTGTGTAAAAGGTCTAAGTTCCACAAGGTGGATGATGTTTGGAACTTGGTTATAATTAAAATGATGTAATCTAACTTCACAAACAAAAGTTGGATAAAAGGAATCAGCTGCATTATATTTTACAGACAAAAATATGATGTTCAGCAGACTGATTGGTTTTACAAACAGATCGATGAACTCGCCGATATATATACCTCGATTAATTCAAGATTATTGGAAAGTTACATGGATAAGAACACCAACTACCTCCGACTTATCAAGCAAATCAAAGGCCGAGATTAAAAAGACGCTGGGATGATCCATATTTTTATCCATTGGATACAAGTCAAAGGGTGGACAGATCAGATCATCAAAAAGTAATCCCGACAAAGGTCACCCTATGAATAGTGATGTAATGCAATGAGGATGGGACAAATACAAGGAACGGTCACATTTGAATTTCAAATTCAAGTCACATGCATTCCTACCTATAAATAGAGGACTTTCAACTCAAGAAGATGATGATGAATTTTGGAATAAACTTCAAGTGATAACATTGAGTGAAAAACACCCTCAACGAACTTATCGAGCTTAAGGTCACGATCTAGTTATTTTCTTCAAGTGCATTCTCAGGTTCAAGCCGCATCAAGCATACACACTTGAAGACTCGCAAGTCGCCGATTATATCATCCTAATCAAGTCTTTGAATCGAATCATATATTTGATTCATTCTTTATTTTATAAAGAACTCGCCAAGACAAATGAAGCATCCGTTAGGTGTGAAAGACTGTTGGTTTGTGGTGGAGCTGGTGAAGAGGCAATTCTACCCTTCAAGGACCAAGTGGAAGACTCAGAGCAAAGAATCCTACTGCTCCTAGGCCGCTTTGTGAAGCCATAGTTATTGGTGAAGGACAAGCAACCTAGGATTCTTTGTAATGTATAACTCAAAGATTACTAGTGAATTTCCTCCAACATCACAGAGAAGAGTGGACGACAGTGATTACATCACCCCGAACCACTATAAAAATCTCTATTTACTTATCGCACTTAAATTTCGTGATTTAGTTTTTATTCATATCAACTCACGAATCTAACAAATCAAATCACACACATACACTAATGAGTATCTAATACTTAGTAACATATTTAACAACAAGTAATAAGGCTTAATTTTGATATTATTCCACGCACAAATTCAAGAATCGAATCACAAGAGACTATCATTTATCAAGAAGTTATCGAGGTCTCAAAGCAGACTCATCAAGTATCGCAGTCACTGCTGCGAATTTGTTAACTCCAAAGTTTTAAGTGTTAAGTTTATTCACCCCCCCCCCCTCTAAACTTAACTAAAGCCTTTCAAGGGACCAACACTTTCTTAAGTCTTATGAAGACTACAATAAGAAATATTTTTCAAGTGCTTAAAGGATTAAAAAGGAAAGTTAGGGAAAGTGCTTAAATAGAGGACTTATCGAAGTCTCTATTCTAGGCAAGTATGTTGAGATAAATCTATCTAAATTAAGCCAACTCTCGGATATATGATATCCTACAAGTGTGATTAAATTAGAAAGATTAAATACATGCACTGGAAGGTGAAGCAAACGTTGCAACACTTACCATCTTCTGAATCTAGTAAACTGATAAGGGAACTAAATAAATGTTATTATGTTCCGGTTCTTATAAAGAACATGATTTTCAGTTACTTGTTAGGATTTAGTAGACATATTCAATTGTATGGAATACATGTTATTCCGATAAAGTTGAAAGGTCACTGAATCTAACATACTAGATTATTGTCACCATATAGTTGATATAAGTGATGACATCTCAACTAAATATTTGTATGGTTGTAATCCTTAATATTTGGTGGTCGTTCTAGACATAGTCTCTATGGAGGGGAATCGTGTGATCAGATGTCATTCTGATGACGTCTGAACCATGTGATTATGAATCACGTGGGTAATACGTATCTTATCTAAAGATAACTACAATACCCTTTTAAGAAAATGTTATAAAATCTAGAAAGTCGTCTAAAGCCTAAACATACCAATGTTTGTTGGCTTATGACAATTAATGCCACAAATAATTGTTTATCAATCTCTATGACTATTTTTTTTAGAAATAGTTGCATGTACTTGGTGAAGTACAACAATTCAGAAAGCCCGAAAAGTTCGAGCTAGCACGAATATGAGATTGGTTAGCTACTAAGGAATTAATCTTCAATTGGATTGAAGTAATTAATACCTGAAGGTGTTTCAGATGTTGTCTGAAATAGAATCAAATTCTCCCTTGAATGATACCATCTTTGGGATACGCAATTAGATTGTGTTCCTAAAATGGAAACAACACTTTATATGATAAAGATGTGACGCAAGCCATGTGAAGTATCCCTTACCCATTCCGGGATAGTGCCCTTATACTTAACCAAGTTCCAAAGAATAAAGGTTGAACAAATTCCATATTAGATATGGAAGAAGATAATGTCGAATATATCTTAACCGATGATTTAAAGTTGTCATAGGCAGAGTCAGAAAGGCTTGGAGCCTAGTACGACATATGCAACTTTGTGGAATGTCTTAGCTAGCACGCTGGATAATATTTACTTATCCGCGGAGCAAAATGTTTGTCTCCAAACATGCAGTCTTCTAAAGGAAGTGTTTCTTCCAAGAGAAACAGTGGGAGTGAATTAGATCTCAAAAGAGTTTGAGAACCACAAAGATATACTCAACCAATGGAACATGAGCAGACGCCACATAGTGATGAGGTGTAGAACACTGCTCAGTGCACACAAAAGTTTTGTAAGCTTATGGATAACCTCAAGCCTGAAAGGGCTGCTGGTATGTTCATCTTGAAGAATGAATGCCTCACGACTTATGAAAGAATGTTTGAGAGGCAAGATTGAGATATATGGCCAGGAGCCATAATATCTGAATTAGATTCCATCAGTGACAACCAGGTTATAAACCTAGTTTGTCTTACCTAGAGGGAATGTCCCTGAAAGGCCGACATGGATAGTAATATGATTACCGTAAGGCTATAGTGACGGTTGAAGGGTACGGGGTGCTGGAACCATAGCCATTGTTTTCTGCTGCTTCACTTCACATGAACTTAAAGATTAAACCCCTTCCTCAAAAAAACAAAAAAAAATTAAACCCCTCTTTCATTAAAACAAAATGGAGAAATTTATTTAAAGGCACCCCATTTTTACTTTTGGCACCACATTACTTTCGACAACACAAAAATTTACTCCGTCACCACGATGATTTTTAATAAAGGGAACATCGGTGCCACTGTCACTGACGTTGGTGTTCAACAACGAACACCAGCGGCACATACGTTTACGTTATAAAAGTGTCACAACTTAGAAACATCAGTCCACTGACTTTCCACTGGTGTTCGTTGTTGAACACCAACGTCAGTGTGGCACTGGCATTTTTTTCATCCGGAAAAATAATCAAATAATGGGTGCCGGAAGTAAAAACGGGGGTGCCTTTAGAACCCCCCTTTATTTATTTTTAACGCAATTTTTTCCTTGACGAAAAAACTATTTTATTAATTTAAATACTGCTAAACGAGTCGTAAATTCTTCGTCCGTTCTACCTTCTGGGATACAAATATGAAGCCTCAGGGCCTCTCTTCCTCCGAGTTGTGCAAAGCTCGTTTCCTCCAAATCCAAATCCCATAAACCGCTTCTCTCCGCGTATATTTCCGATCCGCCGGACCAATAAAAGATCGGCTGGATCGATTAACGTTCACATTTATCCAATCATCAATCGTACGAGCTCCAAAGAACGTTGCCCAGTGATCCCTGAGGGTAAAAATACACCACACGTGCATTGCCCAACTACTATCTCTCAAAGTATGGAGGGGGGACTCCGATTCCATTCCACAAAGAGGACAATCCGGGGAAGGGATTATATGCCTCTTTGCAAGAAACTCATACACCGGTAGAGCTTCGTGTTTCATAGTCCATAGCAGAAAATTACCCCGAGCTGGGCCTTTTAAGCCCCAAATTCGCTTCGAAGAAGGATCCTCACTTGCAATATTCAAGCCTTGGTCACACCATATGGTTTGGAACAAATATCTGGACATAACTGCATGGTTACCTTTATTTTTGCCTTTCCACACCACACCCTCATGGGACACTTCAAATCCCTTCCACAGAGTCGAATATGCTTTACATATACCCCGCCATATAGGTGAACATCCGGGTTCGGGATTCACCGATAGCTCTGTTGAAATAGTGTCCTAAACCCAATCGGGTTGGACCGGATCCGACCGGGTCGGATCATTTCTACTAATTCTTTATGTTTATACATATAATAAATGGCTTTTCTGTTATCATATATCTGTTCTTTTAAAGAACCAATTATGAATTGTTATATGATAACGTCCTTAGTATTAAACTGTGATAGAGAAACCATGATAGGCGATTATGGTTAATGAGATCTCTAATCACTTTAATAAGTTTGATACTTAAATGTCTCTGGGCTTATGTACTATTAAACAGGGCATTGATAATACAGACAGACTAGCACGTATTAGATGTCTTCTGTCTTTAAGGGCAGGCATAGATCTCGTCTATCAAAATGTAGAGACACTTAGACTGTATGTGGATGTGTATTGGAGAATGCGTACGTTATACTGACCTACTTACACTGTTAAGTGTCACACTATGTGGCGGTTGTGTAATTATCCTTAGGACCGGAGTCTACATGGCATCACGGTGTGGATTGTCATGCTTGACACTATTGAGGTTTCCCCTAACCATGGGGCAATCATGCGGTAGTGATTGGGTGTGATACTGAAGCATTCAGAGTATACATGTTTGGTCGTCTGGGAATCGCGTACCCTATCAGTAGGGGTGAATATCCGAAATGGCATTCTTATAAGGAATGTCTTACTCTCATAAATCTTTACAAAGTGGAAGTAAACGAGTTACTTCGAGAGAGCATGATATCCAGATTATAAGATACGGTCGTTGATGTTTGACACTCGACAAACGACCGTATGGATATTATTACATCGATAGGATTTTAAGTTGCACGGTAACTGTTTCACATGAAAGGTAGTAGTCATTGCATTTGACTCTTCCGATGATTGGGGGTCACAGTGTGTTGCTAGACGCTATCCCGTGATCGTTAGGCATGAAGAGCATTTTCGTAATTTGCACTTTGTGTCTACGGCCAACATATTCGGAATCCTATCGGGTCACATACATAAGAACATTTAGCCGGGTTAAAATGCGGTTATAACAATAACCAAATAAGGAAAGAATTTATCTCGTACTATAAATGTTATAGTGGTAAATTAATATGTTGGTATTTATTTATTTTGAATAAATATAATACAATACATTAATTATGTTGATTAATTAAATATACACATAATGTATGAGTGTCGAAATTTGTTGTGTATATTGATACACATGGATTTTGCAAATTAATTAATCATAGTATTATATTAATTAAAGAATATTTCGGGTGCCAAAATATTGGTAAAAGGGACGCCATATTCACGCCATATTTAAGTGTATTGGATACATTGGAATTGTGCAATTTAATTAATAACACTACTAGAATTTCCCGGATTTGTGACGATTTTTTGTGACGAACAATGTTCGTCACAAATTTTCGATAATATTGCTACTTAATTAGCTTCAAACCGCATAATTTTTTTTTGCAATAAATTTGCAGACAACATTGTGATTTAAATATGTACGTGGGAAAATGTATGTGACTATTTTGTCACAAATATTTGCGCCAATTCAGGCGCCATAACTTTTGAGAATTTCAGAACAAAATGGCTTGGTGATAAAAGTCTTCGTTGCTAATCGGACGCTAACCGACATATCTGTCCACATCGCAAAATTGTCACATATTTTCGACAATATTGCTACGAATTAGTGACAAACCGCATAATTCTTTTTTTTGCAATAAATTGAGACAACATTGTGGCAAAATATGTGCGTGGCAAAATATATGTGACTATTCTATAACAAATCTTTGCGCCAAATTTGGGCGCCTTAATTTGAGAGAATTCTGTGACAAAATGGCTTGGTCTTCGTTGCTAATCTCACGCTAACCGACATATCTGTCCACATCACAAAATTGTCACGTATTTTCGACAATATTGCTACAAATTTCCTGGATTTGTGATGAAAATTTGTGACAAAAATGGTTCATCACTAATTTGCGGCATCATTGCTACAAATTACTGACAAAACATAAAAAGATTATTGAGTAGTGATTTCAACCCTAGGCTCGTTAGTTATTCGGTTGAGGATTTCAAACCCGAGGTTTGTTAGTTTTTTCAACATTTTAAACCCGAGGTTCGTTATTGAGTAGTGATTTCAAACCCGGGGTTCCTTAGTTAGTCGGCTTATCATTTCAAGCCCAAGGTTTTTTTAGTTATTTTAAGATTTTAAACCCGAGATTCGTTATTGAGTAGTGATTTCAACCCGGGGCTCGTTAATTATTCGGTTGATGATTTCAAACCCGAGGTTTGTTAGTTATTTCAAGATTTTAAACCCGAGGCTCGTTATTGAGTAGTGATTTCAAACCTGGGGTTCTTTAGTTAGTCGGTTGATGATTTCAAACCAAAGGTTCATTATTGAGTAGTGATTTCAAAATTGGTGTTCGTTAGTTAGTCGGTTGATGATTTCAAACCCAAGGTTCGTTAGTTAGTTCAAGATTTCAAACTCGAGGTTCGTTACTGAGTAGTAGATTTCAAACCCGAGGTTCATTATTGAGTTGTTATTCAAACTCGGGGTTCGTTATTGAGTAGTTATTTCAAACCTGGGGTTCGTTAGTGAGTCGGTTGAAAACCGAGGTAAATTAGTGAGTTCATGATGTGAATCCCGAGGTTCGTTAGTGAGTTAATGATTCAAAGCCCGAGGTTAGTTAGTTAGTCATGAGTTAATGCTTTGAAACTTGAGGTGTGTTAGTGAGTTAATGATTTGAAACTCGAGATTCGTTACTGAGTTCATGATATGAAACCCGAGGTTCGTTAGTTAGCTTGGCATGAGTCAATGATTTGAAACTCGATGTTCGTTAGAGAGTTCATGGTTTGAAACCCGAGGTTCGTTAGTGAGTTCATGGTTTTAAACCCGATACGTGTTAATGATTCGATACCCGAGGTTCGTTATATATTCGGAAAACCCTCGCCGTTCCCATCTCATCCTCCTTCCTCAAAGTTTTCCCCTTTTATTCCTAAAAAAAATTAGATGATGAATTGGAGAAATGTTGCATCTTTAGAAAAGAAAAGGTGTGGAATAAAGGAAAATTAGAGGGATGGTGGAAGGTGGCTAAGGAGATTTCACGGAAGAGGTGAAAAGGGATGTTATGGTGTCCTTTCGAGAAAATCCCGATAATTTCATCTCTGTTTTGCAATTCTTTCCTCTCCTTCCTTCGATATATTGTCCGTCACGTTGACCCCCGTGTTCTTCTGACAGCAATCCGCCAATGGTATGTCCTTTTACATTTTTTCAATTTTTTTAACATCGATCGTTTTTTAAAATTTGCTCGGAATGATTATAGATTTTGCCTGTGGGGGTAAGCATGTTTTTTGGTTAATTGATTTATCGATTTATCTATAAGACTAATTGAGTTAAGGAAGTTGGGGGAGGCCGGATTTCTTAAGTAAAGATGCTAAAACAAATTCTTGCTGTTTACCGAATAGATTACGTGATTACTGAATTTTGTTTTCTAAACTCTGGTGGGAAAGTTAGCTGGTTCGGTTGTTTAATGGTGATTTTAAAGTCAAAGGCAGAGTTTTGGTAAATTAGGCATCTTTTAGCATTGGGGTGCGCTCTTGTGAACACACACCTTGACGGAGATCATAAGAAATTTGTGCCCTCGTAGAATCTAGTGTGTGTCCTTTCTTGTGGAAATTGCAGCTTGTCTGAATTCATAGATAATCATGTTGAAGTGTGTGTGTGTGTGTGGAGGTTCTGCTGCTTTATGTCTTTTGCTGCCATTTACCCAAAGTTTATCTTAAATTGGATCGTTTTACATGGATTTAATACCACTAATCTCTCTAGCATTTACAGTTTTGCCTGTGAAGGTGTGGAAGTGTTGGAGAAAAGCCAAGCACGTTGGCTCCTAATGTGGAGGATTATAGCCGATCGGTAGCGAGAATGATTGTTGCAGATCCGGCAAGCTTTCCTTACGCGAGAGTCGCCTCTCGCTTCTAAGGCTCGCATCATTTGAATCTCCATTTAGCTTTGAGACTCAAAAGTCGCTCTCCGCTCGCATTTTTGGTTCGACATTTTCTCTGCTTTTAGTATTTTTATGGTGTTCGATTCAAGATTTTGCATATTATGTCATTTCCATTTTGCGGATTGTGATTGTTTTTGATAATTTTGATTAGGTCACCAGTTGAATTGAGTTGTGTTAGCATTCAATCTATGCTCCCGTATCACCACACCGCTTCTACTTTGCTCACTTCATGCTTTCGCCAACCCCTAGAGCTTTGTTGGACTCTCAAGGTAATACTTCCTTTCTTTGTTGCTAAATTACTTTTTTTTTGTATTTCAGTACGATTATTGTTGTTTGGATTTGTTTAGTTGGAATATTTGAATGCTATGATTGATGGAATATTTTATTTTGATTTATGCATTTTAACCGAAGTTATGATCTTTTATTCAACTCTTTCATGGTACTGGTAGTTCATATCTTTTTGTTGTTTTATTTCTTTAGTAAATCAAACTTTCTTGAAATGATTCTCCCATTTTGTCCTATGTTTATCACAGATTGTTAATTGGGCTCGACCAAACATGAAGGTGGCACTTAATGAATGATTCACTACGAAATACTCAAAACACTTCATGAAGTAAGCATCAAGACTATATGATTACGTTGACTTAGTTCACTCTTCCTGTTATTTGAAACTTACTAAAAATCACATAAAATGATGTTTGAAATATTGGATGGAATTAGTATTTTCCACTAATAGAAGTAGTTGCCTTGTGTGTTCTTTGCTTCGGGGATGCTTCCATCTATTAATTGTGTATTGGTATTAATGGTAAATTTCTCGACGGCTTTTGTGTATTTTTATATATTAACACTTCTTTTTGTTTAATTTTCAGGTTTGATGATGGATTGATGCAAGTCTTCATGTTGTTTTCATGTAAAGTTCAAGTGGTGGCCGTAGAATCTTGTTCAAGTGCCTTGTTCAAGTTCATCTCCTTGCCCTATAGTACTTCTGATCTGGAAGAACTTTGAGCTATTTTTATAATCATTCATTTCGATTATCTTTGTGAATGTTATTTTCTGTACCTATGTGTATGCTCAAAGCTGTTTACTGTGATACTGTTTTAGTTAGCATTATGTCCATAGTTAATTTCATTCCTTAAACATTGTTCACTCCAGTGTTGTTATGTTTTTGTTTATTCATGGTTTAAACAGTCCATATTTGTTCTGTGTTTTTATTTTTATTTATTTGAGAGGTTTGTTCTGTTTCATGATACCCAAAAATAGTTTTGTTAAACTTTTGATAGACCCATCACTCTTGTTATCGAGTTAACGGAATGATAAGAATATGTAGCAAGGGCACTGGTTCATTATATAGCTAATCTCTCTCAAAGATCCATCACACAGAATGGCTCATTCTCTGTTGTGCATTCTAGAGGTTCCTAATCGACCTTATGAGGTAATCTTAATTTCCTTATATACACACACCGGCATACGATGGATTCTTTACTAATGTAAGTACTATACAATAACTATTCTAGGTGCTAACTGTCCAATGTATTAAAGCAAAATTTTAATCTGATTTATAGCGCTACTTAATGAAGTTTCTTATTTTATACTTCAAGTATCTATTTGATGTTTGGGCTGATGGAGGCCACAAATCTGACCATTTCACAACAGCAAAATCGAAGCTTTATTTGAATACCATGTGTCCTTAATTTATTTGTTGCTGTAATTACCTACCTGAATTGTAAGTCTTGACTTAAAAGCTCAGATATCTGAATGAATGTTTTACATTCAGATTTTGACTAGTTTCATGTACTGCCACTGCAGCTGTTGGAGATTCTAAATCTCTTACAGTCGAAGAGGATGACAAAATGAAGAAGAATAAAGGTATGAGTCTTTTTGTGTCTTGTTATTTTGTTCATACTTTATTTTCTCTCATCGTACTGTAATTCTACGTAGTAGAATGTTCAGGAACTCGATACAAGTTGAATCGAATTTCTGAAAAAGTACATGAACTTCACTATATGAAAAGACAATTTGAATGTTGCAGATGTTAAAATGACTGCGAGAAACACGGATTTGGGAGAGACGGGAAGCAAGAAAAGAGGAGTGGTGCTTCATTTACAGCCCTTGTCACTTGCATTCAATCATGTCATTTATTATGTCGATATGCCCGCTGTAAGTCATTTTATGAAGATCTTCGAAACTATATCTATATATATGTACATACATACATACAATTTTATCCGTGTATGACTATCTGTGTCCATCGGGCTATGAAAAAGCAAACAATTGACGATACACGTCTGCAACTATTAAGAGATGTTAGTGGTGCATTTAGGCCTGGTGTTTTAACAGCATTAGTATGTGTGAGCGGTGCTAGAATAAACTTTTAATACTCCTCATGACTTGTGATGTGAGGAAATTCCGTCTTACGGAAAGCACTTCCAGTCAATTGTGTCTGCTTATCTTTTCTTGTTGCATCTTCATAGTTTTATTTAAAATTAGATTTAGAATAGGAAAAACCATGTAAAATTTAAGCAATTTTTGTTCTGTTTTACTAGATGGTTATAAATATTTGTACAGATTGATAGAGATCTTTTGGGTGTAAAGAGAGCTATTGTTGTTGTGACGCATTTCCTTCAAGATTGTCCACCAAATGTTGGCAGAACATGGGTGTCGAGTAGCAGAGAATGTTCTTGGTGACTTTTGGGTGGCCAAGGCAGAGAAGTTTAAAGAAGCTGTGACAGTTGTCCTACCATGTCTTTGGAACAAAAGGACCCGGATTCCCGATGATATGCCGAAAGAAGCCACAGTGGACATGTGCTAGCGGTGAAAGCGAGATCGTCATGATTTTAAACATGCTCATCAGGATGTTTAACAAGACCGGGACACTTTTAGAGACGATTGCTCATTCACAAGATTGAGTTGTTTTCGGTGATTAAACCATTAGTCTATTGTATTTGTCTGTTAATCCTGAATAATAATGATTTCATGTTTTGAAATTCTATTTGACTCAATTATGAATAAAATGATTCGCTTCAGTTTCATGACCATGGAAGTGTTTTGATTATTTATGCTATTGAAACGTTTTATTTAAGAGAACATTTATAATATTGAATATAATTTTGGTAAATAATAAATATAATAAAAATGTTAAGTATAAATTTTGTTACAAAGTCATTGCAACTATTGATTTTGACACAACAATCCGTTACAAATATAGGTAAAATTTGTCACAAATTTGTCAAGATACTTTGTCACAATTTTATCGTAAAACACCATCACAAAATTAATTCAAAATTGTAGGGGATAAATGTCACATTTTTATTGCTAAATTTGGTAGCAAAATTGTCACATGAATTCATCACATACTAATCACTAAAATCTTGTCCCAATTTTATCCTAAACATTCCAAACAAATTCATATTAAATTTGTGAGATATGGTTATCACTATTTCATCAAAAAAATTGGTTACAAAATTGTCGTATTTTTTTGTTGTACATTTGTCGCTATTTTATGAAGCAACTTTGACACAACACTCCATCACAAACTTATCGGAAAATTTTGTCACACATCCGTTGCAAAATATAATTTTTGTTGCAGATTCATCACTAAAATTTTGGTCATACCTATGTCACAAAGTATGACTTTCGGCACAATTTTGTCACAAAACTTAGTGACAATGTTAATTTCGACTCAAAAATTTGCAACGGGGTGTTCCGTGACGGAAATAGGATTCGTCACTGATTCGTCACAAACGAGCTTTAGTGACAAATTTGTGACGAAAACCGCCGTCACAAATCCGAGAAATTCTAGTAGTGTAATATTACTATAATATTAATATTAGTAATTAATTGATTTTGAAAAATAGATATGGTAATAAGATAAAGATATATTCAATATAAGATATTATCAATATATATCATGAAAATATATTTAATATAAGATATTGAATATTAATGTGATAAATCATTCAAATATATTTCTTCCTCCCTACTCTATCTGGGGCGCCACTTTCCCTATAAATATGAAGTGGGTGTCAAGCTCTTTTGTACATCACAATTCCAAGAGCTAATTGTTCTTGAGAAAAATAGAGAGCTTTTCTGGAGAGATTTTGAGAGAGAGAAAAAGCCGGTCTAGCAACCGGATTTTTCTTGTAGCAATCCAATGACAGATTCCGGCGGGTTGTTCGTGTGGACTAGCGGTAGAGGCAAAACGCTTGGGCGGCTCCATGCATCGCTACTCCCCTTAGACGGTCAAAACGTCGATCTTTTAGATCAACCAAGGTAACCACCGTCTGCTAGATTATTTGTTTATTGCTTAAACGAAGTCGATCCTCGTAAGGAATAAATTTTTGAATTCCGTTGCGTTCCCGCGTAGATTTCGTAACAAGCTCAACATATTTATGGGACAAGACCCAGACCCAAAGCTTCTATTTATGGTGCAACAGTTGCTATAGTAACTTTCCCTGTAAAGCCAAGTTCATCTAGTTCAATTTACGTATGCCTAGTCCGCCGACTTCTTTTGGTTTACAGATTTCATCCCAGGAGATCGTATGCATTTTTTCACGAACCTTCATCATCCCCCCAACGAAAGTCCCTACAAATTCATTCCATTGATGCTATAGTAGAGATTAGTAGCTTAAAAATCTGCATCTGGTAATACGGAGCTTTTAATTAAAATATTTCAGCCTGCTTTAGATAGGGCTTTGGAGCTCCAGGATGCCAATTTAGTCTTCATTCTGTCAGTATGAAAAAAATCCACAGCCATAAAGGCTCTGATCATGTTATTCAAATACCGAGATTATATCCTAAAAAGTCAAAGGATTGACACAGTATTATCCAATCCTTGAAGGATATGAAATAAGAGTCCAACCTGGACACAGCACATGCATGCCTAGGGCAAAAGTCCCTCTATATAAACGATCTCAAGAACTACGAAGAGACTTGATTCTTGAACAATTACATGATAGGTAGGCAATTTGGGATAAATCATCTCAGGCTCAGTCTAAAATCCAAAAACATCACCCCCATTTCTTATATTCTTTCTTGAATTAATTGCCACTAGGAAAATACGGCCGGATTATTTATTAGACGAGATCCAACATCGTCATCAACCAAATTGAGATTGAAGTGGACTGCTTGCCACTTGTTCCAAGACCAAATTTAAGCTTAAATCTTAAATCTCCAACACGAGGTGAATCCGCTCTTGATGTGGTCCTGTAAATCAAGCTTGAATATTAAAAGAGTTGTATGAATTAATTTATTTGATTGGAAACCAAATTAGAGATATATATATATATATATATATATATATATATATATATATATATATATATATATATATATATATATATATATAAATTCCTTTAGTGATTTTATGTTGGTTCAGTACCAAACAGACCATTATAAAATTTATGATATTTTATTGTGATGCTCTTGTTGGCTTGTTTTTTTTTCATTTACTTATAGGATTCATTTATTTATGCACAAACATATTGGATAATCATTGATGAAAATAAACAATAGATTGAAAAGTATTATGGAAATATTATTATTATTCTTATTCTTATGAAATTGTATTTAGTAAGTTAAGGGCGAATTTGGAATTTTGTGGGACGTAGGGTTCCTAAGTGTGATGTATTAATATTGGATGTGATGATGAATAAAACATAGAAAAATATTTGTTTGATCAAATTTTTCATGGTATCAGAGGCAGGTTCCATTCTTCAAAAAAAAAAAGGAAAAACCCTGCGCCTGCAGGATCAAGTTGGCCAATATAGGCGATTAGGGGCACGACCGGCTGAGTTTCCCATGGAACAAAATCATCGGTTGGCGGTTGCTGAAGGTGAACTATTGGATGATCTTGGAAAATATAGCCGATTAGTGGGACGTCTTATTTATCTTGGGGGTACGCGTCTCAATTTGGCTTATTTTGTCCATATCTTATCCCACTTTATGTAGGAACCGCGAGTTGAACATTGAGAAGCTGCGTTAAGAGTGGTTCGGTACTTGAAAAAAAACCAGGGTCAAGGTGTTCTTTTGCCTAGAAGGGTGGTGTCATTCGGATTGGGAAAGTTGCCATATTACTTGTCGGTCCTTAAGTGGATGGTTCGTGTTACTTGGGACCTCTCCGGTCTCGTGGAAGACCAAGAAGAAGTACCGGTCCTCCGCATGAATACAACTCTATGGCTGCAGTTACGTGTGAATTGAATGGCTTCTGCAGCTCTTTAGGTGTTAGGATACCGACATGTATTTCTCTTCATTGTGATAGCCAATCCGCTTTACATATGTGATAGTCGATCCGCTTTACATATTGCGCAGAATCCGGTGTTTCTTGAGCGGACAAAACATATTGAATCCGATTGTCACTCTGTTCGTGATGCGATTACGGAAGGCCTCATTGCTCCCGATATGTTCTTACACGGGTCCAACTTGCGGATATCTTCATGAAAGCCTCGGGAAATAACAATTTGATTTTGTTATACAAGTTGGGCATCTTGATCTTTACGCTCAGACTTGAGAGGTATTACGGAAATTATACTATTATTATTCTTATAAAATTGTATTTATTATGTTAAGGGCGAATTTGAAATTTTGTGGGACGTAGTGTTCCTAATAAATATTATACGTGATGATGAATGAAAATATTGGTTTGGTCAAATTAGTCGAAAGCTCCTTTAAATTTAGGTAAAAATCCACATCTCCCCCCTTATTTAAGCTTTAATCCACACTCCATTTTTTAATTGCAATAAGGACAAAAAATATTTCACTGGACTAAAATACCCCTCGATGAGCATTCGCTTCCTTCAATTCGCTGAAAGAAAGAATCTCTTATTCTTCCGACCAGATCGGCAATGACGGCCTCAACAGAACGTGAAACTTTATGCTACTTCGCCATACTCTCCGAGCAACCCGAATGCTATGATGGTAACTTCCATACATACGCTAATTGAGCTTCTGAAATTATGTGGATATGATTTTATGGCTGGACTTAAGTTCATTTTATATTTTTCTTGCTGATTTCTTTCTTTCTTTCTTTTTGTTTTTGGAAGGAGGAGTTGTTTGTAAGGGTTTGGAGCATGGTTGTGGTCATTGGAAGAGAAATAAGTTTGGTGGACTTAATTTAAATTTAAGGATCTGTAAGTTTACTTTCAGAATGAAAAAGCGCTCAAGCAGTTTGAGAATGAGTTGAAGGAGAGGGAACTGGTTAAGGATGCTAGAGAAAGTTTTGATAATCAACTCAAGATTCTGAAGATGAAAGATAACGTTTTTGCATTGAATGAACAGTTGAACAAGGCAAAGAAAAAGGTTCTTTCTCAAGCTTTATGGCTGCGAAATTCATGCCTGAGAGCTTGCATTGCATTAGTATGATGTTAACGGATGAGTGGATTAAGAATGAGACGAAGTATATGGAAGAGGAAAAACCAGAACCTGATTCTGAGGATCCGAATCATTACCATTATGCAATTTAATCACAAGAGAAATGGCATTGAGAATCAGGTTCGTCTATTTTTTTTAATCGATTGTTGATTTTGCTACATATTGATTATGGAAATTATTCTACATTTGTACGATTATAATTTAGCTATATTGGTATGCTTCGGTTGTGAAATCACTACTTGCCAACTATTTTGTTTCTTGGCTAGCTTGTGTTATTGTGATATTGTGATTATGAATATGAAAGCAAAAAGTAGAAATAGTTTCTTCTTCTTTACAAACAAGTGTTTACTATGCTTTCACTTGCTCTAAGATGGCCTCATTTGAGTTGTGATTATGGCAGCAAGGTGGCCAACCGGTGATACTGATACTGTTATTGTGTGCTGAGGTCGACATATTGAAACCGAAGGCGGAGATCTACGAGCTAATGTTTCAAGAAGAGGCTAATGCTCCTTGGTAATGATCTGTGAATTGAGATATGGTACAAATGTTAAATCATTTGGTGTTGAGGTTGACTTTATTTAGAAAATATTAAACCATTTGGTGTAGAGTTGGAGAAGAAGATTATGGTAGCAATCGACATTGTCGAGATTAATCATTAATTTCCTTGATTTAACTTAATTATCATATATGTTGATGTTAAAGTTATTTATCATATATGTTGTAATTTTTTTTCTATTGTGATTGAATGTGTTATTTCAAAATACACAAGTTATTTGGGTGTTAATGTGATTACATTATTGTCCAAATGATTTTTAGTTTACGGTTTGTTTCCGTTTTAATCCATAAAGGAATATAGGTTGTCGGTGTTGTTGTAAAGCTTTCCGAGTCCATGATTTTTGGCTAATCATATTAATGGTAATGGTAATGATGTCATTGTGTTTGTTAATAAAACGTGTTGCCGTGAGCATCGTTATTATTGTAGCACAGTAAACGCTGTGATTATTTGAATTTCAAAATCTACATCGAAAGGGTATCATATGAGATCTCAAAATAAAGAGAAAAAAAATGAATTTTGGTGAAAGAATTTTGATGATCGATGTTCTAAATTAAAAGTTACGGTTGTTTATAAGAAAAACTCCGATTAATGCTGGGACTGGGACGCGCGTCTATTGTATAGTAAATGTATTTTTATCCGTCTGACTTTTTTTTTGGTCTTTTTTACAACTAAAAAAAGGAGTGTGTCCCGTATATATATATTTTTTTTTGTCTTTTTTACAACTAAAAAAATTGGACTTTTGGTTTCTTCCCCCTTAAATCCATAGGCGAATGCAGTAAATAGAAAGTATTATCTAAAAAACCATAATGTTTCAACATCAAAGAAATATGAAACAAATCCAGCTAATTATTCAAAAACTAAAAAAAAAAAAGGAAAAAAAAAAGAGAAGAGAATAATCAAAACAAAGGGGCTCCAAACGCTACATCGTCTAAGTTCAAATGAAAAAAGACGAAAGAATTATTAAACTACAAGAAAATATAGACACTGGCACAATAAAAGTGGCTGTGGAGGAGGAGCATGGAGCTAGCGCCGGAGATACATAATATTGCGAATCGTCATTGATTGGGGCTGTAAACAAAAATAAAAAAAATGTCACGTTTACTATTAAAGAAAAATGTTATTTAATAGTATTTTATTTTAGCATACAAAATAAATTTTGTGCTTATGCCGAAAAAAAAAAAAAAAAAAAAACCTCACCGGGTGTTGAGGGAGACGGCGGAGATGGAAACAGCTGAGACGGAGACGGAGATGGCTGAGACGGCGATGTCGTTGGAGGTAAAGTAACTGTTGATGCATGGTCAAAAACATATTATAATAACATACATTTAAAACTGTAAAAAAAATAAAATAAAAGACAACTCATGAATTAGCAAAAACAAACATTCATCATTTTAACAGTGTTTTTAATTTTCAAAAAAAAAAAAAAACACAGTGTTTTTAAATCTAATATTTAAAATTGGTAAAACCCATAAAAAGAAATACATCTTAAAAAAAAAACCATACATTCTTCTCCCAAAAAAAAAAAAAACCATACATAAAGTCAAAGAAAACTCACTATTGCATGCAGTGATGGGTGGTGCTGAGACATGACAAAGCTGAGGCAAGGAGGCAGCCTTGGTGTAATTAATCTTTATTCCAAGGAGTTTTGTAGCTTGATCCATTGCATAACAAACGCATTGAAAATCCTTTTTTAATACCGTTGTAAATCCCTTACAACATTCATTTGTAGGTACACTCTCATTGCTTGGTTCTTGAATGAATGTTTGACAATCTATCATGTCAAACAATATGGAATCACACGGGTTTCCCGGTGGTGGTAGTGGTGCCTCCACCGGTGGGCTTGGTTCAGGTGGTGTAACTGTAGTGAATATCAAGAAAACATGCATTAAGAATTAGAAATCATAAACCCGGGTGATGAACTATATGAATTAATTTTGTAAATTTGTTACTGAATAAAAAGGTTCATATTCAATAATAATTGTAAAATTGACTACCCGGTGAAGGTGACGGTGAATCCGCAGGCGGTGACGGTGTTGGCGACGGTGGGGTGGCATTGGTGGCGGGTGGTGATGAAGGGGATTGGATATTCCCATAGGGTAATATGATCCAATCGGCATGGGCTGTGGATGTAAAAATTAGGGATATAAAGAAGCATAAAATGAAAGATAAATTCACCATGTTTAATTTGCACACCAGAAGAATTGAATAAAAGAATATAAAAAAAAACTTTTACAAGTGATTTGGAATGAAAGGAAAGTTTTGGGAGTGGTGTTATTACTTTGAATATAAATATTGTACATGTATCCAAGAATCTCTGTGTGGTTGTTATGATTTTATTAGAAATAAAGCTTTAAGCGAAAATCTCATTTTGAAAAATATAAAAATAAATTCTCATTTTGAAATTTAAAATCTGCTGATTATTATCCGCAAATTTTGTCAAATACAACTGATGTGATTCTTTTCAAAAAACAAAAAAAAAAGAAAAAGAAAGAAACTGATGTGATAAACCTTTTTTGAGATTTATTTTATCTTTTTCTAATTCCGTTACTCGCCCCGTCAACAATTGAATTGTCCCCACTCTTTTCTCTCTTTTATATTTTCTCTTTTCGAGAAATTTTCCTTCGCTTATTTTATTTCCTACACATTTTATTTATTTATTTTATTTTATTTCTTTTTGGAGAAAGTTAGATACATTTCTTTTGTAGCATTTTCTTGTTTTCATCTAAAACTATCATTATTGTAGTTGGTTTTTTTTTTTGTTTTTTTTTTTTGTTTTTGGGAAAGGCATCATTGTATCTTTAAACGCATTTTGACGTTTCCAAATGATTATTTTGATGTTACTTTTTTAATCGATATTCATGTTGAATTAAAACTAATAATGTGATTAACTCCACAGGTGATGCACAACTCTGATACACAACTAAGCCTAAAGTGGTAGTGGTGGTGGTGGTTTATTTTATTAATCCAGAAATAATATTATTATAAATATGATTATTGATACGTCAAGCCGGCAAAAGAACCCGTGAATTCACCCCGGGTGCAGACGTGAGCCTAATAACGAAAGAGGCCCCGGTCCAACCAACAGACCGACATAAGCGGATGAGCGGGTATAATCCCGCCCGCCTCAAGCCTTTACGATTTTCATCATTAGCTAAGTAACGGCGTCGATTAGCAAAGCATTCAACTTGCCACCTACGGGGCGACATGAAGCATTGGGGGACGCAGTCCGCCATCTTGGACCAAGTCCGCATGACTAGGCGAACAGAGTTCAGAAACGACGGTTACAAGATGAAGAGCCCACAGTTGCTAAGTATAGGGCTCGCACATTCTAAGGCTGCCATGTCAGCCTTGTAGCTAATCGTGCTTTGTAAAACTTAACTATATCTTAATCACTGTCATTAGTAACCCGCCGCCTCTCGTGCCTATAAATAGCGGCACTTGTAACACGAAAAGACCAAGTCATTAATATAAAAGCAGATATACCTTGGCAATTTGCCGACAACCAGCTCGCCAATTTACTTTCCAGATCGCCTTCAAACTTTTCTTGAGCGCCACCATGTACCACGGGCAAAATCACACATTTCATATAAGTATCCACCCATAAATCACTCAAAACCTGTTTTTGATAATTTTGGCGTTATCAGTTGGCTCCGTTCTTGGGATATTACGCTATTTAGCGTTTTTCCGGTCATATCAGTCGCCCAAAAAACGATTTCACAGCGGCTCCAGCAAAGGAAAACAACCAATTTTTGGTTTTCCGGAGAGCAAAAACGTCCGACTTTTGGCTTTCCGCCAGGTTCAATGTCCGGCTTTTGGCTTTTCGACGGGTAAAACGTTCGACTTTTGGTTTTCCGGCCAAAGAAAACTTCCATCTTTTGGAATTTCGACCGAAAAACCTCCAAATCAGCCTCGGATTCATGAATTTAGCACATATCCTTGGATTTTTCGCTCAAATTTCCATCAAATTCACAAGATTTGCTTCGTGTTTTCGCAAAGTTCATCGGACCTTCATCAGAATTTCCAGATCTGCATTTTATGACCTGTATGTGCTACTAGATTCTATTGACATCATCATGACTGGAACAAAGTCTGCAGAACCTGCTATGCCAGGTGGCTTACCCCCTATGGCCAGAAGGACAGGTCAGAATCTTCTTCAAATCACCAATGGGGTGGACTTTGGACATGCTCAGGTCCAAAATCTACAGAACGGTCCCGCCCAAAAGGATGTGCGGACCTTCCTTAATGACAAGGCAATACCTAAGAATACACTTGAGGACTCCGGCCACCGTACTGGAAAGAAGTCGAAGGATCTTCCCGGCATAGGAAACCTTGCGAGCTATCTCCGGACGTAGAGGCGGTTGCGCGTAGGGATCAAAATGCAGCTACCACACTGGCCCACACCTAATATGTTGAATGAATATGGGAAGCCAACCAACAGCTTATCGCCATGGGGTTACCCCATAGGCCGATCAAGGATCTCCCTTTACCGAACATTGGCACACCAGTCGGGCTCCCAGCTCAGCCCCATAGAGCTTCTTCTCAACGGTCTGGCAAGGAAGGGAGTGTTCATTCATCCGCTGAGCAAGGTCTGGAGATAAGATCAGATATTGCTCGCCTTCGATCCGGGAAAGGAAAACGTGTCGTAGCCTCGGGACGATGGGGCAATGAACATAAATCTGCACATCAAAACATCAGAGCCAGATTGGGAGAACAACATGGTGAATATAACTATCGCCCTGAGAGGTCGCGGTCGGTAAACGTTACTAGACACTCCGTCGCACCCATGCTAGAAAATCAAGTCGCTAGGCTTCAAAGGTAGGTTGTGTACTGCCCCGTTCCCGGATACAGACTCCTTATCCGGAAAAAAACGTTCGGCATGTATAATATAATATAAATTCTATATTATACGTAAGCTGCTACTACGTCGTATCGAGTTTAGCATTAACGGAAGCTAAAAGACTCGGGTATTTATTTTATTATAAAAGAAACAAGAATAGAATGCATTCATCTAAAGGTAGAAGGGTAATCTTACTACAATGAAAGCTCCAAACTTACAACATATGAAAACTCAAAGTAAATACAAACCTAGCTTACAAAAAAGTTCAGAATGGAAGCACAATATGTCTTGAAAACTAAACAACATAGTTACAACATGAAATAAAAGAATTGAATCAACAAAGCATCATCATACTTCATCCTCAAAGTCTTCGTCGAACTCTTGTTCAACCTGTTCATCTTCTCAACCCCAAACACAAACAAACATGCATTTGAGGTAGGTACAAAGGTACTTAGTAAAAGATAAAAGCTATGATTTGATTATGATCTACAATTAAAGGTTCATTATTATTAAGTTATCTTTATATGACCGACACAACTCTAGGGTTCACTTTATGCTCATCAACATGTCGTGCCTATTTGTTTCTAGCTTAACTTATCTTTGTTACACCAGCATTCAAGGGAACTACGCAGGGTGCTACTCACCACGAAGAAACGTTTGCAACCTATTGGTGGATCACACCAATAGCCACGGGCTAGCCCCGATAGTGTACACGTTCGGCGGAGTCCCTCCGTACTTGGGGTCTTATAAACCTACGGAGTTATTCACTTTTACTGACCGTTCACACATCGCGATATAAACTGGTGTACGTCTTACCAAGAATGACATGATATTTAGTCTTTTACTACACAAGTATGTATTTGATTAATCATTAACTAGCCACCTAAGTATTTTCAAGGCAATACTCATTTCACAGCCCTACTCCCTCACTTAGACATCTAGACATAACATCCTAAACACATACACAGACATTGATGAATACTAATTCATCAAAGCACAAGCCAATCATATTGTTCCGACGGTCCTGAACTTCAACTCTTGTGAAATCCATTCGGTGCCGGAACTAAACGCATCAGAAGCTTAATCATGGCTTGTTCATATTCATTTAATGTTATTAGATCAAGAAACAACATTCAAAACTGGTCCTGGGGCTCAAAACTCACCATTTCACCAAAAGAGGGTTTGGTGCGCGCATTGCCTCTAATGCATGCGCTTTGGCTTCTGGGATGCTCAATACGCGTGCTATATGCTCAATGCACGCACTAAAAGGTCCCAGTAAATCTGGATGTTTTCTGGTCCGACAATGCGCTCTACACGCTTCAATACGCGCGCATTAACGCCTTTGAATCTGTTTCCCACATGATGAACCCGTAATGCGCGTTGCATGCCTAATGCGTTCATTAAGCCTAATTTAACCCTAAACATCAGTTTTCTGCCCTTAAACAATTTCTAACCCTTTCCAAACATGATCAACACTAATTTGACATCATAAATAGCAGAAAAACACATCTTTTATCTACCATGGCTTAACATACAACAAGGCAACAACTTGGCATGGATTCTAACACCACAACAGCCCAAAACTCAAACCATAACATTATAAAACATAATCAAATCATAGGAAGATTCTCTTACTTGTTAGCAAGCAAATCCAACGCCAATACTTCAAGTAACAGCAGTCCTCTTCTCAAAACTTCAACAAAAACCTATGTGATCATACTCAAACTTGAATTAGACATGATCCAAGTTTCTATAACATCTATTATATGAATTACACCATGAAGAACTACAAAACTTGATCAAATCCATTATTAGTGTCAAAATTCGAACCTTAATGAAACTTGGAAATCTTGTAGTCAAAACGTTCCTCGCCTTCTCACGATTCCAGTGCTCTACTTAAATCTATAATTGACCAAGAATTCATGTAGAATTTTGAAGAACTAGCTTTGCCTTTGTTTTGCTCTCAATTGCCAAAGTTTGAACTTTTGCTTCCACAAATATTCTGACAATTGATTCTAGTAATGGGTGGTTATTTCTCCACAATAGTATCAGCCACTTACACTAGCTCGACACTCACCAGTATGGTTTTTCTTGCATTTTGGGCAAACCGGTGAGCTTGCTGCAGGAGTAGCTGCTAGAGGTGCTGTCGTTTTCTTCATATTCTACCGTGGTGCACCGCGACTTGTTCCTTGACTTGTGCCAAATTTTATCTTAGCACCAATAATCACCGGCAGTTTGTTTCTGAAGGTTTCAACTTCCAAAGCCTTATTCAACATCTCAGCCATGTTCCTTCGCGTGCTTCCCAACATACCCACTTGAATCTCACAAGACAAACCATTCTTGAACGACGCCATCTTCTTCTTCTCAACTCTCATTATCTCGGCGTAGAGCCTACCCAAATCATTGAACCGATTCGTATACTGCAAAAATGTCATGTGTAGTCCTTGCTTGTGATTCAGAAACTGACTTGCTTGATTTGCTTGAACCGAAGGTGGAAAGTATTCGGTGTAGAAAAGCTCCTTAAATTCTCTTCATTCGAAGATCTTACCATGACCACTCTCTATAGCCTCAATCCAACCCTCAGCTGCACCCAAAAGAAAAACCAACGGCTAGATGGGCCATTTCTGCCTCGGGCACATTCATGTTTTCTCAAGCTTTTTCAAAGCTTCTTATTCATACTTCAGCCCTAGCCGGCTTTACGTTCCTGAAAAAGTCTTCGACATGGTTCATCTTTAGCTTCGTGTACCAATCAACTGGAGGTGCTTGATCATGAACATGTGGTGGTCTAACCGATGGGGCAACTGGTGGGTAAACCAGAGGGTATCCAAGTGGTGCTTGTGGTGCTTGGGTGGATAAGGTGGTGGATATGACTGCTCAAGTGGAGCCATTTGTGGTTCTTGTTGGTTTGGGTTGTATCTTTGATGATGTAGTGGAGTGTGGTATGGTTGGTGGAGTACATAGGGTGGGTAACCAAAGCCATAGTGGTGGTCAAAACGTGGTGATGGTGGTATGGTAGGTTGAGGTGGATGACTTGTGGTTGGAGGGTAAAAGGTTTGCTGATAAGAAAGGATAACTTGAGAGTGTGAGTTGCTTAGCGGTGGTGGTAGAGGGTAAACATCAGTTACTGGTGGTCGGTAAACGTATGGAATGTCACCTACAATGGTGACCTGAACCGATCCTCCCACGTTCCAGCACGGGGAATGCTCCTGATGAGCATGAAGTGGTGGTGTCTGACGAGGTTGCTCAAATTGCTGCACAGCTCTCCCTAACACTGGTATTAGACGGTCTTCTCCATGTCTCACTTCGGAACTCTCAACTCCGTGAACTCCTTTGCGGGTAACTACCATTCTAAAAAATAAAGAAAGATCGTAATGTTACTAAGTGGTCTAAAGGAAATCTCATCTCAAGTAGGAAACTTAGAAAAGCAAAGGACGCTTCTCTCTGATACCAACTATAACGCCCCGTTCCCGGATACTGAGTCCTTATCCAGAAAAGAACGTTTGGCACGTATAATACAAAATAAATTCTATATTATATGTAAGCCTTTACGAGTTTAGCATTAACAGAAACTAAAAGACTATGGTATTTTTTTATAAAAGAAACAAGAACAGAATGCATTCAGCTAAAGGTGGAAGGGTAATCTTATACAACGAATGCTCCAAACTTACAACATATGAAAACTCAAAGTAAATATAAACTTAGCTTACAACAAAGTTCAGAATGTGTTAGAATCAAGCGCTTACCATTCTACTAAACTAATTGGTTGTAGTAAATGTGCTACTTTATTTCCTTATACACTTTAACACACCCTCTCAAGTGTGGCCCTATATCAAGGCTATGCCAACTAGGCACACAACAAGCCTGAGCCAACTAGGCTCACAAAGACCAACTAGGTCCAGGCCCAACACTTGCACAATATAAAATGGAGGAAAATAATGTTGACAGCGGGATTTGAAATGAAGTAGCACATTTACTACAACCAATTGGTTTTAGTAAATGTGCTACTTTATTTTCTTATACACTTTAACATAATGGAAGTACAACATATCTTGAAAAGTAAACAACATAGTTTAGTACAACATGAAATAAAAGAATTGATCGTATCAAAAAAGCATCATCATACTTCGTCCTTAAAGTCCTCGTCGAACTCTTGTTCAACCTGTTCATCTTCTCAACCCTAAAAACAAACAAACATGCAATTGAGGTAAGTACAAGGTTACTTAGTAAAAGATAGAGGCTATGATTTAATTAAGATCTACAATGAAAGGTTCATTATTATTAAGTTATCTTAATGTGACCGACACTACTCTAGGGTTCACTTTATGCTCACCAACATGTCGTGCCTATTTGTTTCTAGCTCAGCTTATCTTTGTTACACCAGCATTCAAAGGCACTACGCATTGTGCTACTCACCATGAAGCAACAATTGCAACCTCTTAGTGGATCACACCAATAGCCACGGGCTAGCCCCGATAGTGTACACGTTCGGCGAAGTCCCTCTGTACTTGGGGACTTATAAACCAACGGAGTTATTCACTTTTACTGACCGCCCACACATCGCGATATAAACTGGTGTCTTACCAAAAAATGACATGATGCTTAGTCTTTTACTACACATGTATGTATTTGATTAATCATTAACTAGCCACTTAAGTATTTTCAAGGCAAAACCCACTTAACAGCCCTACTCCCTCGCTTAGACATCTAGACATAACATCCTAAACACATACACAGACATACATGAATACTAATTCATCAAAGAAAAAGCCAATCATGCTCTTCTGACGGTCCCAAACTTCAACTCTTATGAAGAATCCATTTGGTACCGGAACTAAACACATCAGAAGCTTAATCATGGCTTGTTCATATTCATTTAATGTTATTAGATCAAGAAACAACATTGAAAACTGGTCTCGGGGCTCAAAACTCAACATTTCACTGAGAGAGGTGTTTGGCGCGCGCATTGCCTCTAATGCGTGCGCTTTGGCTTCTGGGATGCTCAATGCGTGCGCTACACGCTTAATGCGCACGCTAAAAGCTCTTAGTAAATCTAGATGTTTTCTGGTCCGACGATGTGCGTTACACGCTTCAATGCACGCGTATAAACGTCTCTGAATCTGTTTCCCACATGCTGAACCCGTAATGCATGCGCTACACGCCCAATGCGTGCGCATTAAGCCTAATATAACCCTAAACAACAGTTTTTTGCACTTAAACGATTTCTAACCTTTTCCAAACATGATCAACACCAGTTTGACATCATAAACAGCAGAAAACACTTCTTTTATCTACCATAGCTTAACATACAACAAGGCAACAACTTGGCATGGATTCTAACACCATAACAACCCAAAAATCAAACCATAACATTATATAACATAATCAAATCATAGGAAGATTCTCTTACTTATTAGCGAGCAAATCCAACATCAAAACTTCAAGTAACTGCAGTTCTCTTCTCAAAACTTCAACCAAAACCTATGTCATCATCCCAAACTTGAATTAGACATGATCACAAGTTTCTATAACATCTATTCCACGAATTACACCAAGAAGAACTACAAAACTTGATCAAATCCATGATTAGGGTCGAAATTCATACCTTAATGAAACTTGGAAATCTTGTTGTCAAAACGTTCATCGGCTTCTCACGATTCCGGGCTCTACTTAAATCTTTAATTGACCAAGAATTCACTTAGAATTTTGAAGAACTAACTTTGCCTTTTTTTGCTCTCAATTGCCAAAGTTTGATCTTTTCTTCACACAAATATTCGGACAATTGATTCTAGTAATGGGTGGTTTATTTCTCCAAATAAAACTCCCCAATCACTGCCAAATTAATCCCCATTAATGTTATTCCCTTAATTAATAATTCCTTTTATTTTTATTTATAAAAATAAACCTTAAATCCAAAAATATAGTATTTCGTTTTCAGAAAATGACACGTGTGCCATTTCTCGAAAATTAGAATATTACAGGTTGATAATATGCAAAAGTCACAATCTGTCAAGAAAGACAAACCGTCTTGTGAGACCAGTGTCCTCGATGATCAGATTTTGAATTCAGCACCGAAAGGGATTCATTATCCAACCTTTCATAATTGTATGAGGACAACCTGCCCGTACGACTGGCTCTCGTCCTTTCAGAGTAACGTCTCACCTGAGACAAGAAATCGGTCCTCCTGGTGCTTCGCGTCTGCTAGCGTCATGCAGGACAGGGCTGCAACATGGATCCATAATTTTCCGCCTAGATCGATCCGTTCATGGGACGACCTTGAGTCTAAATTTATCTCTGAATTCAGATCAGCTAGTCGACACAATAAGACCCAGGACGATCTATATGAAATCCGTCAGGGCAAAAACAAATCGACTCGGAGCTACGAGTGATTCAACAAGGTATATAAGCAGACCAGGGGTCTGAAGGATGACACGGTAATGACCAGCTTCCAAAGCGACCTAGCAAAGCGCTACCTTAAAACCGAGTTCGCTCTTCGACGCCCTGAGAACTTTCAAGATATGCTTGATGCATCCAAGAAGTATGGGGAATCTGAGCCCGCATCATCGTCATCAAACAAAGCATCAAAATACCTTGAACACAGAATAATTATATTTAAAATGATAATGGACTTCATGTGGGATACTTTCTTTTAACAAATGTGTTGGTGTGATATTAAGTAATTTCACAGCATGTAACAAGCAGAATCCTAGATATTCAATTGAAGATTGTTATCGTGCTTGTATAGAGAAGCATCAAATCCCTCATCCCCAAAGTGTCGAAGGACGACGTAGCAAGATTTTCGCCGACCTCAGTATCATCAACTAACCCAACATTTTGGTTGACCTCAACATTAGCGGGCAACCCGGAAGTTTGTCCGACCTCAACACCAGCAGGTAGCCCGACAGTTTGGCCAACCCCGGCATTGGTAGAATGTTCGACGACGTAGGCGATCTCCTCAACCCTTTGCCTTTTGTTCGAGGCCTCAGAAGCTGATTATTTGGGCAGGCTCTCATCAATGTTCACCTGCCTCCCAAAGGAAATCCCGCGTAGCACCCCATTGCGCTTAGCCCGGTCCAATAGGGCAGTAAGCCCCTCCGCACAGATGATAAAGAGAAAAAGGGAGAGAGGATCTCCCTGGCGGATCCCCCTAGATGGTACGATCCTACGGCCAGGCGTCTTATTAGAGTCAGTATAAGTGACTAATGCATAAAGACCGGGGGCTGCTTTTCCAACTGACTTGTTTACCGAATAGATCTTTGCCTTTGCCCTACCAGTAGCATGCAGCTCCTATGGCTTCCTATGTTTGGTCAGGACAAGAAGAACTGCTCAGCTTTTGAGAAGACCTACTGTTTCGGCAGGTATCCTAAGTATGATCCAGAGTAACAAGCCGAATTGAAGCAAAAGACTGGTTAGAGGCGGGAACGGTGGGGGTCGCCCTTTGTCTATTGGACCCCGTTGCCGACTTACTCGTCGAAGCCTTGCTTGTCGTTGCATTTCTAGCCCTACTAGCAGTTGCCGCCTATGCGGGCAAAGTTGGAGGGAGAACCTCATATATCCCTGCAAGGGTCCGTGAACTTCTTTCCCTCTCCTCCTTAGCATGGGCATTTTTAGCCGCCCTTTGTTCAGAGAGATTCATGTCGCCTGCAGAAAGAAGGAAAAAATGTCAGATCACAAATATGAAGAGATAGCACACAAGTCGATATTAAGCAAAAGAAAATCAAAGCAATAAAGCAAAAATAAAGCATATTTTACCCTCTATGTTTGGAGGAGGGCGTCTAGAGGTATGACCATCACAAGTTAGACAACTCAGTAGTCGACTTCCTACGTGACATACGCCAACCCATTCCAGATCCGCCAAGACTGGCTCGACCTCCACCAAGGCTTCGACCCCGTCAGGAGCGGGACGGGTATTCCGGCTCGAAACAAGTACCAACTGTCTGTGATCAAGGCCCTCCAGCTGAAAACTCGCCCTTGAATCTTGGACGAGTTGTCCTATTGCATAATTTCCTCTACACAATGAACAAAGACGGCATCATTTTAGTCTAAAACCTCGGCAGCTAGGGCGGGTACCACCGTCGGGGCAACGACATGCCTCTCAAAGGTCCAACCAACACTGGGTTCCACCAACACATATCTCTTCATCCGGTCCTTCACCTCCTCTGTAGGTGGATGGAAGAGTTTCATCCGATTCGCGTCACTCCACACGTGAATCTGCATGGAAGCTTTATGAATCGAGAAGGTGAAAAGTGACCTAAAGTTGTGATGGTAGGCTCAAAGCCCAGCTGGCGGATTAGCACTGAGGATGACATCACAACCCTCACCACGTGAAGCTGCAGGTTGGAGGGAAAGCTATGGGTCTCTTCTAAGAAAGACACAAAAAACGGGTCTAGAGTAAGCCTGATGTTCTGTAGAGGGTGTCGAAAAATAATAACACCAGTCGCGCTCGTCCCTATAACCGATTCAGGTAACACTTTACCTCTTGCGTCGCACTCCTCTAGAAATTGGAACTGGAATACCTTCCTATCTATCCCTAAGGGTCCCAAGGCCGCCGTAAGTTTATTGGCCTTCTTAGCCGTCTTCCATATATCGCGGACTCGCCCATCGTGGAGTCTCTTTTGCACGTCCTCCCTAATAATAAACACGCGACCAAGCTCGACACGTTCTATCTCATCAATGGACATCTCAGTTCGCTCTGCAATTGCCCAGGAGTATTTAGCCTTGCAAGGTGGTCCTTGCTGAAAATCGAGGATTTGAATTGATGTCCTCGCATTGATTCCGCTACCTTTTAATTCTCGATTGTGGGTTGCACTTTGATAATACATCGTTCTCTCTTGAAAATAGAAGGGCGGGGAGGGCAGTTAGCCGCCTAAAACTAAGTGTAAGGCCGCGATGAGCCTCTCCACCCACCCCCAACACCTCGCCCATCTATCATCTCGGCAAAAGGTAATGGTTCCTAAACCTTACAAGAGAATAAAAGGACGGACAACGATGATCTTCGTAACGTTACAATTCAACGAAGAATATCAATCTGTGCAATGTTATATACTCAAACTAAGAATATCAATCTTCTAGTTTCTCTTCAACTACCCAACCGCATGGTGAATTTTCCAAAAAAAAATGTCAAAATATATTCCGTAAATTAAGTAAAGGTCTATGTGAGGGGCGGCTCCAAGTAGGGGGATTTGGGTCACTTGACCCGCTAAAATAAAAAAGGAGAAAATTTTCTATGTATTATTTACACTATTTGAAATTTTTATAGACTAATACCTACTAACTGACACGCTAATTTTTTAAAATATTGACCATTGGCCCGTAATCATACTTGAATTTGTAGAATTAATGCTTATAAGCTTGTAATACGATGTACCGCTTTCGACCTCCGACCCGTGTCCGAGAATTCCTGTAGCCATGCACACGTGTACGTACGTGTGAAACACAAGGGAAAAAAACCAAAGCAAAGCTGGTAAAAGAAAAAAAAAAAAAAAAAAAAAAAAAAAAGAAAAAAGAAAAAAAGTGCTTTGCCAACACTTAATGGAAACTACGTAGTATTAATGTGTAGGAAAAAGTGGTGTAGTCGGGGCTGAAAAAGTGTCGCGCTAAGATTCAATAAAGAAAATACGTATTAAAGCGATATACTTTTTTTGTTGCGAAAAAATATATAAAAGAAAACACCATTAATATCTGGACTGGATCTTAGAATTCGCTTCGGTGACCTAACTGATTTTTTTAAAATCCACCACTGATCATCATCATTATCGACATAGATGACACATTTATCGGAAAATAAAGTTGTACATATCTCTCAAAGTATCCTCTATTGTGGAATTCTCCTTAATCAACTTCTCTATTGTGGAATTTTCCTTAATCAACTTACCATATCACACGAGACTCATTTCATCTCAAAATATAAGTTTGTTTGGTTTTTTAAGTCACATAGAATATCAATTGAGTATTTATTGTATAATTCTTCATTTTACTCTTAATTTATTATATATTCACATTTTTTTCATTACTTTACCGCTATAACATTAATGGTAATCAAAAGGTACTTTAGATTTTATCTTTAAAATTTATAACACTCATCCACTTTTTTAAACCGTGAGAAAGGTCCAAATAGACTCATATTTTAGAATGCAAAGAGTATTTTGACTTTAATAATGAAATGACTAAAATATCCTTAGTCCCTTCAAAAAAAAGAAATATCCTTAATTAGAGTGACCACAATGGTGCCCTCAATTAACCCCCAAATTTTTTTTTCCCAGCCCTCAATAGTCACAATGGTCCCTGAACGACCCCCAACTTATAAATTCCCCATCAATGCCTCTATTTTTCAGGTGACTATTAGAGTTACTTTTTTGTGTTGAAAAAATATAAAATTCTCTCTCCAATTAAAACACGTGATGTAAAATTAATGTGAGGGTATATTGAAGAGAAAAGTTGTTTGTATAGAGGATGTTTATTGAATTGAATTTTTTTTTTTTGAGTGTTGAAAAAGTGTAACTAAAACAGTAAACAATGTATTTTGAGAGAGTAATTGGAGCCTCTTACCGGGGTTGGTCTAATCAACGCACTCTTCTTTTAAATCTCTCTCATAGCAATAAATAAGGATAGAATGGATAAAACACATTGTTTTCTGTTTTAGTTACACTTTTTCTTTGGAAATCAAAACTACATCAAGGAACAAACAAATTTTGACAAAGATCTGCCTCCAAGAAAGTCCCCAGTTTTGATAGAACGAACACAAAAGCCCATATGTTTTACTCCGGAAGCTAAAACTAACAAAACTTTAAGACAAATTATTTCTCCCCCACCCACCCGGTCGGAGTAGATCGACTTCATTGATTCCGTTTTTCAAGGAAATTCTTGGTTCTCTTCCTAAGGCGAGTAAAGACAATGACGACGCAAGCAATGATCCAAGGAGGGATACGGCCACCAGAAAAGTTGAACTTCCTTGCCCAGTCTGGGGTTTCTTTAACAACTAATACTATCAACATGGTTACAAGTGCAGCCCCAATCAATATCTTGGTAATAGGTTTGATCATTGAATCCTGAAATCAGAAAGTTCAATTAAGTACATACACCTTCAACCGAAAAGAACAGTTATACGCACATATAGTAAACCTTCAATCCACACTAGTCTTCTAAACACAAGGCACTGATTACAACAATATCAGAAACCCGGGAGTCAAAAAAGAGGGGAAATTTTGAGATAATCTATCGGTGGTAAGGGACGGACGTTATGAGGATCGGGTAAGGTAAGGGTGCAATCTGATTTTTAAAGCCAAATAAAATATTTAAGGGAAAAGGACGGGGGGTTTGAGGGGCAGTTGGTTGTATGTAGCTCCGCCCGCCACTGTCAATGGTTGTGTATTCAAGTGGTCATCTAGGAATGTTCACTACATTTTTATTTTCAGGCCAGCTTCAAAGTCCTTTATCTTCTCTTCTCGATCCACATTTCAGATCACTCCCCTCTTTCCCATTTTTATCGGTGTAGGAATTGCTACCTAAAAAGAAATAATGTCCCATTCACTTTAATCCGGGAAAGGGGGAGTGGTCGGTTTGTGATAAGATAAAAGACTGATTAAGCGCCGATAAATGAATGTACAATAAATGAATAACATAAATCAAAATGAATAATTTTCAAAACTACATGAAAACTGAACACAACAAGAGCACAACTGGAGATTCAAATCCATCCATCAAAAGGAACATGCACATCAAGTTCCAAAGATGAATTATACTATATCCAACAAAATTCATACCATCCTTCCAAATTCCAACCCTAACTAAAATATGTTGATTTGATTCGACATATCCTACAAACAAAAAATTGAATCCAACAACTATATATACGCACGCAAGGTGGGGAAGAAAAAAAAATTATACCTTGGGCTGCCCGTCGATGTAAATGACGGATCCATCCCTGTAATTGAGCAAAGACCTGCCATTCCGGGGGTTAAAACGGATCGGTGCACCTCGACCAGACCCAGGCGTAAATGCATAAACTGACTTGAAACCGTATTTGTCGAGAATTTCACCAACCTCCAATTGATCTTGGTCCCAGCCGCCAAGCCCAGATTTGAAGACTGAAATTGGGCCCTTTCCTTGATTATACAGGTGGACCTCGACTTCCGGGACCTTGGTACGAACCGACCGGGTTCTCTGCACCGATGGATTAGAGTCAGTTATGAGTGGGGTTGATTCGTCGGCGTCGATTGCCGGAGCTGTGACTTCTTCTTCGATCTCGCCCATGTCGATTTCCTTTTTAATCTTTAATCTTTTTCCTTTTCTCAGAAAAGTTGAGCGCCGGCGAACAAGAAGAATAGTCACCCGTTTCTATTATTAAATTTATTTAAGGTAAGGGACGGAGCGGATAAATTGAGGGTCGCATGTCACGCCACTGCTGCTGAGTTGATGTATTATTATTATTTTTTTTTCAATATTATTTTTTATAAAGTTTTTTTGTTTTAATATTGACAACTATGTAAAGGTGAACATGGTTCGATTTTTCGTTTTTTTACAACTTTTTAAGCCAATCCATTTTCTACAATTTCAAAATTTATTAATCAAAATCGAACCAAAGTTTGAAAGAAACCATTTTAACCTCGCCTAGGTTTGGATTAGATTGGTTACGATTTTTCCGTTTTTTTTCTCAACTCTCCCCCCACCCACACACACACACACACACACACACACATATATATATATATATATATATATATATATATATATATATATAGAGAGAGAGAGAGAGAGAGGCGTAACATGATTTTGCCATATGTTTTAATTAGGTTGATCATACAAAACTATGTAGAACGTTTTATTTTTCATCTTGTCATATGCCGTATTAGACCAGACCAGAACCTAAATGTGTGAGGTTGTTGGTTAAAATATTAACAAATACACACACATATATCCGGTTTGGTGGGGTTTTTATTTTAGAAGACGAAAAGCAATTTGTTTTTCACGGTTTGGTTTTTTACGATAGAAAAACCATCCAAAAACCATGGTTTATGCTTTTCCGGTTTTGACCGGTTTGGTTTCCAGTTTTTTGTTCACCCCTAACTGTGTGTCAAAAAAATATTGACAAGTACTCTCTCTATCTCAAAATATAAGTCACTCCACATCTTTTTGTTTGTTCCAAAATATAAGTCATTCTACTACCTCCGTCCCACAAAAATACAATTAAAAAAACAATTAATTTGTTGTATTTTAAACAATTAATGTATACCCCTACCAAATAATAAATGATATTTCAAAATATGAAATGAATATATAAACATTATTATAGGAGTATTTAGATCTATGTGAAAAATAGTTGAATGAATGGGAAAGTTTATCTTTCAAAGCAAAGTCAAGTGGTCTAGGGGTAATTCCTTGAGAAGTAGGAAGTTTGCTAGAGGTGATACCCTGAAACTTTCTCACCATTCACCCTTGCTTGACTCCCTTGAAAGTAGAAAGTTTGCTGGGGGTGATGCCCTGAAACTTTCTTGCCATACAGCGGAGCTTGAATTCGTTCGGAACAGAAAGGTTATAGCTTGAAGCCAATGGCATATTGACTGCCTGTGCTTATATCATTGGTGGATTAAAGCAAGCCTTTAGGTAATTAAAAGCTACATATTTGAAATGTGTGAGCTTGAACGGAAATATTGATAAGTCTTTTGCAAACTAGGATATCAATACTGGTAAAGTGGTGATTACTAGCGTTGATAATAGTAACATTGCAACAGTGAACAACATGGGTGTATTAGAAGTTGGGAATTGATGAGCCAAATCTTCTCCGAATTAGGGAAGTGGACTATATGCTAGAATTTGATTCAGTTGAATTCATGAGAACAAGTTGTTGGCGATATCCCATCCATTTTTTTGGTTAAGATGATAATGCATTTTCAAATGCAAAATTCAACGAGAGGGTTTCCTACCAAGGCCTCACGGAATAATTCTCTACATCTACAGATATAGAGAAAATGAGATAGATTCTCTTTTGGATAGAGAAAATCAGGTTATTAAAAGTCAATTACAGTCGAATTTTGGATTCGAGCATTGGAAAGCAGTATAATGCATCCTCAAGTATCTTTAGAGAACGAGGATTTATATGCTTGTGTATTCGGGTGCAAGCCTGGATATAGTTGATTACACTGATTCTGACTTTCAGTCAGATTAAGGATGATCGTAAGTCGATCTCGGGCTCAGTGTTTACTTTTTGTGATGGAGCTATCATCTGGAGCAATCCAACACCGCCAATTTGACTTTGTTAGTCGAATACATAGCAGCTTTCGGAGCAGCTAAAGAGGCAGTATGGCTTGAGAAGTTCTTTGTTGGATCTAGAAGTAATTCCAAGTCTCGATGAGCCGATATGAATACAATGAAGAGGTGGATTATGCAAAGGATCTTCGTAGTCACAAGAGGTCAAATTCATATTGAAAGTACCACCGATCGACAGATCGTGCATAGAGGTGGCGTGTCGGTCCTAAATACCGCCTCGAGCTGACAACCTAGCTGATCAATTTCCCAAGTCGTGTGGCACCTAATGTCACTGATAAATGCTTGGCGGGTACGATATTGGAAGATATGTCTCATCTTCTTTAAAGCAAGTGAGAGAATGTTGTGAATAGAATAATGGTGTGCTCTAAAAACAATTGTTGCTTGTCCTTACGGGCAAGTGGGAGATTGTTGGAAGTAGTGCCCGAATCACAATTTTCTTAATTGTTTTCATAATTAATAAATGACAGATTTATTCTCATATTATTATTTGCTTCATGCTCATAAGTAATACACTACTGAAAACCCCAAGTTGTATCATATGTAGCCATATAACTTAGTGTGTGTCACACGCGAGGATTAAGTTTATGGTGACACACTTAAACTGTTAGTCCGTGGTGAACTTAATCAAAGTATAGGGTCTATTGATTAAACCACCATTAATGCGCCCAGAACACTTTATGGTGTGACCGTCTTATCCGGACCGTCGATATTGGTCATCTAAGTGGGGTATTTATATATGATGTAGTCATATAGGAGTGGACCGATTTAATCTGCATTTCTCATATAATTCCGTGATTGAGAAATATTATTAAATCACAATATGATCATATATGGATTAACCTTAATCCCGAAGTGATTACAGACTCCCGCTTGTTTCAAGATGAGGTTAGATGTGTTCGTTAACGATTGCTAAGAGGCGCGGTCCGAATCACATTCACATCATCACTATTTGGGAATGAATAATGAGTGTGCGTTTCACAGAAACAGAATCCATTCCTTCCCGGGGGAAGTAGAAGGACAATCCCCTTATTTGTTAATCCTAGAAAATGATTGATCAGCCGAGTTCATATTGGTCATGAACTAATTGATCACTAGTGGGTTAATGGTAAATAAGGATAAGATGTAATGAACAAGGTTTACGGAAACATTCTCGCTTCATTACGGATACTCTATGGAGGGTTAGTATGTATGTAATGATTATATTAATGGATGCTTATTGACTCGACAATTTGAGAATAAGTTATACCTATAATTGATAGAGTTCAATTTCGGATATATGGTGGCGTAATTCCGGAATTAATAAGTTGAATAGAAATGTTCTGTCTCATGAATGTTTTATTCAATTTATTATAGCTACTGGTTATATGTCAATGATCCCTGGATTTGCTCCTAACACACGAGTGAATTCTCATATTGTGGAACCTCAAGAATAAAGTAAATAGTTGGTCTATTTAATGAATATCACGAAATATTATTTATTCGGTAAATAATATAAAAATAGAAAAGACATTTTCTATTATCTCATTGCATAAAATGGCGCCATATGTGGGAAAATTGGGAAAAGAAATTATCCTGATTATATCACATGTATAATTAATTATTTAATTCTTAATAATTAATGGATAAAATAAGAGATTGATTTTCTAATGATTATCTCATTTATGGTGATTATCTCTTATTTATGAAAAATATCTTTTTATTTGGGAAAAAGATAATTGTCTTGTGAAAATGGATAACTCTCTCTTGCCTGGTTATTTTTCTATATAAATAGAGTTCTTCCTAACACAATGAACAAGAGAAATCCAACGCCACTTTTGGATAAAAATGAAGAAAAAATAGTTTCTTGCCTAAGCCATTGGGAGAAGAAAGCACTTGGATTAGCAGTTCTTATTTTTGGAAATAAGAATCTATAGTGATAGATTTAACTGCTGTTAGATTATAGTTTACCTTTATAGATGTGATGTTAAAACAGTTTAGCATAGATCGCGACGGTAGATATTGCTAGCCGGTGTTCTCAAGATCTATCTATGTTAGGACGTTAGTCCTAAAGATAAGGTGAAAGATGATGCTTATGGAAGGTTTCCTTTGCTACTGCGGTAGGAACCATCATAAAAGTAATGCCGGATATTCATAGTCCATGAATAGTCATGAGCAAGTATGAAAGTAAATCTGGTGAATGTCGATAATATCCTTAAACAAGTTAAGGAAGAGTTCCTAGTTTAATGAAACTTGGAATTAAATAAACGTAGATATACAGACGTATATCCTGAGTCTTATGAAGGCGAGTGGGAGCTACAGTCTGGGTTTGCGGTCACTTTGATTAAGTGATACAGTGAGCTGGAAATGTTCTTGGCTATGGGTCACTGTAAATTTTACAACTAGGCCAAAACACAGTAGTGCCTTGGAGGCGCAGCGGGAGCAATACATGGATTTGGAAGGTTCATTCCTGAACCTTGTACGGTTCTTCCACCTTTTCTATATAGCTGATATAGTAAGTGGATTCATTGATTGAAGCAAGGACCAGGGTCTCGTCAGAGATTCATGTGTGTGTTGAGGCGGTTCCTTTTGACTTGGTCATTTGGAACATGATATGAAGATAGTCTGAGTCCCCACGGATAGCAATCCATTCATGGCTAGGGTTGGTTACGAGTATTGCATGTGATTCTTGTGTTTCAACTTGATCTTGTGTGTACGAGTGATTGGCTTTAGACCAAGTGAGAGATTGTTGAAATAGTGTCCTAAACCCAATCGTGTTGGACCGGATCCGACCAGGTCGGATCATTTCTACTATTTCTTTATGTTTATATATATATATATATATATATATATTAAATGGCTTTTCTGTTGTCATATATTTGATCTTTTAAAGAACCAATTATGAATTGTTATATGATAACCTCTTTTAATATTAAACTATGATAGAGAAACCATGATAGAAGATTATGGTTGATGAGATCTCTAATCACTTTAATAAATTTGATACTTAAATGTCTCCAGGCTGATGTACTATTAAACAGGACATTGATAGTACAAACATGCTAGCACGTATTAGACGTCTTCTGTTTTTAAGGGCAGGGATAGATCTCGTCTATCGAAGTGTAGAGACACTTGGACTGTACGTGGACGTGTATTAGGAATGCAAATGTTAGACTAACTCACTTACACTGTTAAGTGTCACACTATGTGACGGTTGTGTAATTATCCTTAGGACCCGGAGTCTACATGGCATCACGATGTGGATTGTCATGCTTTGACACTATTGAGGTTTCCCCTAGCCACGGGACGATCATGCGGTAGTGATTGGGTTTGATACGGAAGCATGCGGAGTATACATGTTTGGTCATTCGGAAATCGCATACCCTATTAGTAGGGGTGAATATCCGAAAGGGCATTCTTATAAGGAATGTCTTACTCTAATGAATCTTTGAAAAGTGGGAGTAAATGAGTTACTTCGAGAGAGAATGATATCCAGATTATAAGATACGGTCGTTGATGTTTGACACTCGATGTACGACCATATGGATATTATTACAGCGATAAGATTCTATTTACACGGTAACTGTTTCACATTAAAGGTAGTAGTCATTGCATTTGACTCTTTCGATGATTGGGGGTCACGGTGTGTTGCTAGACGCTATCCCGTGATCGTTAGGCATGAAGGGCATTTTTCATAATTTGCACTTTGTGCCCACGGCCAACATATTCGGAAGCCTATCGGGTCACACATATATGAACATCAAGTCGGATTAAAATATGGTTATAGTTGATAACCAAATAAGGAAAGAATTTATCTCATACTATAAAGGTTATAGTGGTAATTTAATATGGTGGTATTTATTTATTATGAATAAATATAATACAAGATATTAATTGTGTTGATTAATTAAATATGTATATAGATACATATATTTTGAATATATATATATATATATATATATATATATATATATATATATATATATATATATATATGATATACATGTATTTTGTGAATTAATTAATCATAGCATTATATTAATTAAAGAATATTCGGATGCCAATTGAAGGCTATTTGGGGCGCCACTTTTAGTGTATTAGGATACACTTGGATTGTGCAATTTAATTAATAAGATTACCATAATATTAATATTAGATATTAATTGATTTTTGGAAAAATAGATTTATTGTAATAAGATAAAGATATATTCAATATAAGATATTGTCAATATATATCTTGGAAATACATTTAATATAAGGTATTGAATATTAAATGAGATAAATCAATCAAATGGATTTTCCTTATTTTATTGGGAAAATGTTTTCTTTCTCCTCCATCTACTAGAAGCTAATCCCAATCAAATAGGGAGACAATAAAGCACCACACACTCTATTTAAAGGAGAGGTTGGCTACCTCTTTAGTACATCACAATTCCAAGAGCTAATAGTTATTGTGAAAATTAGAGAGCTTCTTAGAGAGAGTTTAGAGAGAAAGAAAAGGCCGGTCTAACAACCGGATTTTTCTAGTAGCAATCCAATGGTGGATTCCGGCGGGTTGTTCGTGTGGACTAGTGGTAGAGGCCGAACGCTTGGGTGGCTCCATGCACCACTACTCTCCTTAGACAGTCAAAGCGTCGATCTTTTAGATCAACCAAGGTAACCACCGTTTACTAGCTTATTTGTTTATTGTTTAAACGAAGTCGATCCTGGTTAAAAAGGAAATAAAATTTTGAATTCCGCTGTGTTCCTGCGTAAATTTCCTAACAGTTCCATCTTATTTAAATGAGTATGTTTGTGGACACACAACATACATGACATAACCACATGATGTCAGTAAGATAGATTCCTTGTCTGGCTTGTCAACTTATCATGCAAATTATGTTTTGAGTTGTCAGATTCTCATAGAACCTAAGTCCTACAATGAGTCTGTGAAACATGAAGAATGGAGGAAAGCAATGAAAGCTGAACTGGATGCTTTACACAAGACAAGAACATGGGAGATTGTTTCTTTTCCAAAAGGGAAAACCCCAATAGGGTGTAAATGGGTAAACAGAATTAAAAGGTATGCAGATGGCACAGTAGAAAGGTTCAAAGCAAGACTAGTGGCAAAGGGTTACACTCAACAGTTAGGCCTTGATTATTTAGACACTTTCTCCCCTGTAGCAAAACTCACAACAGTCTGGGTCTTGTTCGATATTTTCAGCAGCAAAAAAATGGAATTTACATCAACTTGATGTAAATAATGCTTTTATCCATGGAGAGCTAGATGAAGAAGTTCATATGATTCCTCAAGGATTTGAATCTAATCTGAGCACACGATCTGCGAGCTCAAGAAGTCCCATATGGTGAAACAGGATAGCGAGACAATGGAACATCAAACTCACCCAAGCTTTGCTTGAGGCGTGTTTTAGGCAATCTAAGCAAGATTACTGATTGTTTGTAAAGGTTCGATGATCATTTCATTGTTGTTTTAGTCTATGTGGATGATGTTCAGTTTGCGACCCGGACATCCAACAGATAAAAGACTTAAATGATTGTTTGGACAAGAAGTTTGGGATTAAAGATCTTGGAGAATTAAAGTATTTCTTAGGGTTGGAAGTTGCAAGATCAAAAAATGGCATTGTTCTATCCCAAAGGAAGTACCATTTGGAGCTGTTAAAAGAATATGGATATCAGGCGCAAACCAAACAAAGTCCCCATGGATTCTACTATAAAGTTACACTCCAAAGACTCCAATCCTTTACCTACTAACAAACTATTATGAAGTCTCATAGGTAAATTACTATACTTGCGAATCACAAGATCAGATATTACCCTAGCTACTCAACAACTAAGTCAATTCCTTGAAGCACCTACAGAACTTCAACTCAAGGCTGCTCATAGGTTGTTAAGATATATGAAAAACTCTCTTGGACAAGGGATCTTATTTCCAGCAGAAGGAGTCATGGAATTCAAGGCCTATATAGATGCTGAGTGGGCTGGTTGTGAGAATAGAAGATCAGTGATAGGCCAACTTAAATGAGGGTCGAAATTTATTAAAATAATAATCAACCCATGAAATATGTTTGAGGCCAACTTGACCCATATATTAAAATCATAATCAACCCATTAAAATCATAATCAACCCATGAAAGTTCAATTTTTTCTTCAATGTTGATACAATTATGCTATATGCATTTATTCTTTTACTTGGTTTTTAAATGTTGAATATTCTTTTCTCTCCAATAACTAAACAATTGTGAAAGATTAACGAATCAATTAATCAGCCCTAAGACCGTTAAAAACTATTGTCATGCTAACCGGCACCTAACCCGCATTTAAAAAAACTCGCACGTGTGGGTTGACCTTTGAATTAGGTTGAATACAATTTTAAATTTTTAAAACCTAAAAGTTGGGTATCAGTTTTTATAAAACTCACCCGACCCAAATCATATGCACCCCTGGATACAACAGTTTTTCTTCTTCTTTTTTTTTTTTTTTTTTTTTGGAAACGTTTATTTCTTTTCCAGTAACAAAATATATGTTACATTATTATTACATCATGTCTCACACACAAAATCAAGAAGCCGGCTGTGTAACCGAGGATGAGCGGTCCATCTACATAGTGTTAATGAAAACAAAAAGAAAAAGAACAAAATAAACCCACAACAAAAAGGGATTTAAGAAATACTTTAAAGACAAGAATATAAAAAATAAAAAATGAAAGTAGTTGAAGTTTTATTCCATAGCCGGAGTCTAAAGAGCGACCAAGTTCTACCTAATATTGTAACGCCCGTTCCCGGACACCGAGTCCTTATCCGGAAATCGAAACGTTCGGCACGCATAATATTAAATAAATAATATTACACGTAAACCTCTACTTCGTCGTATCAAATAAAAGAAAACGGAAGCAAAAGACTCAGGTAATTTTTTTCAAATGACCAAGAATAGAAATCAAGAATAAAGAGGAAATGTAATATTATTACATTGGAAAATGAAACCAACGTATCCAAAATGTACGAATTCCAAAGTACTAAAAGTAAACTACTAGCTCCAATAATCCAAATCTATGAAATAAATGTAAATAAACGAATAATAAACAAGGTCTTCAAGTCCGGCGTCCTCAAACGTTGTCATCAAAGTCCTCCTCGAACTCTTCATTTACCTGTTCGTCTTCTCTCCCCCAAACACATAAATAAACATGCATTTGAGGTAAGTACAATGCACAAAGTACAAGCTACAATTTAATTAAGGTTTGTTATTAACTAATTATCTTAGTGAGACCGACTCAATTTAGGGTTCATTCCATGCCCATCGACACGTCATGACTATACGTTTTTAGCCTAGCTTATCTTTGTTACATCATTACTCAAGGACCTTTGTGCATGGCGTTCATCGATCGAAGATATACTTGCTAACTAATGTGTGATTAGCACCGATTAGCTCGGGGTCTCCCGGTATGCGATATCGTCCGATGAATTTCCTCCACTACCCTTCAGCCGTTTAAGGCCAGTAGCGTTGTTCAGCTTTTATGAACGTATCACATCGCCGATTTGAAAGAGTGCCTAACCGAGAACAAATGACGTTTTAGCTTTTACTACACTTATGTAATTATTATTGTGAATTAACTAGCCACCTAAGTATTTTCAGAATAAAACTCACATTATCAACTCTACTCCCTCACTTAGATATCTAGACATCACACCTTAACAATTACACAGACATTGATGAACTCTAGTTCATCAAAGCACAAGCCCTTTCATGCCCTTCTGACGGATCCGAACTTCAACTCCCTTTAAGAGTACATTCGGTGTTTTAACTGAACAAATCAGAAACTATATCGGGGCTTGTTCATATTTAATTAGTGTTATTTGATCATGTATCAAGGTTTAAAATTCAAAACATAGCTTAAAACAATATCTTTAGAAATCTGGGGCAATGCCTGCGTATTACTCTGGAATGCGTACGCATTCCTTACGCTGAAACCTTGCTGAAACTCTCTGTTCAAGCAATGCGTGCGCATTGTGCTCAATGCGTACGCATTCCCTGACCAAAACTAAGCTGAATGACACCGCTCAAACATTGCGTACACATTTCTCTGAATGCGTACGCATTCATCAAACAGTGAGCATCCTGCATAACTCTGAACCGACAATGCGTGCGCATTCCCTTGAATGCGTACGCATTGATCCTATCAGAACTAACTGGGCAATCTCAGAATTGGGGAATGCGTGCGTATTGCTGGGCAATGCGTACGCATCCTACACAAAAAAGCCCTAAAACTTGATTTCCATCTCTTAACGATCTCTACTCGATTCCAAACATCTTGTACACTGAATATAGCAGAAAAACAACAAAAAAATATAACTTTAAAGATCCTAAACATTCCTTAATCTCCAAACATCATCTAAGCTTAAAACTTGATACAATACGCATCAAAATATGATCTAATGTACTCTAAACCACAATTAGATTGTAGGAAGAGCTTATTACCTTTAGCAAGCTTATTCCAACCGCAAAACTCAGAAAAACAGCAGCTAAAACTGATCTTTTCTGCAGAAAAACATGTGTGATAAATCCAAACTTAGATTAGATTCGATTACACGCTTCTAAACGATAAACACTACGAATTGATGAGTTTGAACCCATCAAACTCGAAGAAGGACAGGAATTAGGGCTTAAACATACCTCAACAAAACTCCAACTTTCTGATTTCAAAACGAAGCCTTCTTCACAACGATTCCGTGCTCGAGTCCGATCTCGAAAACCGTTATGATTTGACTTAGCAATCGATGAAAAAATCCCTCATTACTAACTTTCTCTCTCACACACATGAATACAATTTGGAGGTGGAAAATGCTTAAAAGTTTTTAAAGTGATTAGATTTTCCTTAAATAGGAAAAATCCCAAAATTACCTAATTTTCATGATTTTCATTAATCACCCTTAATAAATAAGATTTTCTTTTCCTTAATATATATATATATATATATATATATATATATATATATATATATATATATATATATATATATATCTCGAATATACATATATATAAATATCCAAAATATTAAACTCGAATAAAAGGAACCGAAACCTAAAGATTTCGTTTTTAGTAAAATGACACGTCGACCATTTCCGAAAATCGGAATATTACATTCTTCCCCTTAAAGGAGTTTCGTCCTCGAAACTTAGAACATACAGTAAGTCCATAAAATCGGGAACTCATTGATCATATCATCCTCAACTTCCCAAGTAGCTTCATCCGTGAATGATTGCTCCATTGCACTAGAACCAAAGGATCAACCGTCTCTTAATCATCTTTTCTTTCCGGTCCAAAATTCTGATCGGTGTCTCATCATACGAAAGATTTTCTTGAAGAATCTCCGGATCAACGATGAGTCTCAACATCCATCTTGGTCAAACACTTCTTCAACATCGAGACATGAAACACGTTGTGGACTCTTGACATGGATTCCGTAACTTAAGCTTGTAAGCCAACGGTTCAATTCATTCCAGAATCTCAAAAGGTCCAACATACCTCGGGCATAACTTTTCTTTTTGTCCAAAACGTTTCACTCCCTTCATTGGTGAAGCTCGTAGGTAAACTCTTTCACCAACTTCAAACTCAAGAGGTCTCCTTCTAACATCTGCCCAACTCTTTCTGTCTATCTTGAGCCGCCAGATTCTTCTTGACCGGTGAACCCTTTCTTTAGCTTGCTCAACCAATTCGGCCCGGTGATTTGTCTTTCCCGACTTCATCCAAAAAAACATGGCGTTCTACATCTTCTTCCATACAACGCTCAAAGCGGTGGCATGCCTATACTTGCATGATATTTGTTGTTGTAAGCAAACTCTCGCTACCGGTAGGTAATCATCCCATGATCCGCCTACTTCCAACACACAAGCTCTCAACATATCTTCAAGTGTTTGGATAGTTCTCTCGCATTGTCCATCTGTCCGAGGATGAAAGGCCGTACTCAAATCCAACTTGGTTCGAAAAGTCGCTTGTAAGCTTTTCCAAAACCGGATCGACGAACCTCGAATCACGATCCGAAACTATAGAGATAGGTATTCCGTGTAACTTCACTATATTATCCAAGTATAGCGTCGTCATCTTCTTCAAGGGCATATCAACCTTATACGGTAAGAATGGGCAGACTTGGTCAATCTATCCACAATCACCCAAATCGCATCATTACCGCCTCTCATCTTAGGTAAACCGGTGATGAAGTCCATAGTGATCTTATCCCACTTCCATTCTGGGATATCCAATGGCTTAAGCATCCTTCCCGGTCTTCTATGTTCTGCTTTAACCTTCTGGCAAGTATCACACTCTGATACGAACTTGGCAATCTCCAGTTTCATCGAGGACCACCAAAACCTTTCCTTCAAGTCTCTATACATTTTAGCAGCTCCCGGATGAACTGCAAATGCAATCCTATGTGCCTCTTCCATGAATCTCCGTCTTAAATCACCCACATTAGGCACACACAAACGATCCTGGTACCAAAGATTCCCATTCTTGTCTAACACGTAACCCACTATAGGCTTTTCCCTTGCAACTCACTTCAAGTCAACCAAAACTAGGTCTTCATCTTGCTTCTCCCGAATATCATCCATCAATTCTGATCTTGCTAATAACGGTGCCACAAACTGTCGGTCTTCAATCTGATCAAAGCTTCTGATTTTCAACCCATTTAACCTTTCTGCCATTTCTTCAACGCTTGAAACCGTAAACACTGGTTTTCTGCTCAAAGCATCGGCCACTACATTTGCTTTACCCGGATGGTACTGAATCTCCAAATCATAGTCCTTAACAAACTCTAACCATCTCCTTTGCCTGATATTCAGATTCTCTTGGGTAAAGAAATACTTCAAACTCTTGTGATCGGTGAAGATCCTGGCCTTAACTCCATACAAGTAGTGTCTCCAAATCTTCAAGGGAAACACAATCTCTGCCAACTCTAAGTCATGTCGACTGATACCACTGTTAGTAATATCATCCGCAGCAGAAGCGATTTTATGGATCTAGATCTATAAAATACACGTAATAAAATAACTAGATCTACATCTACAAGGGGGTTGTAGATCATACCTCTTGGATCTCAAAATCCAAGTTGAAGAACCGCAATAGGATGAATGAAGGAAAGCGTGAAGAGTACCACGATCTTCCGTACGTGTGATCCAAGCAACTCCCGGTGGAAGGAATTCTCGACTCGAACCCTTCCGATATGCTACCCGGAAAAATCTCCAAGATTTTCCCCAAAATCCCCCTTGGCCGAAAATTTTCTTCTTTCCCTCTCTAAGAGGTGAAGTTGAAAATTACATTGTGTGTTAAGGCTTGGGAGAACTCTCTTTATATAGGAGAGTAAAACTTAGCCTCCAAGGATTTAATAATTAATACAAAATCAATTATAATAATCCCATTAAATAAAAGATAATCCCATAATATTCTAGAACAAATCTAGGATAATATTTATCTTTATTTCTTTCCATAAATATTTATCCAATAAATATTTTATGCACATGTCTTATTAATACACAAGAAAACAATTTCTTGTTCCAAAAATAAGGACATGGGGCGAAAATCATCACTTATTGATCTAGTCAATATTAATTTTTGCCATTACACAATAATTGGGCCAAGATTATGAAAAGTGTCTTTTTCACATATTTAATTATTTAGCCCAACTAATTTAATAGTCCACTAAACAATTAATTCACATATCGTTTTAATAAAGTCCAACAAGAACTAAATTAATATTATTAGGATTCGACGTCCGAGAATAGCTATGCTATATTAGGAGGCACGTCGGGGACCATGGACTAATAATCAGCGGCTCCGATAAATCAAATAAATAATTATCTTACGAACAGAATAATTATATTCGATAAATCAATCACTGAGGAATATGCCACCATAATCCCGTGGATCGCACTCCTCCGATTATAAGATTATATTTATCTCCTCACGAGAATAATAATAAGCGTCCATTGATATAATCATTACATATGGATTAATCCTCCATAGATCTATTCATTCTAAATCGGGAAGTTACCGTTAACCCTTTTTAGAACCTCTTATCCTTATTTACCATTAACCCCTAGTGATCAATTAATTCATACAACTCTTTGGTAGCTAATCGGTGTAATATGAACTCGCGCGATCGATCGTTTCTAGGATTAACAAATAAAGGGAACTATCTATCTGCTTCCATAAATGGAAGGAATGGATTCGTATTCGTGATAACACGGACTACTCACTCAATCCGAAGACAATGCCAAGATGGGGTAATTCGGACCATTGAGACTCGGTGTAATCCTTAACCGTCAAGTCAAACTTCATCTCGATTCAAGCGGTTGGATGTGATCACCTCGAGATTAAGATATATCCATAAATATGATCATCCATTGATTCGATAAGACTTCTCGATTACGGAATTATATCGTGAACTCTAATCAAATCGGTCCAGCCTTATATGATATATCTATCATATATAAATGCCCCACTAGGTTCTCTTAACCGAAAGTCCGGATAAGACAATCACACCTATTGTGTTAGGCGCATTAATAGCACGTTAAAGGAGAGACCCGATACTCTCGTTTAACTTCACTACGGGCTAATTGTATTTTAAGTACATCTTCACTAACTCAATCCTCCCGTGTATATACCATACACTGAGTTAAGTGATTACATAAACGATATACTTAGGGTTTTTCAGAAGTGTAAATACTATTGTCACATCGGTGATTATGAGAATAATAAATATGAATAATAACGTCAATTCATTTATTAAATAAAACAATTACAAAAATTGTCTTTCGGGCATCACACATAACAATCTCCCACTTGCACGAAAGCATGTGATTAATTGTTTTAGAGCACACCCTATTATTTAAAATACAACAAACTACATCTCCCACTTGCTCTAAAGCAATGGAGACCCATACCGTATTCTAGTACCCATTAAGCATATCATAACCATTTCAGATTACAAAGTACACTCCGAGTATGCCGTCGTAGGATTGGTCAGTGACTCGGGGAGCACCTACATCTAAATGTCATGGGTCTTAATGATTGTCAGGTTGTCGGCTCGAGACGATCCGTAGAATCGAAACGTTACCGGTCCATGTAATCATGTGGTACTGAGTAAACACTGAGCCCGAGATCGACTTAACGATCATCCTCAATCGACTTAAAGTCAAAATCGATTGTATCACACATATCCAAGCTCAAACATGAATATGTCCGCATATTATTCCTCGTTCTCTCAAGATACTAAAGGACATACTAAACTTGCTTTGTTAACCGCCGAATCTAAGATTCGATCAAAGCGACGTTCAATAACTCGACCATCTCTTACTCGAAAGAGAATCTATCCCATTTCTCTTGATCCGAAGATTTGAGAGTCATTCCCGAGGCATAGGGTAGAACTTCCTCGTTGAATGTTGCATACAGATGCATCATCTTAACCAATAAGATGGATGGGAAACCGGTGGATCGATTCTAATGAATTCGACCGAGTCAAACTCTTGAGAATGTTGTCCAAATCTCTATTGCGAGAGAATTGTGGCATTGTCGATTCGACTTGAGATAACACACCCATGTTAATTCCAAGCCAGTGCGGTGTTATCCTTCACAAACACTAATATATGTATATATTCACTACTGTACTAAAATTGATATCCAGTCTACAAAAGATTTATCAATATTCTGGTCAAATCCATATATTGTAGAAATATATGACTTCCAATGACCGAGAGGTTTGCTTTTTATCCACAAAGGACATAAGCCTTGACAGTCATCCTGTCATAAGTTCATAAGTCAATACCCTTCTATTTCGAATGAATCCAGACTCTGTTTGTTTGGCAAGAAAGTCTCAGGGAATCACCCCTATTTTTCTCGCTTTTGAACGAAATCGTGCAATACTAAGTGGTAAGAGAGTTCAAGGTCTGATTAACTCTCTACTTCTTAGGAATTACCCCTAGACCACTCAATCTTTGCTCTGAAAGATAAACTTTCCTATTCATTCTACTCTTTCCGTGTAGATCCAATTACTCCCACGGCCCGAGGCGACTCCAGGTGGTTCTACAAGAGCATGAACAAAATTGGAGTACCGAACTCCATTCATAGGGTTATGGCTATTAAACCAACCTCTATTATCGAGATCCTATACGCTCACAAAAGAGCCATAGGTCATCAATCGATCCTCGGACTACAAAGTCCATTTGAACCCGTAATGGGTAATGGATAAACCATACTCCCACTACATTCTCGGGTGGACCGAAAATTCGATATAGTTTAGTAGTATTTAGTGTTATCACCAACAACCAATGTTGGATGTGGTCTGATTTTAATCAGTTAGTAACTACCTTGAGTAAACGTACTTCAAGGTTTAAGGTTTTTACTGTTCATAGACTCTATCAGAAAGGACACAACATTATAACTGTCCCTTCCCGATTTCAAGAATCTTATACCAAACCTTTTTCTCAATGCTACAAGATATATAACGATTGGTCACTGACCGAACGTGTTGTGAAATTCTGCACCTACCTTCAAGCACCGTGTGCTAAATGCTTATATTTATGGAAGTGGGGTGAACCGAATCCACACCTTATCCGTAAATTCCAAAGCATATTATATGTAGACTTCTCGGTCTTACTTTTCAATGTAAACCGATATTTCGCTTCTAATATCTTTATTGAGTTAAGCAGTGTATTGTAGCACATCTAAAAAACTATATAAGGCAATTTAACGGTTTCTCACTTAGTGAAAACATTTCACTATGAGGCAGGCCGAGCATCAGTCCCTAGGACTATGTGATGGCCTATTTCTGAGTATAGAATACTCTATCTTTGTTGAAAACAGAGAAACCTCAAAATATTTTGGATAAACTTTCCGGAGTGTTTGAATAGTTATCAGACAAGAAGTCACTACTCGGAAGCTCCTACTAGCTTGTATCTTTCATCAGACCCCGAAGGTCGTCATGAACAAGTTTACTTACTTCTTTATAACCATTATCCTTTCCCGATTGAAAGGAAACTTAGTCATTGAACCTTTGAGACAATATAACCAGACTGGGAGAAAGGAATCACCCTGAGCCAGTCTTCAGGTCTTGTCTTTTAGGGACTATGCACTAACTATGGAATATGAAGAAGCGTTTATCTAAATATAGAAACCAATTGCTTTTAATAGATTCTTAAGATGTGTTTTATATACATATTTCATAGATTCTAAGTGGTTTTGACTTTATCAAACAAAAGTCCGAGTCTTGGATTCAGATTACAAATGGTATATTCACTTTCTATACGACAAACAAATTATCGGATAGAAGGTAAATCCATTCGTTCCAACGAATTTTAAACAGAAAATAAATTTTCCGCGATATCCAAGGATTGAATCCGAGATTCATTTCCTTATATCACTCCCACTATTCTAGCTAAAATTAACTGCCCGTTGTTTACTCTTTTAATCGTTAAATGCACCGCTACCTTGTTCTTCCAAAGAACTTAGCTCGAGAAAATCGCCAAGGATTCACAGGTTGGTGATCCAAAATCACTGTCCTTATCCTATGATTTTCAGTTAATTAATTTTCGGTTAAGCCTTAAAGTTTTCAGTTTAGATGATAAACACTTTTAGACATATTCTCCCATTCTCGGACTTTCCGTGAATGGAAGCGATCTTGAACTGGGCCGTTCGTTTGAGTAGACACTACTCTTGAACCGTGGGATGTCTATTTCGAGTGTTACTCGTCGGGACTTCTAGGATTTTTAATATACCAGAAAAAACAACAAATCATAACATTAAAGCTCCCACTAGTTTTTCGGTTCCAAATACCGCCTAACGAGCAATGCTTTATTTTTATGATTTTCCGATTTTTCGATTAGAAAATCTTTCGTACATAGTTCTATTGTTTCCGGAAAAACAACAAATCATAGAAACTCCCACTAGTTCATCGATTCCAAATATCGTCTAACTAGCAACATTTCATGACTTTACGGTTTTTCAATTAGAACGATTACGTGTGTAGTCGATTACACTTTTCTAATGTTCTAGAAAAACAACAAATCATAAAGCTCCCACTAGTTCATCGATTCCAAATATCGTCCAACAAGTAACACTTCATGATTTTTACGATTTTCAATTAGAAAATTACTCGTGTACACACTTAAAATTCACTAGAAGAATTTCAAAGTCTGAAATCACCTTTGATCAAACTAAGTTTGTCTTCCGTTTGACACGAATGACACTAGTGACATACCTGTATGTCACTCTTGTTTTAAAAGGCTTAAGAGAAAAAATATCTCTTCCAAAAATTAATTGCATTATCGATTAACTAGTTCAACGTCCTAGTTACTTTCCACTTTTTAACGAAGTCAATACTAGTCAATTATAAATTTTAAGCAATTTAGTAAGGGATATAATGCTGTAAATAAAATGACATATATTAATTCAAGTTTAACACTACTATATTTATTTTAGGAATTGAAAACTAAAATTAAGTCTACTCTACCATTCCAAGGTTTTAACCTCGCATCTCGAGTCCGCCTTAGGGTAGAGTCAAAGAGATGACGGTTAAATCGAGACAATCTCATCAATGAATAACTTTGTGAGAATCGAACATCCCTTTATTCATTGACTACCTTCCCTTTTAAGCCTAGATATTATCAAGAAAATACCCATGATGAGTGTGACCTACTATATCGGATCTCTTTGATGTACGCCCGAGAGTGTGCCGTCTTAGGATAGGTCGGTGACCCGACGAGTACCCGAAATCCTATCCTTTCGGAGACCAAGCCATGAATGTTGATAGGGGTGAACACCATCCTTAGGGGACGAAATCAAAGCGCCTCGAGGCGCCACCCTTCTCTCACTTACTTGTATCTATAGTAGAGGCCGTGGGGTTGGGCTGTCGCCCCCGCTCCCACTCAATATTTTGGAAGTGGTGGTGGGTTAACTAACCACGTCTTTTGATGTTAACATAAAAGCACATCAAATCAAGGATTCGAATGGTGTCGGTAACGTAGGCAAGCCTACCCGCCCTATTCGTTGGGCGTATGTGACGATCGGACGAAATCGGGTCAAAGACTGACCGGCTTTGAGATAAGAAGGAATCACCCCTCCGCTCTCAGGTGTAGCTTAGTCTTGCCGCACCCCGTGCATACATCACACTAGGAGGGTTAAGTCGGTCGAGCGAAGCTCGATTGACCACCCAACCTATAAGCGAACCGCTTTTATCCAAGATTTATTGTTCTTTTACAATCATTCAATCTCGTAGACACTACGAATTGAAAACGTGATCTCGTTTGGGCTTTAAGGCGGTTCACCGAGAAACACACACCGAAAGGCTTGAGCGATTTCATAACCCGTCCTCGGATCTTTAATTAGTTACTAAATTAATTAATTACCACGTATTAATTAAATTTCAACTAATTACACGAGTTTGTATACATGCCTATTTTAATTACCAAAATTAAAATTCTACATGTATGCATGGAGTGGATTTATGATATGATGCATGTCATGGCAATTCGATTTTATATCTATTTTATGATCGAACACATAAAAATAAATTGCGGAAAATTTAAACAATAGAGATGGATTGTTGGTACTCCCGTATCTAATCTATCCTAGGAAAAATAAATTACAATCTTGTTGTCTTCGAGTCTTGATCTTCGAATCTTGAATTCGAACCGCCGGATCACGAACCACGAACACCCGAGAGGAGAAAAGGTCTTTTTAATTTAATAAATCCAATTTATTATAACTAAAAAAATTTATTCCTATGCGGCTGTTACAAAAAAAATATTTTACAAAATTTTTTTTATTTTTTATTATACAATGAGGCGGCTGCATTAATTATTTTCCAAATATTTTTTTTTTTTTTTTTTCTTTTTCCTTTTTCTCTCAAACGGAAGTTTAGTAAACAAATTAGGTTAACAAAAAAAAAATTTGATGCTGCCGCAACATAAATAAAACCCTAGCCGCAATTTTTTATTAAACAGGACTTATAGCGACGCTTTTCAGCGTCGCAGAAATTCCTGTAGCAGTTTTTTTTAATAAAATTCATCCGTTTCTCCTCGTTCATACCTTGGGTTTCGTCTTGATCTTCAATTTTTTAGCAAGATCTTCATCTTTTCCAGCCCGGATATTCAAAATTACAATAAAAGATGCTACTTTTACATATAAATTTTGAAAATTGACATAAATAAAATACAATTCCTATCTTTCAATTGTTACTTAAACAAAGGAGCTACAATAGATCTAACGAGTAAGCAGATCAACCCCAATCCATCTCTTCAACCAAGACATTCATAACATAAAAAATAAAACAAACTTTCGGCCCTTTTTTAAAAAAAAAAATTGGGACAAAAATCTACATGTTTTTACCTCCCAGATCTAATATTTTATACGTATAAATATAGATCACCATGGCATCGATACCACTTGTTAGTAATATCATCCATGAATGAGCGATTTTATGGATCTAGATCTATAAAATACACGTAATAAAATAACTAGATCTACATCTACAAGGGGTTGTAGATCATACCTCTTGGATCTCAAAATCCAAGTTGAAGAACCATAATAGGATGAAGCGAAGGAAAGCGTGAAGAGTACCACGATCTTCCGTCACGTGTGATCCAAGCAACTCCCGGTGGAAGGAATTCTCGACTCGAATCCTTCCGATATGCTACCCGGAAAAATCTCCAAGATTTTCCCCAAAATCCCCTTGGCGAAAATTTTCTTCTTTCCTCTCTAAGAGGTGAAGTCGAAAATTACATTGTGTGTTAAGGGCAGGAGAACTCTCTTTATATAGGAGAGTAAAACTTAGCCTCCAAGGATTTAATAATTAATACAAAATCAATTATAATAATCCCATTAAATAAAAGATAATCCCATAATATTCTAGAACAAATCTATGATAATATTTATCTTTATTTCTTTCCATAAATATTTATCCAATAAATATTTTATGCACATGTCTTATTAATACACAAGAAAACAATTTCTTGTTCCAAAAATAAGGACATGGAAGTGAAAATCATCACTTATTGACCTAGTCAATATTAATTTTGCCATTACACAATAATTGGGCCAAGATTATGAAAAGTGTCTTTTCACATATTTAATTATTTAGCCCAACTAATTTAATAGTCCACTAAACAATTAATTCACATATCGTTTTAATAAAGTCCAACAAGAACTAAATTAATATTATTAGGATTCGACGTCCGAGAATAGCTATGCTATATTAGGAGGCACGTCGGGGACCATGGACTAATAATCAGTGGCTCCGATAAATCAAATAAATAATTATCTTACTAACGAGAATAATTATATTCGATAAATCAATCACAGAATATGCCACCATAATCCCGTGGATCGCACTCCTCCGATTATAAGATTATATTTATCTCCTCACGAGAATAATAATAAGCATCCATTGATATAATCATTACATATGGATTAATCCTCCATAGATTTATTCATTCTAAATCGGGAAGTTACCGTTAACCCTTTTTAGAACCTCTTATCCTTATTTACCATTAACCCCCAGTGATCAATTAATTCATACAACTCCTTTGGTAGCTAATCGGTGTAATATGAACTCGCGCGATCGATCGGTTTCTAGGATTAACAAATAAGGAAGCTGTCTATCCGCTTCCATAAATGGAAGGAATGGATTCCGTATCTGTGATAACACAGACTACTCACTCAATCCAGTACAATGCCAAGATGGGGTAATTCGGACCACAGACTCGGTGTAATCCTTAACCGTCAAGTCAAACTTCATACTGATTCAAGCGGTTGGTGTGATCACCTCGGGATTAAGATATATCCATAAATATGATCATCCATTGATTCGATAAGACTTCTCGATTACGGAATTATATCGTGAACTCTAATCAAATCGGTCCAGCCTTATATGATATATCTATCATATATAAATGCCCCACTAGGTTCTCTTAACCGAAAGTCCGGATAAGACAATCACACCTATTGTGTTCTGGGCGCATTAATAGCACGTTAAAGGAGAGACCGGATACTCTCGTTTAACTTCACTACGGGCTAATTGTATTTTAAGTACATCTTCACTAACTCAATCCTCCCGTGTATATACCATACACTGAGTTAAGTGATTACATAAACGATATACTTAGGGTTTTCTGTAGTGTAAATACTATTGTCACATCGGTGATTATGAGAATAATAAATATGAATAATAACGTCAATTCATTTATTAAATAAAACAATTACAAAAATTGTCTTTCGGGCATCACACCTAACAGTTTACTCGCTGCAGGGGCTGTTGTCTTCTTGAAATTCTGTTGCGGTGCTCCCCGGTTATTACCCTGGCTTTTTCCAAAATTCCTCTTGTTCCCAATAACAACTGTGGCCTTCTTCCTGAAGGTCTCAACCTCTAAGGCCTTATTCAACAATCCAGCCATATTCTTGGCTGTGAATCCTAGCATACCAGACTGTATTTGGTAGGCTAAGCCCTCCTTGTAAAGGGCCATCTTTCTCTCTTCGACCTTCATCAGCTCAGGGTAGAATCTTCCCAACTCGTTAAACTTGTTGGTATACTGAGATACCGTCATATAATTACCCTGTTTAAGCTTTAAAAACTGACTTGCCATGTCTGCCTACACGGTTGCTGGAAAATACTCCTTATATAACATGGCCTTAAAGCCTTCCCTGTCCGTCACTTTCCCATTGCTACTATGTATAGCATCAATCAAGCTTCAAATGCGCCCATAAGAAATCCAAGCGCCAACTATGCCATCTCGGCCTAAGGAACATTGATGTTCTACAAGCTTTCTCAAAGCTTCTCAACCATTCCTCAGCCTTTGTATGCTCGACATTCCCAAAGAAGTCTTGAACTCTGTTTCTTCTCAACCTTGTATACCAGTCAATTGGTGGTGCTTGCTCAAAAACCGGTCTAACTGGTGGGGCTTGTGGGTAAGCCGGAGGTATCCATAGGGTATTTCTTGCTCTTGGCCTGGGTCGGTGGAAACCGTAGGGTGGGTAACCAAAACCTTATTGGTGATCAAATCGGGGTGAAAGTGGTATAGTAGGTCGAGGAGTGTGACCTACTGGAGGAGGGTAGAAAGTCTGATGCTGCTGATGAGAAAACACTGGTGGAGGAGGGTAGCTCACCTGGTGGTGGATAAATACTAGTTCTCGGGGTACATGGTGGTGGGATGTCTCCTACTACAGTGACTTGTATAGGTGCTTCTCCTGGTTCTCCATAAATGTAATTGTACCTTGGTGGAGGGTAGAAGGTTTGTTGGTGTGGAGGGTAACTTAATGGTGGCGGTACTAGACCCACTGGAACATCACTTACCAACGAAAACTGAACCGAACTTCCCACATGCCATTGTGGGTGTTGGTCATGATGAGGTCGCAGTGACAAACTCTGATGATATCGTGGTGTAGGGGTCACAGTATGAGGGGGTGGAGTGGGGCTCGGATGAGGTGAAGGATTCTGCCTCACAAAACTGCCTCTTACGACTGGTGTCGGACTCTCACGATGTACTCCTGACGCTTCTGCACCCGCTCCGGTTCTAGTGAAAACACCATCCTGATGATCAAAGAAAACCAAAACGTTACTAAGAGGTCTAAAGAAAACTTATCTTAATAGAAAGGAAGCCTAAAAGACGCTTCTCACTGATACCAACTGTAACGCCCCGTTCCCGGACACCGAGTCCTTATCCGGAAATCGAAACCTTCGGCACGCATAATATTAAATAAATTATATTACACGTAAGCCTCTACTACGTCGTATCAAATAAAAGCAAACGGAAGCAAAAGACTCGGGTAATTTTATTCAAATGACCAAGAATAGAAATCAAGAACTAAAGAGGAAATGTAATATTATTACATTGGAAAATGAAAGCAACGAATCCAAAATGTACGAATTCCAAAGTACTAAAAGTAAACTACTAGCTCCAATAATCCAAATCTATGAAATAAATGTAAATAAATGAATAATAAACAAGGTCTTCAAGTCCGGCGTCCTCAAACGTCATCATCAAAGTCCTCCTTCAACTCTTCATTTACCTGTTCGTCTTCTCTCCCCCAAACACATAAATAAACATGCATTTGAGGTAAGTACAATGTACAAAGTAAGAAGTAGAAGCTACAATTTAATTAGGGTTTGTTATTAACTAATTATCTTAGTGAGACCGACTCAATGTAGGGTTCATTCCATGCCCATCGACACGTCATGACTATACGTTTCTAGCCTAGCTTATCTTTGTTACATCATTACTCAAGGACACTGCGCATGCCGTTCATCAGCCTGAAGATATACTTGCTAACTAACGGTGATTAGCACCGATTAGCTCCGGGGTCTCCCCGGTATGCGTATACGTCCGATGAATTTCCTCCACTACCCTTCAGCCGTTTAAGGCCAGTAGCGTTGTTCACCTTTTATGAACGTATCACATCGCCGATATGAAAGAGTGCCTAACCGAGAACAAATGACGTTTTAGCTTTTACTACACTTATGTAATTATTATTGTGAATTAACTAGCCACCTAAGTATTTTCAGAATAAAACTCACCATATCAACTCTACTCCCTTACTTAGACATCTAGACATCACACCTTAACAATTACACAGACATTGATGAACTCTAGTTCATCAAAGCACAAGCCCTTTCATGCCCTTCCGACGGATCCGAACTTCAACTCCCTTTAAGAGTACATTCGGTGTTTTAACTGAACGAATCAGAAACTCAATCGGGGCTTGTTCATATTAATTAGTGTTATTTGATCATGTATCAAGGTTTAAAATTCAAAACATAGCTTAAAACAACATCTTTAGAAATCTGGGGCAATGCCTACGCATTACTCTGGAATGCGTACGCATTCCTTACGCTGAAACCTTGCTGAAACTCTCTGTTCAAGCAATGCGTGCGCATTGTACTCAATGCGTACGCATTCCCTGACCAAAACTAAGCTGAATGACACTGCTCAAACATTGCGTACGCATTGCTCTGAATGCGTACGCATTCATCAAACAGTGAGCATCCTGCATAACTCTGAACCGACAATGCGTGCATATTCCCTTGAATGCGTACGCATTGATCCTGCTGTAACTAACCTGGGCAATCCTGTAACAGGAATGCGTGCGCATTGCTGGGCAATGCGTACGCATCCTACACAGAAAAGCCCTAAAACTTGATTTCCATCTCTTAACGATCTCTACTCGATTCCAAACATCTTGTACACTAAATATAGCAGAAAAACAGTAGAAAAAAATATAACTTTAAAGATTCTAAACATTCCTTAATCTCCAAACATCATCTAAGCTTAAAACTTGAAACAATAAGCATCAAAACATGATCTAATCTACTCTAAACCACAATTAGATTGTAGGAAGATCTTCTTACCTTTAGCAAGCTTATTCCAACAAAGAAACTTCAGGAAAACAAAAAAACTAAAACTAATCTTTTTCAGAGAAAAACATGTGTGATAAATCCAAAATTAGATTAGATTCGATCACACGCTTCTAAACGATAAAAATTACGAATTGATGAGTTTGAATCCATCAAACTCGAAGAAGAACAGAATTTGGGCTTAAACATACCTCAACAAAACTCCAACTTTACGATTTCAAACGAAGCCTTCTTCACAACGATTCCGGTGCTAGACTCGATCCGAAAACCGTTATGATTTGACTTAGCAATCGATGAAAAATCCTCATTTCTAACTTGCTCTCTCACACACATGAATATAATTTGGAGGTGGAAAATCGATTAAAAGTTTAAATTTGATTAGGTTGATTTTCCTTAAATAGGAAAAATCCCAAAATTACCTAATTTTCATGATTTTCCTTAATCACCCTTAGTAAATCAGATTTTCTTTCCCTTAAATATATATATATATATCTCGAATATACATATATATAAATATCCAAAATATTAACTCTGAATAAAAGGAACCGAACCCAATATTTCGTTTTTCGCAAAATGACATGTCTGCCCTTTCCCGAAAATCGGAATATTACAAATATCACACCTATAACGCCCTGTCGCATAATGCATTAGACCCGAGTTGTGATGTTTTAGCTTCAGCGTTTAGTGTTGGATATGTATTGTTTAAAAAGACTTCGTGTTTCGATATTTTATCTTGAAACATAACCAAGTTCTACATAATATGTAATGACCCACTCCCAAAATGCGCAATATTCTTGGGAAATGAACCGTTCGGCCATGTTACGAAAGAAAAACTTCATAACACGAAGCCTCGTAACTTAAAACTAAAAGAAGTAAAATAGTTGCGGAAGTTAAAATGCCTTGCATAAAATAAAATAAAGTGAAGTGGTCTACGGGGTCAACCCGATTTATTACAAAACACAAATAATATAAGTCTAAGTCCCAAATATTTATTTATCCTCAATTTCTATCTCCACTGCCTTGAACACATAAATGACCTCATCGGAATCGAGATATGACATCAACTAAGATAATGTGACAGATGCTCTTGTTTTTCGTGGTCGGGGCTAACTTGATCATCTGGAAAAAATTAAACATAAAATAAAGAGTGAGCTCGAAAGCCCCGTAAAGAATAAAATATCAAAAAGGAACTAGGGACGCCATCTGGGCGGAGCTATCCGGAGTTCCTTATTTTAATTATACCCGTAATATCAATTAAAAACAACTAATTCTTTGAATAATAATTTCTTGAAATAAGATCACCATAGTAATTGACTAAAAATGAATAAATTTACTATTGAATTAAGGAAGACTTGTATGCTAATCGATTAATGATACTGATCCACCGAGACTAAACTCGATAATAACCGAACTAAGCATGAGACCGGATATCCATTATTCTTGCCAATATATGGGGACTAACCGGCTCCAAGCAAATAATCTCACATCTACTACCCGTGAGTAGGGGCTAGTGCCGGGGACCTCGAGGATTCACTGTAAAACTCGATACTAGTGACTAGGACCGTACCATTTTCTGACAAACATAATATTCTATCTCAATATAAATTTTCTATTTATTTATTTATGCATCAAAAAATATATATATATATATATATATATATATATATATATTTGTATATTGACGTGTGTATATATATATATATATATATATATATATATATATATATATATATATCCGAAGGTTTCAAAGTTAGCATGTCCTCTCAGACGTTACTATTTCTTCCTCAAAACTTTTGGATCAACGGTTTACTTCCAAAGAAAAAAATTACATATAAATTAATAGGTAATGATAAATACTTTTCCTTTAAAAACATAGCCATAGGGCAATTTGCTCTTGCATCTCATCCAGTAGATCATCTTGAGCTCCTGATGTTTCTTCTTGATGTGAAGCGACCAATGCAAAGTGGTCTTTGGTTCTTCTTTTTCAATCTTAGGTGCAAGTTTCTTACTACAATCATAAGCATTGAGATCTGAAAATAACTTGAAGGTATCCTCTTCATGTAAACTTCTCATCTCTTCTATGGCAGTCACCTTCATCTCCCAAACTTCTTTTGCAGGTAAAGCTTCTAGGATCTTTGAGTTGATTTCTTCTTTTGAATACTTTACACTCAGTAGGGTGAGTTCATCCATGATTGCATTGAATCTTGACTCCATTTGTTCAATAGTTTCATTTGGTTTCATTTTGAACTCTTGGAACTTTTTCTTTGCCACACTGATTTTGTTCTTCTTGATTGCATCAGTGCCTTCACAAATTAATTGTAACTTATCCCAAAGTTCCTTTGCAGTCTTGCAATCCTTCACTTTCATGTACATATTGCTATCCAAAGTTCTGTATATTATATCAATAGCAATATTGTTGAGGTTTGCTCCTTTTCTATCTTCAACATTCCATTCTCTTTTTGGTTTTGGAATGTACTGTGTTTGACCATCTACAGTTATAGCTTTTGTGATTTCCAGTGGTCCATCAGTCAGCACATCCATCATCCCATCATGTGTTGCAGCTAAGCATGCATACGATGTTTATACTCATCAAAATGATCTAAAGAACACATCAACATTGTTCTAGCATACTGGTTGTTATCCATGATGCAAAGCTTCAAAAATCAGAAACTTGAAAAAGTTTTCAAAGTATTTTTACAAGCACAACAAGTAGGATTACTTCAGAACAGAAGCACTGCTCCAATACCAATTGTTGGTCCCTTGAAAAGGCTTTGGTTAAGTTTAGAGGGGGGTGAATAAACTTAACACTTAAAACTTTGGAGTTAACAAACTCAGCAAATTCAAAGATGGTCTGGCGACCGCTCAAGAGTCTGGCGGCGACTCGATAGTCTGCTAACTATTGATTTTTTTGAATTTCTTGCAGCGGAATATATTCAAGTTAAGCCTTATTACTTGTTGTTAAAATATGATACTAAGTATTAGATACTCAGTAGTGTAAGTGTGTGATTCAGTTGCTAGTTTCAGTAGGTTGATGTGTTAAATATACTAAGTGTAGAAATTAAATGCAGAAAGTAAGTAGGCAATTTTTATAGTGGTTCCAGGTGGTGTAATCCTGTCAGTCCACTCTTCTCCTGTGATGTTGGAGGTAATTCACTAGAGATCTTTGAGGTTGCAGTTACAAAAATCCCTAAGTTGTTTGTCCTTCACCAATAACTATGGCTTCACAAACCGAACACTTGGAGCAGTAGGATTGATGCTCCAAAGTCTTCCACTGGTCCTTGAAGGGTAGGATTGCCTCTTCTGACTCCACCACAAACAACGATCCTTGACACCAAAAGATGCTTCTCTGTCTTCAGCAGGTTTCTTGTAAAAGAAAGTTTGAATCATGTAAGTGATTCAGCTTTCAGCAGCTTGATCAGGATGAAATGATCAGCAGCTTGAAGACTTCAAGTGTGTAAACTTGATGTAGCTTGATAACAGATTACACTTGAAGAATTTACTGGATCAGTAGCTTTAAGTTCAGTAGGGTCAACAGGGTGAGTTTCTTGATAATAAACTTGATAGCTTCAGGCAAATTATCTTCTAGTTCATTAATTCTAATCACCATTCATAACTTGTTTCTGTATCAGGGGTCTTCTATTTATAAGTGAGCATCCTTGTGACTTATGTTTGAAGTTCAAAACATAGCCATTTCAGATCTGTCCCATCTTGACTTGCTTTCGTCTCTCAGACATAGTAATCGACTTTGTCGATTTACTTTTTGTGATTTTGATTGTCCACCCTTTGACCTATATCCATTGGATAAACCTCTGTTTCTTTCCAACGTCCCTTTAATCTTAGCCATTAATTTGTTGACAAAATCAAGAGTTGTTATCTGTCCTTATCCTTGTAATCTTCTAATGTAACCTTTTATTAAATCGGAATATATGTTCAGCAGGTTCCCGTGAATGTAAGTCTGCTGAAATGGATGTCAGTCAGCTGATCCCAAATTGCTGTGTTTATAAAACACTGCAGCTGACTTCTCTTATATCTAACTTTTATTATGAAGTTAGATTACACCATTTTGATCATAACCGAGTTCCAAACACCACTTAACTTATGGAACTTAGACCTTGAACACAAGGTATATGCAATCGATTTAGGCCATCACAGACTTACCTAAATTTCGATTCCATACCTTGACTTTAATTACTAAGTTTGATCCCTTAGCCTTCAATAAGCCGAGTTTAAGCCTCTCGGCCTTGGTCTTCAAGAGTTCCTAAACTAGTCTAACGACTCGGGTACCTCTTGATCTAGGCAGTCTGGCGATAGAAGTTAGTGACCTTTACAAAGTGCTTGTTTGATCAAACCTATATAAAGATCAAACTCTAATAAGCCTATACATTTGATCTAGACATCTTTTGCCTTTGCTCTATAATGACTAGTCGGCACTCATCACTAAAACTTAAAATAAGTCCAACAAAGCGCTTACGAACTAGCCGAGGTCCGGTAATTAACTTTTCTCTAACTTCATCCCAAGACAACGGTGATCGGCACTTCCGTCCAAACAAAGCTTCAAATGGAGGCATTTCAAAGCTCGAATGATAACTGTTATTATATGCAAATTCAGCTAAAGCCAGATAATTATGCCATTGTCCTCCAAGCTCCAAAAATCAAGCTCTTAACATATCTTCTAGGGTTTGAATTGTCCTTCAGGTGATCGATGCATGCGAGGATGGAAAGTCTGTACTCAATCGTAATTCAGTACCCATGGCGGACTGTAGACTCTTCCAAAACTGAGATGTGAATCGTGGATCTCTATCTGAAACAATCGAGACTAGAACCCCATGAAGTCTAACGATCTCCTTGATATACAATTCCGCCATCTTATCCAAGGACATGGTATTCTTGATGGCTAAGAAATGTGCCGACTTGGTTAAGCGATCAACAAGTACCCAAATTGTATCCATTCCACCTTGAACCTTTGGCAGTCCTGTGATAAAATCTGTAGTGATGTGCTCCCATTTCCACCTTTGGTATTTCCAAAGGTTGAAGTAAACTCGCAGTCTCTCGATGTTCGCGCTTAACTTTGTTGACATGTAGGACACTTGGCAACATATTCTGCAATATCTCTTTTCATCCTTCTCCACCAATAGTAACCCTTAAGGTCCGGGTACATCTTAGTGTTTCCAGGATGGATCACAAAACCCAACTGATGAGCTTCCTTCATTATTTCCTCCTTCAAATCCAACACTTTTGGAACACACAATCGGCTTTTAAACCATAAGGATCCATCTGTTCTGATATGAAAATCCGTACTTGAACCATCTTCCGCTTTCTTTCTCATTTTCTGCAAAAATGGATCATTCTCCTGAGCTGCCTTGATTCGATCGACCAAGGTAGAATGAGCGGTCAAAGAAGCTAAGGTAAAATTTGATTTTGGACTGATGACCTCAAGTTGTAAACGATCAAATTCCATGATTAAGTCCTTCTGAGTCGTCAAGGCGTCATCGAACTGGATCTTGATTTTACGCTCAACGATACGCTACCAAGTTTGCTTTACCTAGGTGATAATGGATGGAAATATCGTAATCCTTAAGGTATTCCAACCAACATCTTTGTCTCAGATTCAACTCCTTCTGGGTAAAAATATATTTGAGACTTTTGTGGTCAGTGAAAATTTTGCAGGAAACTCCATATGAATAATGTCTCCAAAGTTTCAAAGCAAAAACCACTGCTGCTAATTCAAGATCATGAGTCGGATAATTCTTCTCATGAGACTTCAATTGTCTCTAGGCTTATGCGATAACTTTGTCATTTTGCATCAGAACACAACCATGTCCTTGATGGGATACATTGCTATAAATCTCATATTCCATATCAGGGGTAGGCAAGGTCAATATAGGTGCTGTCACTAAACGTTTTTTCAACTCTTGGAATGATCTTTCACATAAATCATTCCACTGAAACTTCACATCCTTCCGGGTTAACTTAGTCAATGGGGCTGCTAGAGGGAGAAGTCCTTAACAAACTTACGATAATAGCTCACCAATCCCAGAAAACTTCTTATCTCAGTGGCACTGGTCGGCCTCTTCCAGTTCACCACTGCTTCTACCTTCGATGGGTCCACTGAAACATCATCTCCTGAAATCACATGTCCAAGAAAAGAAACTTTGTCCAACCAGAATTCATACTTACTAAACTTCCCGTACAACTATTTTTCTCTGACAATTTGCAACACAATCTTTAAGTGTTTTGCATGTTCCTTTTCATTTTTTGAATAAATCAAAATATCATCGATGAAGACAACTACAAACTTATCAAGATATGGACTGAACACTCTATTCATCGAGATCCGTAAAAGTTGCGGAGGCGTTAGTCAAACCAAACGGCATCACTAAGAACTCAAAGTGTCCATATCGAGTCCTAAAAGCGATCTTGGGATGATAACTTTGATCGAAGATCAATCTTAGAATAAACTCGGGAACCCTAAAGTGGTCGAGCGGATCATCAATCACAGGCGTAAGGTACTTATTCTTGATAGTAATCTTGTTCAACTCTCTCGTAATCGATCTGAGGCGTAAGGTACCATCTTTCTTTTAACAAATAAAACCGGAGCTCCCCAAGGAAATGAACTCGGTTGGATGACTCCTCTATCCAACATGTCTTGAAGTTGTTCTTTTAATTCCTTCACTTCTGCAGGTGCCATACGGTAAGGTTGTTTAGAGTTTGGAGTCGCTCCTGGCACAAGATTAATTTCAAACTCAATCTCTCGATCCGGCATTGGTCCTGGCAACTCTTCTGGAAAGACATTTGGAAAATCTCTAACAATCGAAACGTCTTAGATTCTAATATCTTTATGTTCTGACTTCACTAAATTACCCATACATCCTTTCTTTAGAGTTCGAATTGCAGATGTTGCCGATATGACCGGTGTAGGTTTACTGTGCTTGGGTAAATCACCTTTAAAAGAAACTCAGGTTCAGAAGGCACAAGAAAGGTCACTTTCTTTTGTCGACAATCAAGGTGAACATAATGGCGTGATAACCAATCAATACCGAGGATGATGTCAAGATCCATGAAATCTAGTATGATGAAATCGATATCATCTCCCTACATCCAACCTAGACTTTCTGATTCTAAACAAACTCATCAACCAAAGCGTCTTTCCAACGGTGTTGATACGCTAAAGGTCTATCCATCTTTTGGAAGAGCATCCTAGTTTATTGAAAAACTTTTGAGACACAAATGATTGTGATGCACCCGTATCAAATAAGGCTTTAGCAGGGGTGGAATTTACCCAAATAGTTCCTGATTACAAAACAAATGAATATAAAGCATAATGATTTAAGAAGACTGAAAACTATAATACATCAATATAAAATACCTGTCACAACATTCTCATCCTCATCAGCTTGCTGAGCATCCAAAGCAAAGACGCGAGCATGTGTAGTGTTTGGCTTGGCAGCTTGGCTTCCTTTCTTAGGGTTGGATGGGGCAGCTGCAAAAGATCCTGGCTTGATTGGCGACTTCTGACGTTTTGGACAATCACGAAGATAATGACCTGCTTGACCACATTGATAACATACACCCTGACCAGCCCTGCATTCCCCTGTATGATACTTGTGACAATTTGGACATTGGGGAAAACTCGGCTTTTGAACAGCTGGTTTCTTAGCTGGTGCGTGACTTACAGACTTTCCTTTTGAAGAACCTTCCCACTTCCTCTTACCACTTGATAACTGGGCCTTAGCTCTCTTGTGTACACCTTCAGCCTTAATTTCTCTTTCAAATACTTCCTGGTTGGAATCAAACTTAGCTCCAGCGAATGATAGTGATATGGTAGGATGGAGTCCAGACTCAATCCTACTAATCCTGGCTTTCTCACCTTGCATCAAATATGGAACAAACTAGATCAACTCATTGAATCGATTAGCATACTCGATCACAGACATGCCATCTTCTTGTTTCAAATTATAAAATTCACTCTGTTTCTCCAAACGTAGGTTTCGAGGAAAAAGTTATCATAGAAGAGTTCCTTAAACCGATCCCAAGTTACGATTGCCCTCCAGGTCATGTATGTAGCCTTCACAGTCTCAAACCGGTTCCTCGCTTGACCCCAAAGAAACCCCGACAACACCAACCCAAAGCTCTTCCGGCACAAACATGGATCGCATGTAACTTTCTATCTGGCTTAATCCACTTTTCTCCCCGAAGTGGATCACCAAGGCCATCATAATCTTTAGTTCCTATCTTTTTCAACTCGCAAACCAGTTTGTTGGTTTTGTGGGTTGTGGCTGAACATTCTCCATCTAAAAGAAAATGAGTTAGTTACAAAATTTTAGCAGAAAAAAATAGTAGCGTTGCAGGTGACGTATTCTATTCCATGTTTTAATTACAAAACAAATCACTTATTTTTATTTTATAAATAATCATTATGAAATAAAATAATTAAAACTTCAAACAAAATCAATCATTGTCTTTAAAATTTTGCCCAGAAAAAACAAAATTTAGCAAATCACATTTCTAGAAAGAGAATATTTTCTAAAGTGACTAAAGCAATAAAAATTCAGAATCAAACACAATTGATATTAAATTCTTTACCTTAACTTATTTTCTGAAAGCCTAGCCCCAACACACAAGCAATTGGAATTGGTATCTCCTACAAAGATGGTTGGGCTCCTATTAGCATCATCTTTAAAACTAATAATTTTGCTGGGAGTAGCACAAGAAAAGAAGAGAAATATTGATGTTTACCTTTAATCAAAATGCTTCAAACCACCTATATGCGAGACAAAATTTTATAAAGGGGTGGAGAGGTTTGCTCTGGAAATGAAATGAAATAAGGTGTAAAGTCCCACAGCGGTAAAATAAGTGAATGCTCACCCCTATATAAGTTTGAGACATAAAGGTCTTGTCAACTCGGGTTAGCCCTTTTAGACCAAGCGAGGACGAGCAGTTGACCGGACATTTATGACTCATTTAGCGCTACCAGCCCGGGTCCGAGGGCGTTCTATGAATGGTATCGAGTCGACTCATCGACGGAACTATGCATTTGACCGCGTACAAGAAGACGGTGTAAAGATGGCCTCTAGTTACCTCTGGTAGGGACGATCCGAACAGATCTTGGCCGCCGTCTGGCGAGGTCGCCATCCCTTATAAGGGGGGAGAATGTAAAGTCCCACATCGGTAAAATAAGTGAATGCTCACCCCTTTATATAAGTGTGAGACATAAATGTCTTGTCAACTCGGGTTAGCCCTTTTAGACAAGCGAGGGACGACGGTCTAGCGGTGACGGACATTTATGACTATTTAGCGCTACTGGCCCGGGTGCTGGGGCGTTACATAAGGGAGTTAAAATAATAGGCTAGGTATATAATGAGAATTAATACACATTTTTTTCTTAGAAAGCTAAACTGATAAACCTTTGATTGATATGGTTTATGGATTGGTGGCAATTAATGAAATTGATGGTCTAAATTCCCAGACGTTGAAATCCTCCCCTCTTCTTTTTTGTTTTTTTTTTGAAAACATTTTATTTTATTTTAGATATGGGTCGTGACAATTCTTATTTAGCATTCTCAGATACAAGGTGATGAAGTGAATTGAGAAGTGATAAAATAGGAAAAAAGAAAATAATGAAAGCTAGATTAATGTGATTGAATAAATTGACAACTCGAAAATGAAGAAGGAGAATTTTTTAGAAAAACTCTATTTCATTTTTGACGATTATTTCTTCAATTTCTATGATGTAAAAATATTTTTCCCTAAAAAATAAAATTAATTATTTTAAAAAGATATATTTTTGCCTAAAAATAAGAAAAATTATAAAAAATAATTATAATATATAAAAGTCAGAATCAAACACAATTGATATTAAATTCTTTACGGGGCTTTCGAGCTCACTCTTTGTTATGTTTAATTTTTCAGATGATCGAGTTAGCCCCGACCACGAAAACAGTAGCATCTTGTCACATAATCTTAGCTGATGTCATGTCTGATTCCGAGGAGGTCGTCTATGAGTTCATGACAGTGGGATAAAAAATTGAGGATAAATAAATATTTGGGACTTAGACTTATTACCCCGTAGACCACTTCACTTTTTTATTTTATTTTATGCAAGGCATTTTAACTTCCGCAACAATTTTACTTCTTTTAGTTTTAAGTTACGAGGCTTCGTGTTATAAAGTTTTTCTTTCGTAACATGGCCGAACGGTTCATTTCCCAAGAATATTGCGTATAAAGGGAGTGGGTCGTTACATTTGGTATCAAAATTTAATAATATTATATCTATTATGTTTCTTAATAATATTAAATGTCACGACCCATATTTATTAAAAAAAATGTTTTCAAAAAAAAAAAGAAGAAGAAGAGGGGAGGATTTCAACGTCTGGGAATTTAGACCATCAATTTCATTAATTGTCACCAATCGATAACTCATATCAATCAAAGGTTTATCGGTTCCTAATCTAGAGATCAAAACCTACAAGATCAAACTTAAATATCAAGCTTAGATTCACCAACTGGCAAAAAACCTGTCTCTGATACCAACTGTAACGACCCACTCCCAAAATGCGCAATATTCTTGGGAAATGAACCGTTCGGCCATGTTACGAAAGAAAAATTAACTTCATAACACGAAGCCTCGTAACTTAAAACTAAAAGATGTAAAATAGTTGCGGAAGTTAAAATGCCTTGCATAAAATAAAATAAAGTGAAGTGGTCTACGGGGTCAACCCGATTTATTACATAACACAAATAATATAAGTCTAAGTCCCAAATATTTATTTATCCTCAATTTCTATCTCCACTGCCTTGAACACATAGATGACCTCCTCGGAATCAGACATGACATCAACAAAGATAATGTGACAGGATGCTACTGTTTTCGTGGTCGGGGGAAACTTGTAAAATAAAGAGTGAGCTCGAAAGCCCCGTAAAGTATAAAATATCAAAAGGGAACTAGGGACGCCACTGGACAGGCTATCCGGAGTTCCTTAGTATAATTATACCAGTAATATCAATTAAAAACAACTAACTGCTGAACAATAATTTCTTGAAATAAGATCACCATAGTAATTGACTAAAAATGAATAAATTTACTATTGAATTAAGGAAGACTTATATGCTAATCTGATTAATGATACAGTCACTGAGACTAAACTGATAATAAGTGAACTAGCGCAGACCGGATATCCATTATTCTTGCCCATGGATGGGGACTAACCGGCTCCGGCAAATAATCTCATATCTACTACCCGTGAGTAGGGGCTACTTCCGGGGACCCTCGAGGATTCACTGCTGTAAAACTGATACTAGTGACTAGGACCATACCATTTTCTGACTAACATAATATTCTATCTCAATATAAATTTTCTATTTATTTATTTATGCATCCAAACATATATATATATATATATATATATATATATAGGGTTGGGTTCCCCTACATACCATACTATCCATACATACCTACATACCTGCATCTGATCACTATTTTAGTGCACAGTTATTGTTTGAGTGCACCTAGTTATTGTATAAAATCAAGTTATTGTTTATTATATAAAAGCTGTTAGGAAACCAGTGCACTCAAACAATAACTGAAATGCACTAAAATAAATGATCGATGCACTATTTTAGTAGTAAGTACGGTAAGTATGGATCAATAGGTATGTATATGAACCCATTTCTATATATATATATATATATATATATCCGAAGGTTTCAAAGTTAGCATGTCCTCTGCACGTTACTATTTCTTCCTCAAAACTTTTGGATCCACAGTTTACTTCCAAAGAAAAAAAATACATATAAATTAATAGGTATTGATAAATACTTTTCCTTTAAAAAACATAGGTTAAAGACATAAAGTTCTATGATTGCCGCTGCCTGAAATCCTTGACAAAAAAAAATTGCTAGAACTGATCTTTAATACATCAAAGCAAAGCTTAAAATATAGTTAACTATAAAACTTCTCAAAAATAAAAAGATAGAAAATAAAACAAGAAGGATTAAAAAACATAGAAATCAAATTTCGAAGATGATGCGTCCAAATGAAATGTTCAGCAGAAAAAAATAGTAGCGTTGCAGGTGATGTATTCTATTCCATGTTTTAATTACAAAACAAATCACTTATTTTTATTTTATAAATAATCATTATGAAATAAAATAATTAAAACTTCAAACAAAATCAATCATTATCTTTAAAATTTTGCCCAGAAAAAACAAAATTTAGCAAATCACATTTCCAGAAAGAAAATATTTCTAAAGTGACTAAAGCAATAAAAATTCAGAATCAAACACAATTGATATTAAATTCTTTACCTTAACTTATTTTCTGAAAGCCTAGCCTCAACACACAAGAAATTGGAATTGGTATCTCCAACAAAGATGGTTTGGCTCCTATTAGCATCATCTTTAAAACTAATAATTTTGCTGGGAGTAGCACAAGAAAAAGAAGAGATATAATGATGTTTACCTTTAATCAAAATGCTTCAAGACCACATATGGCAGACAAAATTTTCTAAAGGGGTGGAGAGGTTTGCTCTGGAAATGAAATGAAATAAGGGAGTTAAAATAATAGGCTAGGTATATAATGAGAATTAATACACATTTTTTTCTTAGAAAGCTAAACTGATAAACCTTTGATTGATATGAGTTATGGATTGGTGGCAATTAATGAAATTGATGGTCTAAATTCTTAGACGTTGAAATCCTCCCCACTTTTTTTTTTTTTTTGAAAACATTTTTTTTAAAATATGGGTCGTGACATTCTTTCCCCGTTAAATAAGTTTCGTCCTCGAAACTTGTCATACCTTATATTTGGAAAAATTCTGGATGATTTTGTTGTAGAACTTCCTCCTCTTCCCATGTCGCCTCTTGTTCAGTGTGATTAGACCACTGTACATTGACCAACTGGATCTTTCGATCACTAACTTCATGGTCCATCCTTTCTAGAATTCGAATGGGTTTCTCTTCATAAGTCAGGTCTTCCTCCAACATGACGGGTTCTAACTCAACTGCTTGTTGCGGTTCAGAAAGACATTTGTGGAGCAAAGATACATGGAAGACATTATGAACACGGGACATATGTGATGGCAATTTCAACCTATAAGCTAGCTCTCCAACCTTAGCGATAATCTCGAAAGGACCAACAAATCTTGGACTGAGCTTTCCTTTCTGAACAAAACGCTTAATTCCATTAGATGGTGAGATCTTAAGGTAAACCATTTCGCCAACCTCAAAACTTAATGGTGGCCTTTTTGTATCGGCCCAACTTCTATGTCTATCCTGAGCAGCTTTCAACGTTTGTCTAATGACTAAAACTTTATTAACTGTGTTGGTCCCTTGAAAAGGCTTTGGTTAAGTTTAGAGGAGGGGGGGGGGGGGGTGAATAAACTTAACACTTAAAACTTTTGGAGTTAACAAACTCAGCAAATTCAGTAGCTTGCTGACTGCTCAGTAGTCTGCTAACTATTGATTTTTCTAAATTTGTTGCAGCAGAATTGACGATGCTAAACTATGCACCACCAGTGAATCAGGGCCACGTGTAATCTAAGGATGAGCTGTAAGAGATCGAATGGCGGTAACTTGAGGTTAAGATAATGTTTTTGAGTGTTTTATGGCTGAGTCCAAGAATGTATCTTGGATTGCCTACGTATCCTGTGTGAAAGTCCAGGAATCAAGCCTTACGTAGTTCCTGGAGTTGTGTATTTATAGGCACATGTCCTTCTTCTGCCCTAAACTAAGGGCGGCTGGGTCTATTGACATAAATACCCTTAAATGGGCCTTGCCTCCTTGCCCAAGTAACCTGCTGGATGTGGGCCCAGGGGTATGCGCCGACGTATATGGTATCGACTCGACTTGGATGATCGAGCCCGGACACTTGGAGAATCCCCTCAGAGCTGCAGTCTTTATCGGTGCGTCTCGTATCGATCCGATATGGATAACTAAAACAGACCTTTCCACATGCCAGCTGGACCAATCAAACAGTTCCACGTGGAGGAGTGAATCCTCGTATCATCATAAGCCCCCCAGATCGGAGGGAAGCTCATCTCGAGTGCTGACCTCGGATCTGAAAATTTGAATAACTATTTCGACACGTGATCTTCTTTAGGCGGGAAAACAGCTGTCCCTCCTAGCCGATATAGGCTGGCGTAGGGTGACGTCATACCGTCAGTATTAATTGGCGCCGGAAACGAAGCGCCCCTTATTGGGCCGCGTGGAGATTTGGGCCTAGATTCCCGCGTTTATACATCTATAACTGGCCAAAATCTGTCCCTTCAAATCATTTGGTGGATTCACAAGAATATAAGAGCACACGCCGGTGAAGACTCATTACCCCCATTCCTCTTGTTTAAAACGAAAACCACAAGTAAGTCTTAAACTCCTTCAGTTTTTGTTTCTTTTATTTATTTTCTTGGCTTTTCCTACTCTCATGTCTGCGAGTGAGAGCGATTCCCAAAATCCAGAAGATACCATGGAATTGGAAGACGAATCGCAGGAGAGGACGATTTCTGAACAACTTGATATTTTCGTCCAAAATCTTGCCGGGGAAGAAGAAGAGGAGAAGGAGGAAGGGGAAGAAGGATCAACCTCTCGACGCGCATCAAAACGCCAGACCAGAATGAAAGGGCAGGGACCTTACGGGTGTATGTCTGCTCTTACCAAGGAGAAAATTAGGGCTTTATGCCAAAGGTTCGAGATCCCATACTCCTCCAACAATATGCAAGTTCCTCAGGGCCAATACCAATTCGCTTGTGACCCTCCCCCCGGTTTCTGCGCCGTATACAAGGCGCAGTTAAGGGAAGGACTGAGATATCCCTTCGATCCGTGTCTTATCGAGGTGCTTAGGCACTATCGAATATGTGTCACACAATTGGCTCCAAACGGCATCAGGAGCCTCATGGGTTTTGTCCTAGCGTGTCGAATAGCGAAGGTCGAGTTTACTGTCCGCCTATTTCGGCAATATTACGCGATTCAAGGGTCGCGGGGCGTGGGATGGTATACCTTTCGTAAGCGCCCATCGGTCTCTCGATTTTGTACGGAAGTCCATATCATCTCACGGGATTGGAAACCCAATTTTTCTTTATCCGACACGGTCTTGGTGACCTCGATATTCACACCTGGTACAAAAGACCTAAGAAATGGCACGACTGTGCTTGATTCCGATCCTCCGCAGAGTGTGCAAAGCTCGAGCAAGTTCATCCCGATATTGCAACTCTCGGAACTTGCACCTCTATACGCTTATGCCGATCTCGAGGCGGCGGCCCGGGTGCTTATATCGAGCTTGATGAAGAAGTCCGGTTTTGTGTAGGATTTTCATTGATTTTATCGAATTGTTACACTTCTTTCTGTTTTATTTGTTTCCATTTCGGCTATGTATTGACATTGGCCTTCTTCGTTGCTGATGGAATATTTTTCCGAGATGGAGTCATCTCGCCAAGATGCCGGACCCAAAAAGATGGATCCTAAAAGATCCAAGAATTGGGTTTGGGATCAAGTCGAAGAAACCCAAGCGGCTCGATAACTTCGGGGTCAAAGGACTCGCCGACCTCCTACCCCCGTGTCGACATCCGACACTCTGCGGGGTTTGCCTGACGATGCCTTGGTGGGAGAGCCACGGGGGAAGGTGACACTTCGAGGAAGCGTCTCAAGATCACCGAGACAAGACATGGTTCTGGAAAGGAGGCTTGAAACCTTGTTCCCCTGAAGCCACACACGGTCGACATGATCCGGAGACATCCGTCTGAGTTAGAGGCCATGACCTCTAGCGATTTGGACAAATATTTATCCAAGTCAATTTTGTAAGTCTTCTTTCTCAAAGCTTAGAAACTATGTTTGGCCGCAACTCAAGTTAATGGAAATCTCTTTGCAGGCTCGACTTGCTGCCGAGGTGGCGATAAATAGAATGGAGTCCCCCTCTGCTGTCTCGGCGGAAAAAGAAAATACTATAAAGAAGCAGGCGGCGAAAATCGAGAAACTTGAGGCCACTGTGAGAAAGCTGGATGGTCGACGCTTGACTCTTGAAGTCGATCTCGAGGCTTCTCGATTCAATGTGTCCAAGGTGAGAAGCGGTTAGCGGAGAGAGAGATGGAGTTGACCAAGGTAAAGTCAGAGCTCGACAAGACCAAGGCCGAGTTGACTGCGACTATCAGTTGCCGAGACGACCTTCAGATTGAGGTCGACAGTTTTACATCTCGTGTGGAAGCAGTGAAGAAAGATTATCTGGCTTCTCAAGAGTTTAAGAATGAGATGATGCTGTTGATGACTCAGGCGATGAAGGGGGGTTTTACAAACGCTCTGAATGAAGTGAAGGCTGTATTTCCAGAATTCGAGGTGTCCAGCGTCGGAAAGGCGCATCTATATGATACGGAGGCTATCCCTCGATATGGCCGCTACTTCGACGATCTCCGTTCTGGTATCTCCTTGTATGAGAAATACGTGGTTCCTGGTTTGAACCAAGAAGGTGAGGAGGATGTTGATGCCGATCTCGATGCCTCCAATTCGATCCCCCCCAACGTCTGAGTGTTTTGAAAGATTGAATAATTTTGAACAAAATCCATTCGATGTGGTTGTAATAACTTTTATGCTTTTATTTGTATGAACTTGCATTTTGTCAATTCGATCCTGTAAACTTCGACCTTTCAATTTGCACTTTGACTTTTAGATTTGAACTTATGCTTTTTTATTGAACGTCTTTTGCTTGTTATTGATCACTTGTCTAGGGTGCAGCCCTTTGGACTTAATTCCCTTGTGAGTTCTAACTTATGGGGCGTAGTCCTTTGGACTTAATCCCTCTTCTGGCCCCTCGAAGTGTAGTATGAGTAATGACTCGTAGTACACTTGAGTATGAGTCGACCTTGCATTGTACTGCCTTACTGGCTCGATTAGATCACCCTGCCTCGGTAGGCTTGTATGGGCATCGAATTAAGAAGTCCATTTTCGACTGTCGCACATCGTGGTGCTTATGATCGGGTCGAATTAGGGATCCATCGTGGGATCTTCCGACTGCTTAGCATCGTGGCTTACTGGCATGTCGGGAGTGATCTAAGCACTATCAGTGACTTGGCTTTATTCACTATTTAGGGATCCATCGTGGGATCTTCCGACTGCTTAGCATCGTGGCTTACTGGCATGTCGGGAGTGATCTAAGCACTGTCAGTGACTTGGCTTTATTCACTATTTAGTGATCCATCGTGGGATCTTCCAACGCTTAGCATCGTGGCTTCATTGGCATGTCGGGAGTGATCTAGCAAATCGTCGGTGACTTGGCTTATTCACTATTTGTTTTACCTCCATCGTGTCGATGGATCATATAGCTCGGAAGTGATATAAGCATTGTCAGTGACTTGGCTTAATTCGCTATTTCCTCCGGCTTCATCGTGTCGAGGTGATATAAGCATTGTTAGTGACTTGCTTTTTCATACGGTCTTGCACATGTAGCGTGATTAAAAAGAAAAAGAAAGCATGCTTAATAAAAGGAATCGAAATATAACGTCATATCGACCTATTACAACTGATGAAAGTAGAACTGCAAAAGCATGAGAATAAGAAATAATTTAAACATAATATTTTCTGAGGTTGGTGGCATGCCAAGTTCGAGGCACTGTGCTTCCGTCCGACCTGCCCAATTGATACGACCCTTTAGGATGCACTTTCAAGATTTTATACGGACCTTCCCAATTCGGCTCGAGCTTGCCTATTGGGTCCTGCTTGCTGGCTTCATTTTTCCTCAATACGAGGTCTCCTACTTGGAAGTATTTGTATTTCACCCTCGCGTTGTAATATTGGGAAATCTTTCTTTTATAACTGGCCATCCGATACGCCGCCATCTCTCTCTTCTCTTCGACATTGTCTTTTTCTTCCTTCAGATCGGCTGCATTAGTTTCGACGTTGTAAGCTAAAACCCGAGGTGATGCTAGTCCGACCTCCGCAGGTATCACTGCTTCGCATCCATATGACCACAGTCTCTTGGGTAGCTGAGTAGGGCCCTTTGCGTTGATATCGACAAGAAACGATTGAGGGCTGCCATTCGTCCTGTCAACCGTTGCACCTCCTTTACGTTGCGAGGCGTAGGCATGCTCTTCAGAGCCTCGATCTTATCTGGATTAGCTCTAATCCCGTCTCTCGATATCATATACCCTAGAAACTTACCCGATCGGACTCCAAACGTGCACTTCTTCGGGTTGAGCTTCATGTTCGCGGCCCGCAGCACCTCGAATACTTCTCTTACATCGACAAGAAACTGTCCCAAGGACTTGCTCTTGATCAATAAATCATCCACATAAACCTCCATATTTCGACCTATCTGCCTCTTGAAAATTTTGTTGACCGCCCGTTGATAAGTAGCCCCCGCATTCTTAAGTCCAAACGGCATCGTAACGAAGCAAAACGTGCCAAACTCCGTGATAAAAGCGGTTTTTTCTGAGTCCTGGGGGTCCATAAAGATCTGATAATAACCCCTGTACGCATCGAGGAACCCGAATACCTCGAAGCCCAGTGTCGAGTCGACTAACTGGTCGATCTTCGGTAGCGGGTAAGAATCTTTGGGGCATGCCTTGTTGAGATCTGTAAAGTCGACGCACATTCGCCAGCTCTGATCTGGCTTCTTAACCAATACTTGATTGGCCAACCAATCCGGATAAAAAACTTCTTTCACGATCCCAGCAACTAGCAACTTGTCGACCTCTTTTCTTACTGCTTCTTTTCTCTCGGGGGCAAGGTTTCTCTTCTTTTGCCGTATCGGCCTACTTTTGGGATCGACGATAAGTTGGTGCACTGCTATATCCGCCGATAGGCCAGGCATGTCATCTGCCTTCCACGCAAAAACGTCTCGAAACTCAACTAGGAGGTCGACCAAGGCTCTCGTGTCGGGTGTGGCATCCACTTCCCGATCTGGACCCCTTGACCTTCATCCTCTTTCCAAACTCGAACTTCTTCAGTCGGGTCGGCGGAAACCCAGCTCCGATCTTCCTCTTCCTCAGGTATCAATTCCTCAACCAGCACCTGACCAACTCCTTTTCCTTTGATCGTAACCAGACTACAATTCCGGGCTACCTCAACGTCTCCTTTGACTTCATGGGTACCGTACCAGGTCGGAAACTTCATGCTGTTGTGGAATGTCGAGATAATAGCTCTGAGATCATATAGAGCCGGTCGACCTAATATCGCGTTATACCCTGGCGGGCCTTAACTACGACATAGGTCATTTCCATTGTCGCCCCTTTTCTCCGTCTCCAAACCGTAGTTAACAAATTGACCGACCCGGCTGGGGTGGATAGCTCGCCTCGTGAATCCAAATAGAGGAGTAGATAACGGAATGACGTCTTCATCTTTTAACCTCATGGCCTTAAACGCCGAATAATAAAGGATGTTAACGGCGCGCTCATTGCCGACGCAAACTCTTTTCACTCGGCCTCGCTTATCACCCTCGATCACCAATCCTCGCTATGATCGTGGGAACTCGGAACATCGTCCCTGGGTCCATAACCCACTTCCGTTTTAAACTTGATCTTCTTGACTCTCTCTCGATCTGTCCAACGAGTGCCGACTTGATCGGGGTCGATCCGACTCGTGCTCTGCAACGATTGTGTTAACGTCATATCCGACACGATTATCTCGATGAGGATCTCGGTTCTGAACTTCTTGACGGTCATCCCGACGATTGTCTCTGTACGCTGGGTCGGATGACCTTTCTCGCCGATTCCGATTATCTCGACGTGGGGATCGATCTTTCTTTCCATTGTAGCTCTTTCTCTTGTACTCCCGACGGCCCTTTGGCTCGTCTTTTTCTGACCTGTCGATAACTTCATCCAATCGACCCTCTTGGATACAGGCGTCGATATCCCTCTTCAAATCGAAGCATTCCTCCGTGTCGTGCCCCACATCTCGGTGATAGTCGCAGTACTTGTGAGTATTTTTTCTTTTCTCTGGGTCTTTGGACATCGGCTTAGGTGTCCTAGCGATGTTCTTTTTGATCATGATTGCCAATACCTCCCCCCGAGATCGGTTGAGGGGTATAAAGTCTCGGTCTTTCAAATTCCCTTTCTTTCCCAACCGATCCGATATTGGAGCTGTCAGTCGATCAAAGACGTTGGACTTGCTTTCTTCGTTCCGACCCCTAGGCTGACCCTATATTCAAGTTAAGCCTTATTACTTGTTGTTAAAATATGATACTAAGTATTAGATACTCAGTAGTGTAAGTGTGTGATTCAGTTGCTAGTTTCAGTAGGTTGATGTGTTAAATATACTAAGTGCATAAATTAAATGCAGAAAATAAGTAGACAATTTTTATAGTGGTTCTAGGTGGTGTAATCCTGTCAGTCCGCTCTTCTCCTGTGATGTTGGAGCTAATTCACTAGAGATCTTTGAGGTTGCAGTTACAAAAATCCCTAAGTTGTTTGTCCTTCACCAATAACTATGGCTTCACAAACCGAACACTTGGAGCAGTAGGATTGTTGCTCCAAAGTCTTCCACTGGTCCCTTGAAGGTAGGATTGCCTCTTCACCACTCCACCACAAACAACAATCCTTGACACCAAAAGATGCTTCTCTGTCTTCAGCAGGTTTCTTGTAAAAGAAAGTTTGAATCAAGTAAGTGATTCAGCTTTCAGCAGCTTGATCAGGATGAAATGATCAGCAGCTTGAAGACTTCAAGTGTGTAAACTTGATGTAGATTGATAACAGATTACACTTGAAGAATTTCTTTGGATCAAGAGCTTTCGATTCGGTAGAGGTCGGCAGGTGATTTTCTTGATAATAAACTTGATAGCTTCAGGCAAATTATCTTCTAGTTCATTAATTCTCATCACCATTCATCACTTGATTCTGTATCAGGGGTCTTCTATTTATAGGTGAGAATCCTTGTGACTTATGTTTGAAATTCAAAACATAGCCGTTTCAGATTGTCCCATCTTGACTTGCTTTCGTCCCTTATACATAGTAATCGACATCGTCGATTTACTTTTGATGATTTTGATCGCCCACCCTTTGACTGTATCCATTGGATAAACTCTGCATTTCTTTCCAACGTCCCTTTAATCTTAGCCATTGATTTGTTGACAAAATCAAGAGTCATTATCCGTCCTTATTCATGTAATCTTCCAATGTAACCTTTGATTAAATCGAAATATATGTTCGGCAAGTTCTCGTGAATGTAAAATCATTGAAATGCATGTCATCGGTGATCCAAAATTGCTGTGTAAATAAAAGACTGCTGCTGACTTCTCTTTTATCTAACTTTTTATTATGAAGTTAGATTACACCATTTTGATCATAACCGAGTTCCAAACACCACTTAACTTATGGAACTTAGACCTTGAACACAAGGTATATGCAATCAGTTTAGGTCATCACTGACTTCCCTAAATTTTGATTCCATAACCTTGACTTTAATTACTAAGTTTGATCCCTTAGCCTTCAATAACTGAGTTTGAGCCTTTAGACTTGATCTTCAAGAGTTCCTAAACTAGTCTATGACTGTGTACCCTATCGATCTAGACAGTCTGGCGATAGAAGTTAGCTGACCTTTTACAGTGCTTGTTTGATCAAACCTATATAAAGATCAAACACTAATAAGCCTATACATTTGATCTAGACAACTTTTTGCCTTTGCTCTATAACAGCTAGTCTGGCACTCATCACTAAAACTTAAAATAAGTCCAACAATTTCCTCCTTTTGGTGGTAATGCCAATACCCTCCTTGCAGCAAAGCAAAAAGGATAAAAACAAAAACAGAACAAATTCAGTCAATTCTCATTATAATCATATTTGTTCAAAATTATTACAAACTAGATTCAACAAAGATAAAAGGCAGGTGTAACTATGCTGATCTAGTTCCTCCTTTCTCTTTCTTTTCTTTCTTTCTCTTGTTGCTCTTGATATTCCCTTATATCTCTGACCATTTCTCTCATCCATTGATTTTCAATAAGGGAAAAATCAATATGGGGGTTCACTTCTTTCCATCATTTCCATGCCTCAGGTAGAGTAAGGTTAATTTGGTGTACTCTAAAACCTTAACGCATGTATAACTGCTTGAATTCTTCCAATGATTCTCTTGCTGATGTAGTAGGTAGACTTCTTCCACCTCTTCCACCTCTTCCATCTCTGTGTGAAGATCTTAGAGCTTTGACTCTGTCTTCCCAGAATTTCAGTCCCAAAAAGAAATTTAGCCCTTCATTAAAGCCCTTGTCATGGTAAGGTCTCCTCTTATTGTAACATAGCTTCTTGTATTCTTTGAAGAGGTCATCAGTTAGTGGAAGTCTGCCAGGTGCAGGTTCTCTGTATGCATTGGTATCAGCCTCATATTTCTTTTGAGTAAAAATCCTAACAGCCTCTTTTGCTACTGCTGTTTGGCTCTCTCCCCCCTTATTGACATCATCAACAAAACGGGAAAGCAGGCCATGAACACTCTCATGTGTGATCACTAAGTTGTTCAGTTGACCTTTTATAATTTCTGTTCTTGTGTCAACTGTTGTGATCCTTCCTTCCATTGTCTGCTCCAGTAGGTTAATCCTCTCAGTAATCTTAGGATCCAATACTGTAGGATGAGGTGCTCCAGTAGGTTTAGCCACATCAGGCTTGGGTGCCTCAGCAAGCTTGTCAAGTTTCTGGTGAATGGAGGCAAACTGTTCTTTCAAGAACTTCTCCTTTAGTGTATTGCCTTGTTTAATTCCTCTCACATCTTGGGTTAGATCAGCAAGAGAAAATTGAGTGGATGTGATATTGGAAGCAACTGTTTCAGTAGTCCTCCCTCTATTTTCCACCAGGTTCATCAAATCTTCAAATCTTTGCTCTTGTCTGTCAAGTTGAGTTCTTAACCTTGTAATGTCACTTCTGACTGCCCTCAACTCATCCAACACCTGTGCTGGTACCCCATCAGCCATTCCACCCACCATATGTCCAAAGAGCCTTCGTGAGGCTCTTCAACATTGTATGGTGCCCTATGTCTGCTGACAACCATGGCCCAACTCATATCCCTTCCAGCAGGGTTAGGACCTTCCTCAATTACATTTTCAAAAATTTCCTCCAAGATTGGATCTTGGGTAGGTTCCTCAAAAATTGGTACAAATGCCTGTTGTGGTTCAGCAGCAATAGGTTCTTCCTCAGGCACTTAAAACTCCTCATCACTGAAGTCATAGTCCAGCAGTTGTTCATCCTCATCAATAACAGTAGTCTGCTGACTATCTTTTCCTTCAGTAGCCTTTACCTCAGTAGGTTGTACTTGAAGAGGTTGCACTGTGAAGAGTGTGTTCTATAACAACACGTTCTTCCATAATCTCATCAGCATGAAAAGGGATTTCCTCCAAACCCATTGTGAGTTCCAACCTTTGTCCAGGTGCTGTTTGATCCTCAGCAACCTGTACCACCCGTTCAGACCTTTGTTTAGGTGTTGTCTGTCTCTCAGCAGCCTGAACCTCCTCAAAAAGTAATGGTGATCCTTCAAAACCCATCACCATGTCCAATCTCTCGTCCAATAACTGTTGGTTCCTCAGTGAGTAGGACTCTCTCTTCCACAAAAATAAAAGGAAAAGTAGCCATGTTTTCTCTTACAGAGATCCTCCCGCATCAACAATCTTCTGAGATTCTCATCGATTTAGATAGAGTGCCCTGAGTATCAATCCATTCTTGATATGGAACTGAATCTTCAGAACTGATATCAGGCTCACTATGTTCAAAAACCTTCTCCTCAACCAGATTTTCAGTCTGCTGATCATCAGGATTCACATCAGACTCCACAACCTTGAATGTACCAGATGTACCAACCAACCTATTACCTCCAAGATTTATACCATCATTGATTAGAGCCTCCAAATCATCTATAATGAGATCTTCCAGATCTTCATCCATTTGTTCAGTTTGTTGGCCCTCGGTAGACTTGCCAAAGACCAAGAACTGCTTCTTCTTCTAGGTTCATTTAACAATGCGGTTTCACCGGCTTCTTCTTGATGTGGGGATGATTATCATCGAGAATCGATGATGATGAATCATCACTATCTGGTTCATCCACAGAGTCTTAAACAAGATACTTCCTTCTCCCTTTTCTCTGTCAATGATTTCCATTAACCTCATCTCCAGTAAAGAGGTATTGACCAGATCAAATAGGTTTTCCACCTCTAACTTTTCAAAATCCCATTCCTCAAAGTCTGTCATTGGCCCAGCAGCTGATTTTTGTTTCTTATAATAACCAAACTTCCATTGAAAGTAATTAGCCACCAGCTTTAGTGTAGGGTCAACATATCCTTCTTTTCGTTTCTTCTCTTTTATTTCAAATGTCATTGAAGGCTTTCTTACAGCAGGTTGTTCAACTTGTTGTCCTCCAAAGGTCTCAACAAGCAGATTCAATGTTTCCTCAACAGATGCATCTAGGTCAGTAGGTTCTTCTGGTTGTAAATTTGTACCTACCATCTCCATCTGTTCTACACTTGGTTCCCCCTGACTTACATGCTCATCATCAGGGTTAGCAACATATTGCTCTTCCCCCTGAACTATTGCAGAATTGGCAGGGTCTTGTACCATTGTATCAATTTCCATAGCCGGTGCAGATTCAGTAGTCTGCGGTGGTTCTTCAGTAAGTTGCTCAAAAACAACTTCTGCAACTTCAGTAGGCTCAGCAGCCTTTAGAGGTGTGGATTCAGTAACTTCTACAGCAGGCTCAAGTGTAGCAGTCTGCTGTTGTTCTTCAATATGTTGCTCAACAACAACACCAGCTTCAATAGTAGGCTCAACAACCTCTTCTTCCCTTTGTTCTTCTAGGACTCTCAATTCCTTTCCTTTTCCATGTTTCTTCTTCTGCACAATTTCCTTCATTCTTTTTGAAGGTTGTTCAGTTGCACTCTCAGCTGCTTTCCTCTTTCTACTATCTTCCTTCTGTTGCTCTTTTAAGATTTCAGCAGCAGACTTCTTCTTTATAACTTCACAGGTGAGAACTTCAACTTCAATGGACCTCAGAGACTCAATGATCTCTACTGATTGCTTCCTTGTTTTCCTAAGCTTTAACATCTCAGTGATTTTTCTAGTATCAGCAGCCTTCCTATTTTCAGCAACTTTCTTAGGTGCAGCAGACTTAACAACTTGCTTAACCTGCTCACCACCAGCATCATCATCTCCATCATTGTCACTCTCAGTTGCTTCATCATCTTCATAATCATCAACATCTAACCCAGAATAGGATAGCCGATCTCCTTCTTATATCCGGACTTGTTGAGTTTCTCAGTGCAACATCAGTATCGAAAATGATTCAACAAAGGTCCGAATCATGAGACCTAGGGGCTTGGTTTTGGACTTCCTTATACCATCTTTATCTTGATGAAACACCTTCTTCATATAATGTATAAAGAATCCGGCCCAATCAAACTTCATACTTCTGCAGATGATGATCAGTTGGTCTATCTTGGGTCCGAAAGTGTATCTAGACTCCCACCGAATCCCTGAATGTTCTTGGCAACAATCTTGCTCGGCAGATGATTATACTCAAATCCAATGTGCCTCACATTAATACTTAGAGAAGATGGTACGGTCTCATTTGTCTTTATTGCATCAACAAACTTCATTCTTGGCGGTGTTCATCATTTCGGATTGGTAGGAGCACCATTTCAGTCCAAAATGAAATACTTCTCTCAAGAGATCCAAGTGATTTCAATTTCTCTCGCCATTAACCATTGTAGTAAAGGCTTCTCTACCTTCATGTGTGACCATGTTCTTCCAGAATTTCAAAACATTGATGTATGAAATTCTTTCCAATCTTCTATTAATAACATTTTCCAAACCAGCAACCCTTCCGATTCTTCTTCCAATGTTGATGGCTAACTTCGGTGGTATGATAATGAAGAACGCACCTCTCACACTTTGACTTGATCCAATATGAACGTCACCTTTATCCACCATTTAGAAATGAAAAAGATGAAGAAGAAAGGTTTTAAATCTGTGTTCACACAGTGTATTTTTAGAGAAACAACGATCTGAAAGTTGTAAGTAGAGACACTGTGTATATGTCTGTATATATAGAGAGAGGTGGTTGAAACTGTCAGATAATGCACTGTACACGTACTGTAGCATTAACTATGATTAAATTTGGAATTAATGAGATCTTGCCACGTGTCCCATAACTGATCCATAAAGAGTTGTAACCATTCGATTGTGTAACTGCGGTTATAAAGATAAGATAAATATCCCGGTCATTTGCTTTTTGACTTTTGTTAAGATTTGACTGTGTAACGTATGCTTCAGCAACTTTTGCCATCAGTAGACTTGGCTCAGTGACTGCCGACAACGATGCCTCGCTAGATCACGACAGTGTTACTCACGATCTTCAATTCCTCTTGTTTTGTCCAACTGATAATACAAGATGAAGTTTAATACCAATGACTCGATCTCGTCAAGTGAGCTCACCCAACAAGACAAAGACCAATCCCTTGGCAACTTCATTTGCTCAATTGTCCAAACATATATAAGTACATGGAATTGTTGATACCAATGACTAATCTGCTAAGTGAGCTCACCCAACACAAGCAAAGACTAATCCCCCTTGGTGAATTCCGGTACATTCTTCGATCATAGTGTATCGACCAACTTTTATAATTCCAAGTTCGATCCTTAACTTAGCAAATCTTTCACTATCCAAAGTGGTTTTGTGAAAATGTCGACAAGTTGATCTTGATGAGGATATAGAGAACCACCACATCTTTCTTTTCAACATGATGTCTTATAAAATGATGTCTCACATCAATATGCTTGGTTCTTGAGTGCAAAACAGGATTTTCTGTGATTGCAATTGCACTTGTGTTGTCACACATTATAGGAATTTCTCTTTCTTCAATTCCATAATCCCTTAATTGTCTTCTTAACCAAAGTATTTGTGCACAGCAACTTCCAACAACAATGTATTCAGCCTCAGCAGTGGATGTTGATATAGAATTATGTTTCTTGCTAAACCAGGAAACCAGTCTATTTCCCATTAACTGACAGGTTCCTGTGGTGCTTTTTCTATCAATCTTGCATCCTGCATAATCAGAATCTGAGTAGGATATAACCTTGAAGATTCCATCTTTTGAATACCATATCCCAACTCCCAAAGTCTCTTTTAGATACTTGAGAACCCTTTTTACTGTAGCTAGATGACTTTCTTTTGGTTTAGATTGAAATCTTGCACAAACACCTACAAAGAAAGGATATATCAGTCCACGGCGAAGAAGGTACAACAGATCGCCTATCATCCCTTCAGTACAAGGTCCGATCAACATCTTTGCCTTCTTTATCTTCATCCAATCTAATGTTTGTACTCATAGGAGTTGATACCTTGGTCTTTGTTTTCCATACCAAATTTCTTGAAGAGCTCTTGGTATACTTGGTTTGATGAATGAAGATTCCATCTTTCATCTGTTTGACTTGTAATCCCAAGAAATAGTTCATTTCTCCCATCATACTCATTTGGAATTTACTTTTCATTAGATTAGCAAACTTTTCACACAAGAATTCATTTTTGAACCAAAAATTATGTCATCAACATAAATCTGTGCATCACAGGTGGTGTTTGTCTCCTTCATTGATTTCGAAAAGAGTCTTGTCAATGGTTTCTTTTGTAAAGCCATTGTCCACCAAGAATTGAGATAGGGTCTCATACCATGCTCTTGGTGCTTGTTTCAAACCATAAAGTGCCTTATTAAGTTTGTACACTTTATCTTCTTGATCTTTAACTTCAAAACCAGGAGGTTCTTTGAACATAAACCTCTTCCTCTAGAATGCCATTCTTAAATGCACTCTTGACATCCATCGGGTATACCTTGAAGTTTTTTGTAAAAGATATGCCAAGAATAGTCTTATTGCTTCCAATCTTGCAATAGGGGAATATGTCTCATCAAAATCTATTCCTTCTGCTTGAGAATAGCCTTTTGCTACTAGTCTGGCCTTGTTCCTTACAATGGTACCAGATTCATCCAATTTGTTTTTGTATACCCATTTGGTTCCAATTATATTTGCATGATTAGGCCTTTCCACTAGTGTCCAAACTTGATTTCTTTCAAATTCATTCAATTCTTCTTGCATAGAAATTATCCAATCTGGATCTGATATTGCTTCTTCAACAACTTTACGTTCCATTTGAGATAGAAAACAGGTAAACATTGCCTCTAATTGTCTTCTAGTCCTCACACCTTGCTGTATATTGCCAATAACTTGCTCAGTAGGGTGATCCTTTAACCATTATGGATTTTGGTTAGATTGATTCTCAGGAACATCATCTTCAAAGTAGGTCTCATTGTTGTTTGATTGTTGCATCGATGAGTGTTACCAGCAGGTGTTCAAAGAGGGGCGAGTCGAAACCTTTAAGTGATTTATTCTTTCCAAAACATCAACACATTCTGGATCAGTGACTTGTTGATTCTCAGCAGGTTCTGAAGTTTCATCTTCCATTCCAGTGAACTTAGGTTCATCAAATACAACATGTATTGTTTCTTCATGTTTCAGTGTCCTTTTATTCAGTACCCTGAATGCCTTGCTGATAGGAGAGTATCCCAAGAAAATTCCTTCAACTGATTTTGGTTGGAATGTCTTCAATTGATCCTTATGATTTAATATAAAACATTTGCTTCCAAATGGATGAAAATAGGATATATTAGGTTTTCTTCCATTCCAAATCTCATAAGGTGTCTTCAGCAGCTTCTTGTTCACTGTGGTCCTATTTTGTGTATAGCATGCTGTATTGACTGCTTCAGCCCAATATCTTTCAGGTAATAAAGCTTCACAAATCATAGTTCTTCCTGCTTCTTTCAAAGTCATGTTTCTTCTCTCAGCAACCCCATTTTGCTGAGGTGTACCAGCAACAGCTAGTTGATGCAGCACACCATTTTGCTCATAGTATTCTCTTATAACTTTATAGAGAAATTCAGTACCCTTATCTGATATGATCTTCACTACTGTCAAACTTTTCTCATTTTGCAGTCTCTTCAAAAGTTCAGGCATCTTTTGAAGTATTTCACTTTTCTTGTTCATGAAAATTACCCAAGTGTATCTTGAATAATCATCCACAACTACTAGAGTGTACTTCTTTCCTGTTACACTAGTTGGTGTTACTAGTACAAATAGATCTATGTGCATCAGATCCAAGACTCTTTTTGTTGATTGCTTAGTCTTTGACTTGAAGTTTGATTTTGTCTGTTTACCTTGCTGACAAGCATCACATATAGCATCCTTTTTGAATGTGATCTCAGGTAAGCCAATCACCAGTTTCTTCTTCACCAACTGATTGATATCATCAAAATTTAGATGATTCAACTTCTTATGCCATAACCAATTTAGTTCTGACTTGGTATGCACAATCAGGCATGTCTCTGGAACAGCAGTAGACCAATCCATAACATACATGTTTTGTTGTCTTCTTCCAGCCAACACAACTTGATCACCTCTTTCACTAATGACAATACAGGTGTTCTTGTCAAAAGTGACCTTGTAACCCATGTCACAAAAGCGCCCAATTGCTCGAGAGGTTGTAGTCCAGTCCTTCCACAAATGCAACATTCCTGATTGTTAATCCATTTCTCACAAGTGTGCCATATCCTCTTGTGTATCCTGGTGTGTTTTTGTTGCCAACATTCACTCTTGGACCTTCCTTTGCCCCATAATTTGACAAAAAGTGCTTATTATTTGTCATATGTATGGAACATCCACTGTCAAAGTACCAGACACCCTACAAAACAAAGTTAATGTATTTTAGGTACCCAAAATTGTTTGGGTCCATGATGGTTAGTGGTAAGCATGACCCTTGGCAAGTTTCCATAAGGTCTTCTTTGAAAGGTATCATACTTTTGTTCATACATGTATTCTACACATCCATAAGGTCTAACATTTGGTTGTGTATGACTCACATATGCTTTCTGGCCTTTTGGTATGTAATGCTGTTTAGAGTGATTTCTGTTGTTAGAAGCACCAGCATAACCATAGGTTTGCTGTCTGTTAGGAGCAGCCATGTTATATGGAGTCTGCTGAGGTACCTGCTGAGGTCTTGTATAAGTCCTCTGCTGAGTCCTCTGCTGATTCCATTGCTGAGGTTTTACCCTAGCAGCATGGTTATATCTATTGTTTCTAGCAGTAGGTGCAGGAATTTCAAATCATCATCGATGGGAATAATCTACCTCCCCCCGAGATAAGTATCCCTAGAATGATTGACATTTTTAGGTTTAGGATTCTTATCCTTGGAATATTTATAATTTTTACCCTTTTGTGGTCTAGCAGACTTGGTAGCAGGTCTGCTATCAGTAGGTCTAGAAGGTCCAGCAGTCCTACCTGTGGATTTATTCCTTTTGTTAGGTACCGTTGACCTTCTTGACTTCTGATTTTGCTTCCTTGAAGTCTTCTCAGTAGGCTTTACTGCCTCAGCAACCCTTTTTGGAGTTGGATCTTGTGCAGGTACAAACTTAGGACCAATTCTGATACTAGGTTCAGTAACCATATTGGATCCACTCTTTTTAGATTGTTGTGTTCCAAATCCAAGGCCTGTTCTATCACCATAAGGCTTTTTGATTTGAATGCGAAGAGTGGAACTAGATTGCTCACAGATTCAAAGAACTCATCGAATGTACAACAGGCTTATGCTGATTCTGTCCAACCTCTTTTTCCTTTCCCTTGAGAATTCTTAATTCAGCTTTTAACCTTTCAACTTCTGTTTGAAAAGCTTCTTTTTCAGCCTTTACAATCTCATAACCAGATTGTATTATCCTCATTTGATTAAGGATGGCATCCAAAGTTTCTTCATTGTCAGAATTTTTAGGATTGAACCACAAGTTGATTCACAATCACTTTCAGCAGGAGTGTTTATAGATACATAATTGTATACCTCCTCTGTTTCATCCATATTTGCCATTAAAGCATAATCATCCATATCAGCAACAAGTGCAGTATCATCATATTCATTTCCTTTTTCTGATTCAACTTTATATCCAGATTCATCTTCAGCAACCATAGCTTTTTTGACAGATCTTCTTTGTTGACTTTTGCTCTTCAGTAGGTCTGGACAGTCTGGTCTAAAATGTCCAGGCTTCTTGCAATTGAAGCAAAGATAATCAGGTTCCATCTTCTGTTTTAGTTCAGGACAGTCAGGTTTGAAGTGTCCTGATTTTCTTTCCCTTAAATATATATATATATATCTCTAATATACATATATATAAATATCCAAAATATTAAACTCCGAATAAAAGGAACCGAACCCAATATTTCATTTTTATAAAATGACACGCCTCGCCTCTTTCCGAAAATCGGAATATTACAAATATCACACCTGTAACGCCCTGTCGCATAATGCATTAGACCCGAGTTGTGATGTTTTAGCTTCAGCGTTTAGTGTTGGATATGTATTATTTAAAAAGACTTCGTGTTTCGATATTTTATCTTGAAACATAACCAAGTTCTACATAATATGTAACGACCCACTCCCAAAATGTGCAATATTCTTGGGAAATGAACTGTTCGGCCATGTTACGAAAGAAAAACATCATAACACGAAGCCTCGTAACTTAAAACTAAAAGAAGTAAAATAGTTGCGGAAGTTAAAATGCCTTGCATAAAATAAAATAAAGTGAAGTGGTCTACGGGGTCAACCCGATTTATTACAAAACACAAATAATATAAGTCTAAGTCCCAAATATTTATTTATCCTCAATTTCTATCTCCACTTCCTTGAACACATAGATGACCTCCTCGGAAGCAGACATGACATCAACTAAGATAATGTGACAGGATGCTACTGTTTTCGTGGTCGGGGCTAACTTGATCATCTGGAAAAAATTAAACATAAAATAAAGAGTGAGCTCGAAAGCCCCGTAAAGAATAAAATATCAAAAGGGAACTAGGGACGCCACTGGGTAGGCTATCCGGAGTTCCTTATTTTAATTATACCAGTAATATCAATTAAAAACAACTAATTGCTGAATAATAATTTCTTGAAATAAAATCACCATAGTAATTGACTAAAAATGAATAAATTTACTATTGAATTAAGGAAGACTTGTATGCTAATCTGATTAATGATACAGTCACTGAGACTAAACTGATAATAACTGAACTAGCGCAGACCGGATATCCATTATTCTTGCCCATATATGGGGACTAACCGGCTCCGGAAAATAATCTCACATCTACTACCCGTGATTAGGGGCTAGTGCCGGGGACCCTCGAGGATTCACTGCTGTAAAACTGATACTAGTGACTTCTGACAAACATAATATTTTATCTCTATATAAATTTTCTATTTATTTATTTATGCATCCAAACAGATATATATATATATATATATATATATATATATATATATATATATATATATATATATATATATATATATATATATATATATATATATATACACGTCAATATACAAATAGTATATATATATATACTATTTGTATATTGATTTGATATATATATATATATATATATATATATATATATATACTATTTGTATATTGACGTGTATATATATATATATATATATATATATATCCGAAGGTTTCAAAGTTAGCATGTCCTCTGTACGTTATTATTTCTTCCTCAAAACTTTTGGATCAACGGTTTACTTCCAAAGAAAAAAATTACATATAAATTAATAGGTAATGATAAATAATTTTGTTGGTCCCTTGAATTAAGTTTAGAGGGGGGGCGGGGTGAATAAACTTAACACTTAAAACTTTGGAGTTAACAAATTCTGCAACTTCAAAGTGATCTGCGATACTTGATGAATCTGTTGATACCTCAAGAGCCTCTTTGATAAACAAAGTAGTTCATCGATTGTTGAGTTTGCTGAATTTGTGCAATGGAATTATATCAAAATTAAGCCTTAATACTTGTTGTTAAATATGATACTAAGTATTAGATACTCATGAGTGTATGTGTGTGATTTCGGTTGCTAGATTCAAAGAGGTTGATGTGTAAAATAAACTAAGTGCGGAATGTAAATGCTAAAAGTAAGTAGGCAGATTTTATAGTGGTTCCGGTGGTGTAATCTGTCACCCACTCTTCTCCTGTGATGTTGGAGGAAATTCACTAGAGATCTTTGATGTAGCTTTTACAAAGATTCCTAAGTTGCTTGTCCTTCACCAATAACTATGGCTTCACAAGCGGCGGGAGCATGTAGGATTGCCGCTCCCGAGTCTTCCACTCGATCCTTGAAGGGTAGGATTGCCTCTTCACCACTCCACCACAAACAACAGATCTTTCACACAACAGCGTGCTTCACTGTCTTTCAAGAGTTCTTTATAAAATAAAGATTGAATCAAATAAATGATTGATTCTTGCAAAGCAGCCTTGATTAGGATGATATAATCGACTGCTGCACTTCAAGTGTGTATGCTTGATGTAGCTTGAATGTAGAAAACACTTGAAGAATTTCTCTAGATCAAGAGCTTTAAGTTCAAAGAAGTTCAAGAGGTGCTTTTCATTTCGGTAATATCTCTTCAAAGTTTGTTAATTTTCATCATCTTGTTTCGAGTTGAAAGTCCTCTATTTATAGGCAAGAATGCATGTGACTTGTATTTGAAATTCAAATGTAACCGTTCCTTGTTTTTGTCCCATCTGATTTGCATTCTGTCACTATTCATAGGATCGACATCATCAAAATTCCTTTTGACAAAGCGGCAAACAATCCACCCTTTGACTTATATTCATTGGATAATAATCTGAATCATCCCAACGTTTGTTTAATCTCAGCCTTTGATTTGTTTGATTGGTCAGAGGTAGTTGGCTGTCCTTATCCATGTAATCTTCCAATAATCTTGAATTAATTGAGGTATATTATCGCAGAGTTCATCATCTCATTGAGATACCTATCGATCTCATTGAATCTGGAATTTGCTGTGTATAAAATACAATGCAGCTGACTTCTTTTATCTAACTTTTATTTGTGAAGTTAGATTACACCTTTTTAATTATAACCAAGTTCCAAACTTCATCCAACTTATGGAACTTAGACCTTGTACACAAGGTATATGTAATCAGTTTAGGTCATCACAGACTTGCCTAAATTTCGATTCCATATCCTTGACTTTAATTACTAAGTTTGATCCCTTAGCCTTCAGAATCGAGTTTGAGCCCTCACCTTCATTTCTCAAGAGGTTCCCGACTAGTCTCATCGACCTATCTACCCCATCGATATTGACTAGTCTCATTGATATAAATCAAATGATTCTTTACAAATGCTTGTTTGATCAAACCTATTTATGAATCAAACTCTAATAAGCCTATACATTTGATCTAGACATCTTTTGCCTTTGCACTATAACAGCTAGTCTCGCACTCATCATCAAAACACAGAAATAAGTCTAACAACTTTCCTTTAAAAAACATAGCCAATAGGGCAATTTGCTCTTGCATCTCATCCAGTAGATCATCTTGAGCTCCTGATGTTTCTTCTTGATGTGAAGCAGCCAATGCAGTGGTCTTTGTTTCTTCTTTTTCAGCCTCAGGTGCAAGTTTCTTACTGAATTCATAAGCCTTGAGATCTGAAAATAACTTGAAGCTATCCTCTTCATGTAATCTTCTCATCTCTTTTATGGCAATCACCTTCATCTCCCAAACTTCTTTTGCAGGTAAATCTTCTAGGATCTTTGAGTTGATTTCTTCTTTTGAATACTTTACACTCAGTAGGGTGAGTTCATCCATGATTGCATTGAATCTTGACTCCATTTGTTCAATAGTTTCATTTGGTTTCATTTTGAACTCTTGGAACTTCTTCTTTGCCACACTGATTTTGTTCTACTTTATTGCATCAGTGCCTTCACAAATTAATTGTAACTTATCCCAAATTTCCTTTGCAGTCTTGCAATCCTTCACTTTCATGTACATATTGCTATCAAAGTTCTGTATATTATATCAATAGCAATATTGTTGAGGTTTGCTCTTTTTCTATCTTCAACATTCCATTCTCTTTTTGGTTTTGGAATGTACTATGTTTGACCATCTACAGTATAGCTTTTGTGATTTCCAGTGGTCCATCAGTCAGCACATCCATCATCTCATCATGTGTTGCAGCTAGAAAAGCATGCATACGGCGTTTATACTCATCAAAACGATCTAAAGAACGCATCAACATTGTTCAAGCATACTGGTTGTTATCCATGATGCAAAGCTTCAAAAATCAGAAACTTGAAAAAGTTTTCAAAGTATTTTTGCAAGCACTACAAGTAGGATTACTTCAGAACAGAAGCACTGCTCCAATACCAATTTTTGGTCCCTTGAAAAGGCTTTGGTTAAGTTTAGAGGGGGGGGGGTGAATAAACTTAAAACTTAAAACTTTTGGATTTAACAAACTCAAGAAATTTCGTAGCTTGTCGATCGCTCGAGAGTCTCGACGACCACTCGAGAGTCTGACGACAAATTTCGAGAGAGTCCGCTAACTATTGATTTTTTTGAATTTGTTGCAGCGGAATATATTCAAGTTAAGCCTTATTACTTGTTGTTAAAATATGATACTAAGTATTAGATACTCAGTACTGTAAGTGTGTGATTCAGTTGCTAGTTTCAGTAGGTTGATGTGTTAAATATACTAAGTGTAGAAATTAAATGCAGAAAGTAAGTAGGCAATTTTTATAGTGGTTCCAGGTGGTGTAATCCTGTCAGTCCACTCTTCTCCTGTGATGTTGGAGCTAATTCACTAGAGATCTTTGAGGTTGCAGTTACAAAAAATCCCTAAGTTGTTTGTCCTTCACCAATAACTATGGCTTCACAAACCGAACACTTGGAACAGGTAGGATTGCTGCTCCAAAGTCTTCCACTGGTCCTTGAAGGGTAGGATTGCCTCTTCACCAGCTCCACAACAAACAACAGTCCTTGACACCAAAAGATGCTTCTCTGTCTTCAGCAGGTTTCTTGTAAAAGAAAGTTTGAATCAAGTAAGTGATTCAGCTTTCAGCAGCTTGATCAGGATGAAATGATCAGCAGCTTGAAGACTTCAAGTGTGTAAACCTGATGTAGCTTGATAACAGATTACACTTGAAGAATTTACTGGATCAGTAGCTTTAAGTTCAGTAGGGTCAACAGGGTGAGTTTCTTGATAGTAAACTTGATAGCTTCAGGCAAATTATCTTCTAGTTCATTAATTCTCATCACCATTCATAACTTGTTTCTGTATCAGGGGTCTTCTATTTATAAGTGAGAATCCTTGTGACTTATGTTTGAAATTCAAAACATAGTCGTTTCTGATTTGTCCCATCTTGACTTGCTTTCGTCTCAGACATAGTAATCGACATCGTCGATTTACTTTTTGACGTTTTTCGATCGCCCACCCTTTGACTGTTATCCATTGGATAAACCTCTGTTTCTTTCCAACGTCCCTTTAATCTTAGCCATTGATTTGTTGACAAAATCAAGAGTTGTTATCCGTCCTTATCCTTGTAATCTTCCAATGTAACCTTTGATTAAATCGAAATATATGTTCAAGAGTTCTGTGAATGTAAGTCTCATTGAAATGCATGTCGATTATTGATCCAAAATTCTTTGTGTTTTTAAAACACTGCAATGACTTTCCTTATATCTAACTTTTTATTATGAAGTTAGATTACACCATTTTGATCATAACCGAGTTCCAAACACCACTTAACTTATGGAACTTAGACCTTGAACACAAGGTATATGCAATCAGTTTAGGTCATCACTGACTTCCCTAAATTCTGATTCCATACCCTTGACTTTAATTACTAAGTTTGATCCCTTAGCCTTCAATATCTGAGTTTGAGCCCTCAGCCTTCTGTCTTCAGCAGGTTCCTAGACTAGTCTACTGACTCAGGTACCCTACTGATCTAGACAGGTCTGCTGATAGAAGTTAGCTGACCTTTTACAGTGCTTGTTTGATCAAACCTATAAAAGATCAAACTCTAATAAGCCTATACATTTGATCTAGACATCTTTTTGCCTTTGATCTATGACAGCTAGTCTGGCACTCATCATTAAAACTTAAAATAAGTCCAACAAAATGCTTCCTGAACTAGCTGAGGTCCGGTAATTAACTTTTCTCCAACTTCATCCCAGTACAACGGTGATCGGCACTTCCGTCCATACAAAGCTTCAAATGGAGGCATTTTAATGCTCGAATGATAACTGTTATTATAGGCAAATTCAGGTAAAGTCAGATAATTATTCCATTGTCCTTCAAGCTCCAAAATGCAAGCTCTTAACATATCTTCTAGGGTTTGAATTGTCCTTTCAGATCGACTGCCTGCCTCGAGAATGGAAAGTCAGACTCAATCGTAATTGAGCACCATGGCGCATCAGAGACTCTTTCAAAACTGAGATGTGAATCGTGGATCTCTATCTGAAACAATCGAGACTGAAACCCCATAAAGTCTAACGATCTCCTTGATATACAATTCCGCCATCTAATCCAAGGACATGGTATTCTTGATGGCTAAGAAATGTGCCGACTTGGTTAAGCGATCAACAATTACCCAAATTGTATCCATTCCACCTTGAACCTTTGGCAGTCCTGTGATAAAATCTGTAGTGATGTGCTCCCATTTCCACACCGGTATTTCCAAAGGTTGAAGTAAACCTACTGAGTCTCTCGATGTTCTCGCTTTAACTGTTGACATGTAGGACACTTGGCAACATATTCTGCAATATCTATTTTCATCCTTCTCCACCAATAGTAACCCTTAAGGTCCGGGTACATCTTAGTGTTTCCAGGATGGAACACAAAACCCAATTAATGAGCTTCCTTCATTATATCCTCCTTCAAATCCAACACTTTTCGAACACACAATCGGTTTTTAAACCATAAGGATCCATCTGTTCTGATCTAAAAATCCGTACTTGAACCATCTTCCGCTTTCTTTCTCATTTTATACAAAAATGGATCATTCTCCTGAGCTGCCTTGATTCGATCGACCAAGGTAGAATGAGCGGTCAAAGAAGCTAAGGTAAAATTTGATTTTGGACCGATGACCTCAAGTTGTAAACGATCAAATTCCATGATTAACTCCTTCTGAGTCGTCAAGGCCGAGCATCGAATCGATCATCGATTTTTCGCGCCAACGACCGCTACCAAGTTTTCTTTACCTGGGTGATAATGGATGGAAATATCGTAATCCTTAAGGTATTCCAACCAACGTCTTTGTCTCAGATTCAACTCCTTCTGGGTAAAAATATATTTGAGACTTTTGTGGTTAGTGAAAATTTTGCAGGAAACTCCATACGAATAATGTCTCCAAAGTTTCAAAGCAAAAATCACTGCTGCTAATTCAAGATCATGAGTCGGATAATTCTTCTCATGAGTCTTCAATTGTCTCGAAGCTTATGCGATAACTTTGTCATTTTGCATCAGAACACAACCAAGTCCTTGATGGGATGCATCGCTATAAATCTCATATTCCATATCAGGGGTAGGCAAGGTCAGTATAGGTGCTATCACTAAACGTTTTTTCAACTCTTGGAATGATCTTTCACATTCATCATTCCACTGAAACTTCACATCCTTCCGGGTTAACTTAGTCAATGGGGCTGCTAGAAGGGAGAAGTCCTTAACAAACTTACGATAATAGCTCGCCAATCCCAGAAAACTTCTTATCTCAGTGGCACTGGTCGGCCTTTTCCAGTTCACCACTGCTTCTACCTTAGATGGGTCCACAGAAACACCATCTCCTGAAATCACATGTCCAAGAAAAGAATCTTTGTCCAACCAGAATTCATACTTACTAAACTTCCTATACAACTATTTTTCTCTGACAATTTGCAACACAATCTTTAAGTGTTTTGCATTTTCCTTTTCATTTTTTGAATAATCAAAATATCATCGATGAAGACAACTACAAACTTATCAAGATATGGACTGAACACTCTATTCATCAGATCCATAAAAGTTGCGGGAGCGTTAGTCAAACCAAACGGAATCACTAAGAACTCAAAGTGTCCATATCGAGTCCTAAAAGCAGTCTTGGGTATGTCCTCAACTCGAATCTTCAATTGATGATAACCTGATCGAAGATCAATCTTAGAATAAACTTGGGAACCCTGAAGCTGGTCGAACAGATCATCAATCCTGGGCAGAGGGTACTTATTCTTGATAGTAATCTTGTTCAACTCTCTGTAATCGATACAAAGGCATAAGGTACCGTCTTTCTTTTTAACAAAGAAAACCGGAGCTCCCCAAGGAGATGAACTCGGTTGGATGACTCCTCTATCCAACAAGTCTTGAAGTTGTTCTTTTAATTCCTTCATTTCTGTAGGTGCCATACGGTAAGGTTGTTTAGAGATTGGAGTCGCTCCTGGCACAAGATTAATTTCAAACTCAATCTCACGATCCGGCATTGGTCCTGGCAACTCTTCTGGAAAGACATCTGGAAAATCTCTGACAATCGAAACGTCTTCGATTCTAATATCTTTATGTTCTGACTTCACTAAATTACCCATACATCCTTTCTTTAGAGTTCTAATTGCAGATGTTGCCGATATGACCGGTGTAGGTTTACTGTGCTTGGGTAAATCACCTTGAAAAGACACTTCAGGTTCAGAAGGCACAAGAAAGGTCACTTTCTTTTGTCGACAATCAAGGTGAACATAATGGCGTGATAACCAATCAATACCTAGGATGATGTCAAGATCCAGGAAATCTAGTATGATGAAATCAGATATCATCTCCCTACATCCAACCTAGACTTTACAGTCCTAAACAAACTCATCAACCAAAACTGTCTTTCCAATAGGTGTTGATACCGCTAAAGGTCTATCCATCTTTTTGGAAGGGCATCCTAGTTTATTGAAAAACTTTTGAGACACAAATGATTGTGATGCACCCGTATCAAATAAGGCTTTAGCAGGGGTGGAATTTACCCAAATAGTTCCTGATTACAAAAGAAATGAATATAAAGCATAATGATTTAAGAAGACTGAAAACTATAATACATCAATATAAAATACCTATCACAACATTCTCATCCTCATCAGCTTGCTGAGCATCCAAAGCAAAGACGCGAGCATGTGTAGTGTTTGGCTTGGCAACTGGCCTTCCTTTCTTAGGGTTGGATGGGGCAGCTGCAAAAGACCCTGGCTTGATTGGCGACTTCTGACGTTTTAGACAATCACGAAGATAATGACCTGCTTGACCACACTGATAACATACACCCTGACCAGCCCTGCATTCCCCTGTATGATACTTGTGACAATTTGGACATTGGGGAAAACTCGGCTTTTGAACAGCTGGTTTCTTAGCTGGTGCGTGACTTACAGAATTTCCTTTTGAAGAATCTTCCCACTTCCTCTTACCACTTGATAACTGGGCCTTAGCTCTCTTGTGTACACCTTCAGCCTTAATTTATCTTTCAAACACTTCCTGGTAGGAATCAAACTTAGCTCCAGCGAATGATAGTGATATGGTAGGATGGAGTCCAGACTCAAACCTACTAATCCTGGCTTTCTCACCTTGCATCAAATATGGAACAAACTGGATCAACTCATTGAATCGATTAGCATACTCGATCACAGACATGCCATCTTCTTGTTTCAAATTATAAAATTCACTCTATTTCTCCAAACGTAGGGTTTCAGGGAAAAAGTTATCATAGAAGAGTTCCTTAAACCGATCCCAAGTTACAGATTGCCCTCCAGTCATGTATGTAGCAGTCTCAAACCAGTTCCTCGCTTGACCCACAAAGAAACCCCTGACAACACCAACCCAAAGCTCTTCCGGCACAAACATGGACTCCATGTAACTTTCTATCTGCTTAATCCACTTTTCTGCCCGAAGTGGATCACCAAGGCCATCATAATATTTAGTTCCTATCTTTTTCAACTCTGCAAACCTGTTTGTTGGTTTTGTGGGTTGTGGCTGAACATTCTCCATCTAAAAGAAAATGAGTTAGTTACAAAATTTTAGCAGAAAAAAATAGTAGCGTTGCAGGTGATGTATTCTATTCCATGTTTTAATTACAAAACAAATCACTTATTTTTATTTTATAAATAATCATTATGAAATAATATAATTAAAACTTCAAACAAAATCAATCATTGTCTTTAAAATTTTGCCCAGAAAAAACAAAATTTAGCAAATCACATTTCTAGAAAGAAAATATTTTCTAAAGTGACTAAAGCAATAAAAATTCAGAATCAAATACAATTGATATTAAATTCTTTACCTTAACTTATTTTCTGAAAGCCTAGCCCCAACACACAAGCAATTGGAATTGGTATCTCCTGCAAAGATGGTTGGGCTCCTATTAGCATCATCTTTAAAACTAATAATTTTGCTGGGAGTAGCACAAGAAAAAGAAGAGAAATATTGATGTTTACCTTTAATCAAAATGCTTCAAAACCACCTATGGCAGACAAAATTTTATAAAGGGGTGGGGAGGTTTGCTCTGGAAATGAAATGAAATAAGGTGTAAAGTCCCACATCGGTAAAATAAGTGAATGCTCACCCTTATATAAGTGTGAGACATAAAGGTCTTGTCAACTCGGGTTAGCCCTTTTAGACCAAGCGAGGACGACGGTCTAAGCAGTTGACCGGACATTTATGACTCATTTAGCGCTACCAGGCCCGGGGTCTGGGGGCGTTACAGAATGGTATCAGAGCCGACTATCAGACGGAACTATGCGCTGCACCGTTTAAGAAGACGGTGTAAGGATGACCTCTAGTTACCTCTGGTGGGGACGATCCGGGAACAGTCTCGGCCGTCCTGGTGAGGACGCCAATCCCTTATAAGGGGGGGAGAATGTAAAGTCCCACATCGGTAAAATAAGTGAATGCTCACCCCTATATAAGTGTGAGACATAAATGTCTTGTCAACTCGGGTTAGCCCTTTTAGACCAAGAGGACGGGCGGTCTAAAGCGGTGACCGACATTTATGAATCATTTAACGCTACTGCACTGGTCCGGGGCGTTACATAAGGGAGTTAAAATAATAGGCTAGGTATATAATGAGAATTAATACACATTTTTTTCTTAGAAAGCTAAACTGATAAACCTTTGATTGATATGGTTTATGGATTGGTGGCAATTAATGAAATTGATGGTCTAAATTCCCAGACGTTGAAATCCTCCCCTTTTTTTTTTTTTTTTTTTTTTTTTTTGAAAACATTTTATTTTATTTTAAATATGGGTCGTGACAATTCTTATTTAGCATTCTTATTTAAAATAAAATAAAGGGGTCGTGACAATTCTCACCTATGTCCTGTGTACATATGCAACAAAGACACAGCTTGCAGCCTAGTAGATACAGCAGGTGAAGGAGATTTTCGACCATATTTGGAATCCACACGGGGTCTCACGGTGCCACTAGAACTGATCGTGTACGTGGACAGAAAAACTGGTTGAACCAGAAAAATAACAATATGGAAGTCGATTCATCCAACAAAAGCTTGAAACTGCCACTATCGAGAAGAAAAATATGGTTTATAATGAAATCAATCCCATGCCTTGACCTTGATGAGTGACGTCTTCGGTAGTCACGTTATCAAGAAGTATACGAAAATTCTCCCTTTAAAAATATTTTTCTCGGCTTTTAGCCCTCCAGTGCCAGTTATAATCCATGATTTTCACTTTTTTATGTGTATTGTGATGCTCTTTTTCTCTCCACGTTTTTTGAACATGGAAGCCTTGAGAGAATTAGCAAGAAAGCTTATTGGGAATGTACTGTCGATAAGCCTTCAAACGTACGGTTGCTGAGTGATACAGAAGGTATATATATATATATATATATATATATATATATATATATATATATATACACACTTTTGTGTGTAAGTACCATGGTCATTGATATTATTATGACACGACTTCTAAATTTTTGTATACATGGAACTTTTCAGGCCATAGAAGTAGTGGATGAGGACCAGAAGATTCTAATGGTTAAAGAACTTGATTGCCAAATAATGCGTTGTGTACGTGACCAAAATGGTAAACATGTTAATTATTCAAAAGTGCACCGAATGCATACCAAAAGAGCATATTCACTTCTTTGTCTCGATGTTTTTTGGCCAAGTTGTTGCACTCTCTACTCATCCTTATGGATGTCGTGATATGCAAGTTAGTGATCACTGTTATTTCACATTGTTGTCATTTCACGTTTAAAGCTAGTCTCAATGTCTCATGGTGAAATTACCGTTTTTTTAATCCTGTAGCGAGTATTGGAGCATTGCAGCAATCCGGAAACACAAAGTAAAGTGATGGAGTAGATCTTACGATCAGTCAGCATGTTGGCCCAAGATCAGTATGATAATTATGTTATTGAGGTTGCTACTTACGAGATTCAATTAGCGATTTTTTTTTCTTTCTTGAAAGCTGTTTTTATTCAATATCCGGTACCTCTAACCTTTCATGGATTCTATACAATATTGATCCAACTAGAGGGATTTCTTGTCTATACAATATCGTTTTAACCAGAGGGATTTATCGATATTATATATAATGGCGTAGATGATATATAACATGGGAGATTCTATTGGTGACAAAGAAAGCAGAGGAACTTTTCTGGGATTTAGGTAGATAGATTATACATGTTCTTGAAAATGGTTATTGTAAGATTTATATAAAAGAAATCTTCCTTTATTTTATTAATCTGAGGAATTAGTAATGGACTAATTCCTTTATATACACACAGGCACTAGAGTTAGATAAGAACAAGACTCCTATCTTATCTTAACTCCTCCATAATTCAAACTCCTAACAAACATTTAATCTACTAATCTTATTTAAAACAGGCAACAAACTAACAAACACCTTAACAACTCAGGTGTTCCACTCAAAACAGGAAAAGATAATAAATAGGAATAAAATAGATAATAACAATAAACAGCCAGCTGTCACTTTCCAACACCCCCCCTCAAGTTGGTGCATGAATATCCTTCATCCCCAACTTGTCGACAAACTTCTAGAAGTCCGCTTTTACCAAGTGCCTTAGTTAGGCCATCAGCTGTCTGTTTTGGAGAAGGCAGAAATGGAATGCAGAGAATCCCTTCTTCCATCTTTTCTTTCACAAAGTGCCTATCAATATCCATATGCTTTGTCCTGTCATGCTGAATGGGGTCATTGACTATGTCAATTGCTCCCTTGTTATCACAGTACAACTTCATAGGTAGATTACACTGAACTTTCAGGTCCTGCAACACTCTTTTGACCCACATTTCTTCACATATGCCTTGAGCCATGGCTCTGAGTTCAGACTCTGAGCTACTCCTAGAAACTACATTCTGTTTTTTGCTCTTCCAAGTGACTAGATTGCCCCAAACAAAGGTACAATACCCTGTCACAGACCTCCTGTTCTTTACACAACTTCCCCAGTCAGCATCTGTATAGGCTTTTATCCCTCTTTTATCTGTTTTCTGAAAGTGCAATCCCCTCCCTGGGGCATCTTTTAGAAACTTAAGTATTCTGTGGGCGGCATCAAGATGTTTTTGAGTTGGAGAATGCATATACTGACTGATGGAGCTGACAGCATATGCAATGTCTGGTCTGGTGTGAGATAGATATATTAGTCTTCCCACCAGCCTCTGAAATCTTTCCTTGTTAGCAGGAGCTTATTCATCTTCTTCCCCTAGTTTTAAATTGAACTCCATTGGAGTGCTGGCAGGCTTTGCGTCTGTCATACCAGTTTCCTCCAGCAGATCCAAAGTGTACTTTCTTTGGGACATCACCAATCCCTCTTTTGACCTTGCTACCTCCATTCCCAGAAAGTATCTTGTTAGGAACATTTTATTATGTTTTGATGATGGCCATACTAATTTGTTATAGCAAGCCTGAAATAAGTTAGAATTCTCTCAGATGAGTCTTTACTTAGAGTCCGACATGTTGTATAAGTTGAGTCAGACAAGTATTGTACTAGTTGGTAGGACGGCAAAGCAAAAAACAGATATTCGGCAGAGTAAAGCCAGCCAAGCACCAGCAGAGAAGCAATGCAGACATTAAAGGTCTGACTTGTAACCAAGGAAGTCTGTGATGACCTTGGACAAGTCTAAGTTATACTACAAGACAAGTCTAAGTTATACTACAAGCGATGCACATTAATATTCGAATATGGTGTACACTAATCTCACCCCAATCAAAGATCAGTGAAGTACAAAGATTGTCCTCAAACAGAAACAAAGAAGAAAACAGTGAATCGGCAAAGCAGACTCACTTTCGGCTGAGTAAAGACGAAACGGTGAAGGAAAAGCTAAAACGGCTAAGTCAGAAGGATCACTCGACCGTTCTAAAAACGGCGAAGTAACACTTACCAGATCAGATTTAATATACGTTGAAGATTCGTAAGATCATGCATTAAATGCACAATCAATAGAGGATCAATCAAGGACGATTTTTCGCTATACGCTTGAAGAAATAATCCGATCATCAAATCAAGGAGAATGCAATTAAGGGAAATCAAGAATAAAATCAAGGATTATTCCTCATTAATATAGCCAACGGATGTAATTTCAAAATCAAGGTTATTCAAGGCTATAAATAGAAGGCATTGTGACAGTAAAAAAAAAAATCAAAAGAAAAATCAAGTGAAAACTCACAATTTGAAAAGCCATCTCTCCGAACTTACAAGGAAACATCTAGTGATCAACTCGGATATCGAGCTACAAAGTCATACTTGGCGCCGAGATTGATCAACCAAGTGTGTGAATCACATTCACATCAAATCAAGCAAATCAATCGAGGCAATCGAGAAGGAGTTGAATCTGTGATAGCTGTTGAAGGATTTTGATCTCAGGGAGCAAAGAAGGAAGATCGAATCATCAAGCCGCTGCAGTCAAGGAGTGATAGTCTTGTAGATTGTGAAGCTTGGGAAGCCAAGGACAATCATACTATTGTATCTGTGAAAACAATAGTGAATTCCTCCTATCATCACAGGGAGAAGAGTGGATTAAGGGATTACACCACCCTGAACCACTATAAGTCTTGTGTCAATTTAATTTCTGCAATTTACTTTACAGCATTCATTTAATTTGCCTACATCATAACTTATATCTGTGATTGTCTAAACTGATTTGAAAACAACATAGTAAGAAGGGACTTATCCGCTGCCCAAAAGCTTTTAAATAAAAGAAAAGTTTTTGAAACTCCACTATAGTCATTCACCCCCCCCCTTTCACTATAGTTTCACCCTTCTCTGGGACCAACATATCTCAAGGGACCCAAGTCCTTTATCTCAAACTCAGCTGCCTGTTGTTTCTTCACCCTAGTAGCTTCTTCTATATCATGACCTGTTAATACCATATCATCCACATAGACTATGATAATGGTTATCTTACCTTGGACCGACTGTTTTACAAACAGAGTATGGTCAGAATGACCTTGAGTGAACCCAATCTTTTTCAACACCTGCATAAGCCATTCAAACCAAGCCCTAGGGCTTTGTTTTAGTCCATATAGGGACTTTTTCAGCCTGCACACCTTTCCTTTGAACTTGTCTTCAAAGCCTGGTGGTTTCTCCATGTAAATCTCCTCCTTCAAGTTGCCATGGAGGAAGGCATTCTTGACATCTAGTTGTGTCAAGGGCCGGTCTAGATTTATGCAGAATCGATAGGATAATCCGTATGGTATTTAGCTTTGCAACAGGTGAGAATGTTTCATTGAAGTCAATCCTATGAGTTTGGGAAAACCCCTTAGCCACTAGTCTTGCTTTGTGCCTTTGTATAGAGCCATCAGTGTTATACTTTAATGTAAAAACCCACTTACACCCCACAGTTCTTCGGTCTTTAGGTAGTTCCACCATTTCCCAAGTCTGATTTTTTTCCAAGGCTCTCATTTCTTCTAGGACAGCCCCCTTCCATTCAGGAACACTTAGAGCTTCTTGAATAGTTTTAGGAATTTGGGTGGTTTGGATGGCTGATATTAAGGCTTGGTATCTTTTGGATAGATGATCATAGGAAATGTGATTGGACATAGGGTAAGCAGGTGTTTTATATTTGGCACATTTTCTGGGCTGTTTTCTCAGGGCAATAGGTTTTGCATCATGGGGCTCTATTTCTGGTGGTGGTGGTTCTGATTTAGTGAGTGACTCACTGTCAGAGGATTCACCTTGATCAGATTCTGCCCCACTGTTTTCCCCAAGATTATCCATTTCAGTGGTAGGAATGGAGTGAGATTCTGTTGGTTCATCAGTAGTGTGTAAGGTACTTGTTCCAGACCTCTTCCCCTTCATTTGATAGACTATCCCTTGAAATGTTCCAATAGGATTAGAGGGTGATTTGTCTCCCTTTCCAAGAGTGTCACCTTGTTCTCTTGTCTGTTCTTCTATTTCAGTGTTCACATCTGTGTTATTCCCTAGTTCTGTTGGAATTAGAAACATATCTGTGGTAGTGTTTTCATTCTGACTCTGCTTTTGTGATTTAAAAAAGGAAGAGTGCTCATAAAAGGTGGCATCCATAGTGACATAAAGTTTCCTCTCTACAGGATCAAACAGTCTATATCCCTTTTTTGTGGAGGAGTATCCTAGAAAAACACACTTTTTTGCTCTAGGATCTAATTTGTTGCCAGTGTTTTGATGGATGAACCCTACACATCCAAAAACTCTTACAGGTAGTTCACAAAACAGTCTGTCATTTTGAAACACTGATTTAAATTTATTGAGAGGAGTCTGAAACTTTAAAACCTTAGAAGGCATTCTGTTTATTAAATAAGTTGCAGTCAACACAGCCTCCCCCCAAAGGTACTTAGGACACTGAGCATGTATCATCAAAGATCTAGTTATTTCTAGGAGGTGTATGTTTTTCCTTTCAGCCACTCCATTTTGTTGGGGTGTCCCCACACAAGAGCTTTGATGTACTATGCCAGTTTCCTCAAAGAATTTTCCCAAAATCGAATTAAAGTACTCAGTCCCATTATCACTTCTAAACACCTTTATGTGTGTTTGAAACTGGTTTTGTACAAAGAAATAAAAGTTTTTAAACACTATTTCTGCCTCTGATTTTTCCTTTAACAAGTAGACCCATGTGGTCCTAGTGTGATCATCAATAAAGGAGATAAACCATCTTTTATTAGTTAGGATTTTTGTCCTAGAGGGACCCCATATGTCACTGTGTATCATACAAAAAGGTGCTGATGGTTTATAGGGTTGAATAGGGTATGGTTTTCTGGTAGATTTTGCAAATTCACAGACTTCACAATTTAAAGAATCAACACTTTTATTGATAAATAACTGAGGGCATAAATGTTTCATATAGGACAAACTAGGGTGTCCTAATCTGGCATGCCAGAGAAGGACCTTATTGTGATGCACACTTGAAACAGAATTACATTGAACATTTAAAACAGGAGAACTATCTAGGCAGAGTTCTTGGTCCAAAACATAGAGGTCTTCCACACTTCTAGATTTGCCAATCATCATCTTGGAATCCTTGTCCTGAAACAGGCATTTATCTTTAGAAAAAGCAATAGTGCAGTCCCTGTCCAAGGTTAGTCTCTTAACAGATAACAAGTTACAGGCAAGTTTAGGTACATGAAGGACATTTTTAAGTGTTAGGTGTGAGGTAATGGGGATGGATCCCTTTCCTGCAATTGGAGTTAAGGATCCATCTGCCAACCTGATTTTCTGATTTCCAGAGAGAGGTATGTAAGTAGAGAAAATTTCAGTGATACTAGTCATGTGATCTGTGGCCCCTGAATCTATGACCCAGGAAACCACTTGTTTAGAGCTAAGGAGAGCTGCATTACCTGAGTCTACAAAGGAGCAGGTTGGTGTAGGGCTTGGTGTGGAGGGTTGGATCTTTAGGATTCTGTGCAAGTGCTCCAGTTGCTCCTGTGTGAAAGGTGTTGTCCCAGCCTCAGATGAGACCTGGTGTGCCTTCCCCCCTTCTCCTTTCTGATCTGTTGCTCCCTTGTTCTTCAATGCTGGTTTCCCATGGATATCCCAGCAGGTTTCCTTGGTATGGCCCAATTTCCTGCAGTGTTCACATTTTGGCTTAGTCCTGTTGGTATTTTTCCCTTCATTTCTGTTCACTGCCAAAGCTGAGCCTTCCCCACCAGTTGTGGTATGCCTCCCCATCACTTTTCTTCTGGCTTCCTCCCTCCTAACTTCAGAGAACACCTCTCTCAGAGGTGGGAGAGGCTGCCTTCCCAGAATCCTGCCCCTAACTTCATCCAATTCGGACTCCAATCCTGCTAGGAAAGAGTAAACTCTTTCACTCTCCTCTCTTTCGGAATCTGGAACTATCATTTGGGCACTCCCATGTTTCATTATAGCATAGGTCCAGCTCTTGCCATAATGAAACCACTTCGTTGTAGAAGTCGGTCACACCACACTCGCCATCCTCGCTTGATTTTCCAAATCCTTGTTTTGAGTTCATAAATCTGGGACGAATTCTCCACATCAGAATACATCTCCTTGATGGCATCCCACATGTCTTTTGCTGTGGATAAGAACATGTGGGGACTGGCTCTGTTGGGCTCCATGGCATTGATCAGCCATACCTTGACCAAAGAGTTTTCGGACTTCCACCGCTGCGTTTTGGATCTCCTTCTTCAGTGCCTTGGTTTCACTGTTAGGTAACCAAGTTTGCCCTTCCATCAATAGCTAATTGAATGGTTTCAGACCATTCTAAATAATTCTTCCCGTTCAGTTTACGGGAGGTGAGTAGCTGGGACAATGAGACATGATTTGGGTTCTCATCATACCCAGCCACTCCTTCTGTACCGGAACCACCGGATACGACACCGGTGGAGGTGACTGATCTCTCTCCGGCCATGGCTGCTGCTCTATAGTTCATTGTCGAACTGGATTTTGGATCATCCTCTCTGATACCATGTAAGATTTATATAAAAGAAATCTTCCTTTATTTTATTAATCTGAGGAATTAGTAATGGACTAATTCCTTTATATACACACAGGCACTAGAGTTAGATAAGAACAAGGCTCCTATCTTATCTTAACTCCTCCATAATTCAAACTCCTAACAAACATTTAATCTACTAATCTTATTTAAAACAGGCAACAAACTAACAAACACCTTAACAACTCAGGTGTTCCACGCAAAATAGGAAAAGATAATAAATAGGAATAAAATAGATAATAACAATAAACAGCCAGCTGTCACTTTCCAACAGTTATATGTTGTTAGTTAATGCCGTTTCTAGATTAAAATTTCATGGCAAAAAGTACGTCGATATGTAATTGGTATCTGTTACTCGTATGGGTAATCTTGTTCCTGAAGTTGATAGTTGTCTTTAATGGCAAACGCTCTACAATTATTCAGGAGCTTGCTGGAAAGATTGTCCAAATGAGCCAGTAGAAGTTTGCGTCAAACATCGTTGAGAAGTGATGTTCGACTTTTGGTTAATGAGATGCTTGGTACCACCGATTTAAAACGAGCCTCTTCGAGTTTTTCAATATCTTACTTAGCGTTCATTTAAACATGAATTCATTCGCTTTCTGAATAAGTGTTGGTTATTACTCCCTTAATTTTCTTTCAAAGACGTATTTTCATCAATTTGATTGCGTATTTTCGTAATATGTATCTAGCAGGTTACTGTTTATGCTTTTGCTCGTGTGATATTTTCTTTCAAAGACGTATTTTCATCAATTTGATTGCGTATTTTCGTAATATGTATCTAGCAGGTTACTGTTTATGCTTTTGCTCGTGTGATGTACTCTTTGAATGAGGGGAAGCACAAAACCCAGTATTTGCTACAACAGCAGAATCTAGCCCACCATTTGTCTTATATTTAATGTGGTGCCATTTTATTAAGAATTGGTTATTTATAAGTATTACAAATCGATTAAGACATGTTTTCTGTTTATTCGTCCATTGATCTGGACACATGCCATCCGTTGGATTGATTAGCACAATATATTCTAGACTAGGGGGCGTTACCGTGCTATGCACGGTGTTGCCCCCACCTGGTCACAGAAAAGTGCAACCGAATCATAAACATTCACTGATTGCCTATTGAGGTATATTGCTTGTGCCTTGAGTCTCCCTAAAGTCAGACACCTTAAGTCCTGTTTTAAGCATTAGATAAAAGTCAATGTTTGACCTCAGACACCTTAAGTCCTGTTTTAAGCATTAGAAAATCAGGATCACCCCTTATGTGGTATTAAGTCTGCAAGTCTGTTTTTCATATTGTTGAATCCTGAACTTGCCATTATTATATCTTGTTGCACTTATCTTCTTTGCACTGCAATTGCCGAGGCCTTGTTTAGTTGTTCTTTGCCTTGTTCAAGCTTTGCTTTCTTTGATTTTGACCATGTTGTAATAGTTAGTAGGCGGTAGAGTTTAGGATCCGAACTCGTATTCGATCCTTGTAAAACAGCCCGATAATCTTGGTGTTTTACCTTGATTATTATTCCTGTGTCTTGACTGATAAGTTCAGTCTGTTTTAAGGCTTGTGTTTTAGTTTCACCCTGCTATAATCCTTTTATCTCAGCTGCATATTCTTTTGATCTGCTGCTCTGAATTTCTGTAATAATTTAAGTCTGCTGTACTTATTTATATACTGCTGAAGCTGTATTTAATTTGCTGAACTTGTATTAATTGGATCTGCATTTGCTGCTATTGGCACTTGCATAACATAGTTGATCTTGTTATATAATCTGTGTGTACACCTAGTCTGTATCCTCTATCAAAACTATAATGGATCTTATTAGAAACATTTATTCAAACGTTGCTATAACCTTACCCACTTGATCTGCCTGCATCTTATAAGCTGATATGTGATCATTTAGTTTTTTTAATCTCATCATATTTGTCAAGCTTTTCATAAGCAATTGCAGTCAGGGTTTAAAACTTCAAGTAACTTAGGAAGAGAACTTAAAACTTATACTAAGCGGACAAGAGGCATGGTGCACGGGTTATGATTTAAGATAAAGAGCTTGCATCTATCGAAGCAGAAGAAGATAAACAAAGACAAAGAAGTGGCGAGAAGTAATTACTTAGCACAATGCCATATCAACGTAAGCAAAAACATAATGAGAAATGGAAAGTTGATGATTAAAGAACAGTTCTAGTCTCCTAGATATTGGTGGAATGCCAAATACATAAATAAGACGACCCCATTAATTTATGAATTCAAAAATTCACAAGTGCCATGTGAACAACGTCCTTCCAAGGTCTCAAGCGTGAAAATCATATGAGAACAATTCGATTATGGCATGCTAGGTTAACATCAAGTAAATCGGAAAGATGAGAATACCGAATCGTCGCATGCATCGTGAAGAGTTTTAGTCTTAATGGCCTTTGCTTGATGTTGATATTTTAACCATTAATGATACCATTTGAATTGCTCTTTCTCTCGCTTACCAATCCCTCCTAGGCTCCTCCTTTCCTATCGCACACAACCACTAAATCTAGTTCTCATTTGGTTTCTCCTGTCTCTTATATCCACAATCACAAATCTATCATATTTTCTATAGAATTGAACTCATTCATTTTCTTAAAATAAGCTCATATGACAACAAGCTAAGCTTGATGGCTTCTTTGTTGAGTTGGAAGTGGAGGTAGCAATTGTGTGAGAGGAAAGACAAGAATTTTGTGGGGGTGAGTGGCTCACGAGCTAGTGGAGATTGTTGGTCTACGGTAGAACAATTTTTAGTGATTCCTTGAGGCGACAAGGGACGATTGAGACATCTAGAGGTACAAATTTAGATGGCTTTATTGTGCGTTCATTGAATCTGAGTCCTAAGACATCGGCGATAATTGACCTATCTGAGTTCTACCTAATGCCACCACCACGGCTATGAATGCCGTTTTAGTTTTCTTTTTTTCTCTTTTTCTTATGGGGTCAAGACACTAAGTTCAATTTTGTGCTCAAAATGTGAAAAAAATCTTTCAATCGATTCAATGAAACACAATTATAACAAAGCCTAAATGTTCACTTACCATCACGCCGAACACAAATTTTTGGTATGCTTTTGATTTCTCCATTGATATTGTCATTGTAGACTCTGGTCTCCAAGCCACCCTCAACATACACCGATGAGCTGGGAAATTTTCTGTCGTTAGTCTGAAACTTAAGAAAAAGGGAGAGAATTTATTGAAATAAACCTTTTGATACATACTTTTTCACAAGTTGTCGAACTGAATAAGCCCCTAATTCTTCATTGTGAACTGCAACACGATGCCACTGAGCAGGTCTTGATAAATCTTTACTATCAAAAAGCCTCACGATCATACATACCCCAGTTTTCAAAGAAATATTGTTCTGAAGACGGCCATTTAAGTAAGAGATTTTGGATTGGTGCTGCCCGACCTTGCCACAAATAATTTACTGCGACGTGAATAAATGGAGAAAAAAATATAAGAAACTTTAGTTTTGCCAATATCTGACAAAAGTATTTTGAAAACAAAGAAGAACAAGGACTCGAAACACGACAAGATAATGAGAAAAAGTAAGATCTTTGGGAAGTGACCATTCGACACAAACATGGCAATATCTAGAAGACTATACTTATGGGTAAAAAGAACATAACACACCTAAGAGATGGCCTCAAAGGTCAATGAATTAGAACGGGTATTCTAATCTTTACGCTCTAGATGGGTACACATTCGAGAAAACAGATTGCGATTTAATTTAACTTCTTCATAGCTAAGGTGTTGCAAAGCACAGGATCTAATTCAAAGTAAAATGCACGAGGAAAATAATCTTATAGTTGCGAGAAAATATGTACCTTGTGGACACCCGATAATTCCACCCTCGTTTTGGATCCACACCTGAACCTCTAATCTTCGGCTTCTCGGCAATAAAATCATTGTAGAAAGTCGTGAGCCTGTCACGGGCCTTGCTTATATCGCTACACAACATCAATACCATCAAAATGAGTCATAAAGACTTCCCTCACAAAAGTTTTTCTATTAGACAAACCAGTACATGTAGCAAAGATGCTTTTTGTGGTATATTAAGCTAGTAAATCTTGAATTGCTCCAATTTATGTAAATAAACAAAGCACAAAAGAGAATATCTTGTGTGTTTTTGTTCTGAGAAATCCACTGTACATTCTCTGAGATAACAACCCACTACATCTGCATATATATATATACAGATACATGCGCAGAATATACATAGAACTCAGATTATATTCTCTGCTAAATCTAATAAGGATGAAACTGCTGATGAGGCCTCTGAGCCTACTGAGACTGTTAAAAAGACTGCTGCTGTTATACTAAGTTTATAATTAAGTTTTATCGAGTCTCAAGTATAGTTACAGTCTCATGACCAACTTTTAATTCTTTCTGACCAAAATCTATCAAAGAGGTTGCTATTTTCACTAATCACAAGAAAAGGGCCTCTTCAAACATAATCAATATGATCACAGAATATTTTTCAGCTCAAAGCTTTTCGTTGTCTCAACGGGCCATCCTATTGCTATGCCAATCTATCATAAGATTAGATGCGTAATTCATAATACAAGCACAACCATGATGTTAATACTAAATCCAATTTAGAACAATCTGCTTCAATAAGAACAAATCGAATGGAATTAAAATGAATTCAGCACTATTCACTAATTAAAGAAATCACCTTTTCAGTAAGAGCAAGTAGAAGATTAACATATCCCTATCCCAAGAATACATATAATGATAATGAGCTAGCTAAATGTACTGCCAAAAAAAAACACCAAAGCTAGAAAATCTGAAAATCAAAAGCTTTTCTATAAAGCGGAAGAATAAACAACGAACCTAAACAAGAAAAAGGGTTCGGCAGAATTCACACAAATATAGCAACTTTGAAGCTCTGTTTAATCAATCTTGTCATCCTCAGCTGGAATCAGGCTTTACAAACATGGTAGATACTACCGAATTGGGATCACACACAACATGCAATTCCAAAAAACGTGAAATTGAGAAAGGAGAATCCAAATGAACCATCTTCTTTGGAATCGGGCTTTACAAACATGGTAGATATAAGCACAAAACTCACCAAACACACATGCAAAGCAAAAATAAGCGACAAAGAGGACAAGAAACTTGGTCTACCTTAAAAGCGATCGAGAAATTTGAAATAAAGTAGGTGATCTCCACTCTAAGTAACAAACTGCACAATCGAGAATTCAACCAAAATCAAGGAAAATCATATGAAAGAACAGAAACATGGGTGATTAAAAAAAAGGATCGGAGAATTTTGGTAAGCGATCGACAAACTGCGGTGTAATCATTATCATCATCAGAAAAACAATTATTAGAGCGACAAAACAAAAGAAAGCAACGAAAAGCAGGACAAAGAATTTGAGAGAAGAGGCTATAACCAAAGAAGAGTGAATCGAATAGCCATGGAAAACACGGAAAGGCTCCATTATGCACTCGTAAATTGATTTTATAGGCGAAGAGGTCCAAGCGGTGGCCAAAATTAATTAAGTGGAAAATAAAGCGTGGAAGCGTTAGAGAAAGCGGTGTTGATTGCTAACCACTTCGTCGTCCTCAAATTAGAAGATAGTGGAGATGGAAGACGGTGAGAGAACACGTGTGTTGGAGAGGCTTTGGTCGTTTGGTCGTCCTTAGTTTTGAAGAATTATTAGTACAAACAAGGTAGAAAGAGAGAATATAATATATAACCTTTTACAAATTTTATATCTCCTCAAAAGATTATCCGAGATTTTACTTCTTATCTTAATAGTATTAATTAAGAAATTAGCTTTACTTAACTGATTTAAGTTCAAGTTTGACTAAGCAAGAACCAACTAGCTGATTACTTAGATGTATTAGAGTCTCGGTAAACTAAAACACTTAGTAAGATGATTAAGTGGTGCTAATTCAATTCGAATCAGAATATCAGTTTTAAGTTTCTAGGCAATTCTTTGTGTGAATCAGATAACAATTAAAATTACCCTAAATAAATAAATAAATAAATAAAAGACTGAATGAATTTACCCTAAAATAAATATAAATAAATAAATAAAAGACCGATGATAATGAATATGGATGTCTACTAGTTTGATAGGGTGATGTTTTTGTTTCGTTTTTCCTTCCGAATATTTTAGATGCTATGATGTATTTAATTTAAGTACTAAAAAAGGTTTGTTGTAATTAAAAATATATGTATGCTTGGTATAATTTGTTTTCTCTACACTATAATGACATTGCAATGGCAAAATCATAAAATTAAACATTTTTAGGTTTCATATATATGATTATGAAAAGCAATTTTATTATTTTCATGTTTAATTTTAGACTTTATATTTGTAATTAAGTTTTAACAAACGAGATCTAAATGTGGTTGCTTGCCATTTGTCTTATATTCAATGTGATTGCCCTTGTTATGATACACTATAAGAAGCATAAACATAAATTCTAACGAGTCAATATATTTTGGCTTATATTTTGCATACGGTGTGCTCTTGCATGCCTCAAATAAATTTTTCTGTTGGGCTCAAACTATATTTACAACGTACATTTCATACTATAAGAAGCATAAACGTAAATTCTAACGAGTCAATATATTTTGGCTTATATTTTGCATACGGTGTGCTCTTGCATGCCTCAAATAAATTTTTCTGTTGGGCTCAAACTATATTTACAACGTACATTTCATATCATCTATGGCTTACAAAAGCATGTTGTAATTTTCAACATAGATTTACGGCGTGTCCATCAATGGCTTGCCCTTGTGGGCCGTAATTTACCGTCTATGGCGTGCCTTGCATGCCATAAATTGGCAAATTTCCTGTAGTGCCAATTTTGACATTGTGATTTCAAGATCCGATTATCATCATGGTAAATACACGTAAGCAGGTTATCTCAGTAAACACCCATGGTGGCGAGAACAATGGTGGTGAGGAAACCACAGGCACTAACGCTTAAGATCCAACTCAAACAAATAAAGGACATACCTTAAATACCGCCCAGCAAGCAGTGGTAGATCAACTAATGGCCATGGATCCGGAGGCCCAACAAGACATTCTACAGGCGGCTGCACAGGATTTTGAGGAAGATGTGGCTCAGGAAAAGACTTCCATTCCTCATAATACTCATATAATACAAAGAGAAGCAAACATGATGACCACTCATCCGCTTCAAACCTGGGGAAGAAACCCATTGATCCGCGAGCCCTAGAAGCGGCTAGGGCCGAAAACAACGTTATTATGGGGAAAAAGCCTAGCGAGTTCTCCTTCACTTCACCCTTTTACGGATTAGATAGAGGCGTATCCCCGATCTGCGGGGTTTAAGGTCCTTAAGATGGACTCGAATGATGGATCCAAGGATCCATCCAATCATCTTTTTCAATATATAAAACAGATGAGTCAATTCAGCGCTCCCAAGGAAATGAAATGTAAGGCCTACGCAACACTTCTTACAGGAAGAGCTCGCACATGGTTTAAAAAACTTCCGCCAAGATCGATCTCCAGCTTTGAAACACTGGGTAGGGCATTCTTCAATGCCTTTATTTTGGCTAATCCATTCCAAAGGAATGCTGCCCACCTTCTCACAATTAAGCAAAAGAGGGAGGAGACAATCCTCTAATACATCAAGAGGTTCAATGAAGAAGCCGTCTGGTGAAATATGCGGATGACCATCTCTTGATCGCCTCCTTGACAGAGCTATGTGAAGGCGCATTTGCATGCAAAACTAAATAGTAAACTACCCAAGTCCATGGAGGAGTGCATAGAGATGGCATACAAGCATTGCCAAGGTGAAGAAGCTAACCGCTTGAAGAGAGAATCAGAGAAATAAGAGTCTAATAAGGACAAGACGGATGACCGGTGATATAAAAAAGAAGCCGGTCTAGGATGACGACACCAGTGCAGATCAATTTGGGAAAGAAAGGAGCTCTACAAGAAATGGATTATATCCCCTTAATAGGCCCCACGAGAAGGTACTCACCATTATGGAAAGGAAAGGTTTGGCCCGAGTTCCACCCCAATGGAGGTCCGGCGGAGAGAAGGACGAGTAAATTTTGTGCTTACCATGGGGCGTGGGACATGATTACGAGAGCCGTAGATACCTCGAAGAAGAGACATCGATCGTCTATAATGGAAGGCAGACTTGATGAGGTCGTTGACCGATCCCAAAACTCTAAACCGTGAGGCCACAGGGATTTCAGGCGACGCGACTATAAGCAAGAGCGAGACAGACATGAGGAGCTTCAAAGGAGGAGAGTGTTAGGTGTAGTGCCTGAAAGACAATTTGTGTAATTGTTTTTAACAATGGATGATGATTTTATCTCACCTTATTACTTGCTTTGTGCTTGTAAATAATACACTGCTTTGCAAACCCTAAGTATATCGGTATGTAACGCTTAACTTTCGGTGTATGGCATGCACGTGAGGATTGAGTTAGTGGTGATATACTTAAAGCTGTTAGTCCGTGGTGAACTTAATCGAGTTTAGGGTCTCTTGATTAAAACACCAATAATGCGCTTGAGAACACCTTAGGGTGTGATAGTCTTATCGGATTTGTCGGTAGAGGAGGTACTACGTGGGGCATTTATATATAATGGCATTCATATAGGAATTTGGACCGATTTAATCTGAATTTCTCGGTATAATTCCGTAATCGAAGAATCTTATTAAATCATTAGATGATCATATATGGATCAACTTTAATCCTGAGGTGATCGCTGAGTCTTTGCTTGTCTGGGGTAGTGTTTGATGTGTTAATTACGGTTCACTTAAATATGTGTTCCAAGCCACTTCTCATTGGCACTATCTCCGGATGAGTGAGTAGTTACGATCTTCACGGACATGGAATCCATTCCTTCTGCGGGAAGTAGAGAGACGATCCCTTATTTGTTAGCCCTAAGAAAGTGATCGATCCCGGGAGTTCGCATTTGACTAACACTACAAGAAAATCGATTTTTTGTGAGGGGAAATCCGGTCATTGAAAGCCATTTTCCCGTCATCAAAGACTTTTAGTGACGGGAAATGTACCCTCGTCGCCCGTCCTTACTGCTTCTCTATATAAAGGTATATAGTGAGAGTAAAGGGTCCCGTCACTATTGTTCCTTATTTACCGACGGGTATTTTACTCTCATTAAAACAATTTTCAATGAGAGTAAAATACCCGTCACTAAATAAGAAACAAAAATGACGGGACCCTATACTCTCACTATATACCATTATATAGAGAAGCAGTAAGGAAGGGCGACGAGGGTACAATTCCCGTCACTAAAAGTCTTTGATGATGGGAAAATGGCTTTCAATGACTGGATTTCCCATCAACAATTTTTTTGATGATACCATATTCCCTCATTGTATGTAAATCTACCCCTAGCTTAATCATCACCTAATAACGACACATCCCCCGTTATAGGGTCATTTGCTTCACATAACCTACATAAAAATGCACAGCATAATGTGTGCATACATAGGACTAGCACACACAATAGGAAATTCATACACAAGAAAAATTGATTATTTACAACCATTTGGGCATAGACATTTTACAACTACTCAAATAGACAAGGGTATAAACCAATCCAGAAGTAGATCGAGACCAACGAACTACACTATAATTACTATTTCTACCACAATAAGAATAATGAGAATGTGGGGTGGGGATTAAATAAAATAAAATAAATAACTTACTAAAAATTTTCCGGCATTGTTCTTTGTTAAAACACAATCATTAATGATATATAATACACCAATGATGTCTTTGCTACAAACATTTCTTGTCTATCTATCTTTGAGAGAGAAAATTGATGATACCTCCTTCAATTCGAACAATGTCTCTGGTCTATTCCAAATGGAAATTTGAAGACACTTTCAAAATTAATGCTCTTCGCAATATCTCTAATTGGACAGCAACACTCGTGAATCGGTAATCAAACCCAAGTGAATAAACTTCTTTATATCTTCTCTGTTGCGATTGAATAAATAGGTGTAAATTTATGCACACAATCATAACTCTATATAATTACTACATTCATGAGTCATTTGAAATACATTACTAGCACATATGATTCATTCAAAAAAAAAACCTCGAGTTCATCTAGATTTTTATATACGTCTAAATAGTAACTAACCAAATGCAAACAAACTAAGATGCAACGCTATGGAAAGAAAGCTGTTCGTTGACATGTATAAAGTAGGAAAAAAACAAACTTCAATAAGAAAGCTCACCATTAATTTATATGACCAGAATAACTCAAATGACAATTTTCACATGTCTAATGTATTGCATTTGATACCAAGACCTTTAAAGTTCTTGCAACATTCATCACAACCCTCAAAGCGACTCTTGCTCACATTATGATATAATGTTAATTATATCATACATTGGATGATTTTGAGTTCTTGAATATTACTGAAGCTGTCACACGATAAATAGTATAAGAGAAATCAAGCATTTAGCTTTCTCGATCACTATGTATAACAACAAAGCCCTTTAATCCAATCAAAAGTAATTTGTTAAAACTTGAGTCTCGGTATAGTAGACTTTTACATGGTCGATTTGGTAGCCCATAATCGACTTTCCGATGGTCGATTCTCACAATGGACACGGAAAGTCGATTCCCAACTCCATAAATAACTTATGGCTCATTGATTATTTTGGATGTGGTGTTACACTAACAACAATGTACAATGGAGTGCGCTAATGATTCCCATCGAATCTTTCCACTAAAAACCTAATTTGAATTATTCTCTTTTACCCTTGTTATATTCTACATTTGCAAAATATTCAAAAGCCATAAATTGATAAAATCTTCTCATTTTCATTAGTTTTTCCTGTAAAGCCATTAATATCGTCAAAAATTTTGAATTACCACATATAAACATCTCGTTATCTTTGCAACTATCACGCAAAACACACGCAATCATAAAATTTGAGCCAGGAAAATCATAAAATAGTTAAAGATTCTAACTTCATGCATAAAACACATAAAAGAGATAATAACCGACCTTCCAAAACGACAGACAGGCATATTGCAAACCAGGCATATCTTACCGGGTTTTCTTTTGAGACATTTTGTTCTAGTTTTTTTAAGGTATTGTATGAGAATATCACAAAGTGAAAAGATAAATACCATCTTCACAACTATGTGGCACAACACCTCTCCACATGTGATTGTGATGGTACCATCATCTATATACCAATGTATCTACATCATATCAATAGTATAAGAGATGTAGTGCAATTTTGTTGTTAATGGCTGAAATTACATAACTAAAAACGTGTTAATTACTATGAAATATTAATAGATGTGAAACGAGATGCGAGGCGAAAAATAAGATATAAAATTAAATAAAAGGCATTGAACCAAGGGACCGTATTCGGTCTATCCTAAAACAATATTAAGTCTCCTATGTTAACTGTTCACATACAAGTTTCCGGATCAATACAGAATCATCTAAATCAAGCATGGATCTTCTAGTGTGTTTTAAAACACAACAAAAATACTCTTAACGCTAAACTTGACCGATTGTTCATCGCTTAATTAATCAAAACCCTCTACTGGAGCAGGATCTTTGGGAAATTTAATATCAATTAGCCAATAGTTATAATCAAAACCTTGTAACATTATAGTTTCTCTACGGGCTTATAGTTATTTTCAAGTATTAGATTTTACAACTGAATGAAAACAAAGAAACTTATAATTCACAAAACAAAAACTAACCTTTGCCAAATTCTTAAAGACGTATGATTATTTATCAGAGGATTCCCTTTTAACAACTCCGCTTCATTAGTTATAGATCTTCTTCTTGCCGTTGCCATTTCTCCAAGTTAACATATAGCATAACATCACATATTATTAAACTTGAACAATCAAAACTCGAACATGAATAGTGATTACGAAATATGAAACCACATCTTAACCTATCTTGGGAAATAGCATATAAAAATAAACGTTCTTGAAATGTTAATGAAATAAAAATCAGAGATTGACCAAACCTCATCTCTAAACTGTTTTGAGACATATGAAGTGACTTCTCGTCAACATACCTTGTTTAAACTAATAAATGGTACCTCTCAGGGGAAGTTGACATGCCATTAGAAAGTTAGTAGTTCTACATCGACCATAGGAATCAGAGCACTTGCGGTTTGAAGTAACAAGACAAATCACGTAAATTAAATCTGAGATCATAATACATACATTCATCTACACCCTCCTCATTGTCACGTAGGGAGACCACTAGAAAGGAAGAATCTTTTTGTATGCCATGTGTTTTCCAGCATGTCATCATAATCTTTGAAACCTAACAAAAGAGACATGTAATGTAAGAAACAACCATTGGCAATAAGTCCCATAAACAAATAGGCACAACATAAACAGAAATTAGGGTCAAAAGAAAGAAATATCATCATCTCTAACACTTTAATTCATGGTGATTCTGAAATGGTAAACCCGACATTGAACAAGGTTACTCTTTGCAATTTCCTTCACTTTGTTGAGCACAATAAACAAAACCTCCCATGTAGCAAAATGATTCTCCTCACTCTTATAGTGTAAAACAATCAAAGGCATGTCACGGGGCCGGGAATCACTTTGGAAGGCCAAAACTTGAAGTCACTTCCACTTATATAGTAGATCTCAAGGTCTTAAACATCTGGACTTCGTTGATGGATGCGAGAATGGGAGAGGAACTGAACAAGCACTAGGCAATGAAGTTGAATATGATATCGTTGAAGAACTCGAAGAAAGAGGTTACGGAAGCTAAGAGTGACACGTATAGTGTGCAAAGCAGAACACGATAATGAGGGTGTGAAGGTGGCTGGAGCACAAAGTGACTCATAGGAGTAGTGGACAACTTTCTATTGGTGCCATGGTAGTGCCACATTTGTGTGAGGAGTGGTGGATGCCGCAACAACTCAAAAATTTGATGTATTTGTAGTTGAGAAGTTGAGTGTGAACTCGTCACAGTATGCACCAAGTGGAATCAATAAATATTTCAACATCTCAAATTCTTCACCACTTATCCTTGCTCCCTCCATTATCTATAATTTTTCTGATTCAAAATATCAAACAACTTAAACTAAAGGAATGTTTAGGCGTGAATCGGTTAATATAAAATTAACAAATTAACACTTCAATGCTAATTAGAATAAAAGGGATATGATATGATCCGAAATGTATGTATGTTCTCACCTTGGGTAACAGATTCTTCTACCCGATGTTATGTAACGACTTAGGTTAGGGATCCCGGAAGCAGATAAAGCATCTAAAAACAAGAGAATAACGAGTTGCCTTTGCTTCAACTGAGCAGGAGGAAGCACGTCCATGAAGGTCATGGTATCAAGCAAATGTCCTATGAGAGAAAAGCGCGGGACAACAACAACTTCTTGAGACATTGGAATACCCGACCAACATTTCAAGCACACACACAACACTATACATGTATATAACTTGCCTGCTAAAATAGCCTTGCAAAATCATGAGAACTATAGAAGTACCAAAAGCGGTTTACTACGGAAGAAAAACAAAACCACGTACAAAAATTTTGGGAAACAAAGCAGAGAGATTCGACCTCTCTGTTTACTATATTTTCTTAGCCTTTACATCACTAAGTCTACAAAAATAATATGTCTAACACATATTAAGAAAGTCAATAGCTAGATTTAGTTTGATAACATTGAGAGCCCTTTGCCTATATCTTTGTCAAAAGTGTCTAAGTCTAAAAGAAGACATGTGATTTTCACTAAATTAGGACAAAAAGGACCAATACTACTCTTTGCTTAAGCAAAAGTTCAACCTCCTCAAAACATCCTCGAGAAAATTAACGATTAGTTAAAGAAATATTAACACCATAATCCATTATATTAAAAAAAAATGCTAGGCAAATAAGAAGAACAATTTACTAGTTTCACACTTGCTCAATGCACGAAGGTAGCGGCGGTTCCATATTCGAGACCGCGTGATATAGATGATGTAGCTCCAACTTCTCTTTCTTTAATTGGATATTTTCTTGTCTTTCGGATTCACCTTCTTTAACCATCTCTCCGCCTATTCCCATACACAACGGACAATCCTTTACGGCGTTAACCTACTAGATTCCAATTACCTAGAATCGGAGGAGACTACATCGGATCGTTGCGGCGGAGGAGAATCGATTCGGCGGTGGCGAGCCAAGAAATGACGAATCATTTCAATCGAGAGAAGAATCGATTCGAGGCTGCAAGCGCCGGCAAGTAGATGCAAGTGTGAGAACATCGGTGGTGGCGGTGAAACATCGGTGGTGGTGGTTCTTTGGAGATGGCGCACATGAAACCTAGCTCGACTTTATTTAAGTACATATGGTTATGACGATTGATAGATTTATTTGCTTTGGATTGATTTTGAGAGTTTTAGATTTTTAAAAGATTTATGTTGTAAGGTTAAGGAAATAGTGGGAGGAAGGAATATTATTTAAATTTTGGTTTTTATATCGAATAGTGGCGGGATTTACTCGATAATAAGCGATGTATAATTAATAGTTATCTTTTAGCTATGTGATTATTTTCCTCTCACTAAAATCACCTTATAATGACTAGAATTACCTCCTCTCACAAAAGTTTTGTAACTAATAACACTTTTTCTTGTAGTGTAATTAGCTACTAGTCAGATATGTGCACTAATTGATCATCAGGGGGTTGATGGTAAATAAGGATAAGATATTCTGAGTCGGGTTCACGGAGACTTCCCACTCGAGAATGGGACGATCTATGGAGGGTTAATCCGTATGTAGTGATTATATCAATGGGCGCTTATTCACTCTATGGGTTGAGTATAAGTATACATCTATAATCGGTAGAGTTCGATTCCGGGTTTATGGTGGCGCAATCCCGAATTAATAATTAATGTACTTATTCTATTCGACGAATAATTAATTATTGGAGCTACTGGTTATAGGTCCATGGTCCCCGATGTGGCTTCTGTAAATCGGACTAATAATCTTGTTATTTGGGTCTCAGTGATAATTAATTGCCAGGGCTAATTAATTGATATGCATGGATATTATTTAGTTGGGCTAAATAATATAATACACATAAAAGACATTTTATGTTGGCTTTTTGACCCTTAATGGTGGCGCCATATATGTCATTTAATTAGAGAGAAATTAGTTTTCTTGGATAATTATTTGACATGTGATTTATCTTTTATTTGTTAATTGATAATTCATGGAATATTAGATTATAATATAATTTATCCTAATTTGTTTGGGATAATCATTTTATTTATCTTTTATTTGGAATAAAGGATTAATGTAATAATTATCTCTTAATTATTTAATCCTTGGAGGACAAGGATTACTCTCCTATATAAAGAGAGTTCTCCCAAGTCTTAATGAGAAGGAAAATTTCGACCACCATCATCTAAAAGGAGAGAAAAAATAGTTTTTTTTCTTGACTAGGGTTTTTAGTAGAAGAAAAACTTTGAGTTTTTCTTGGTGTTGCATATCAAGGAGGCTCGTGTATCAAGAAGGGTGTCCACCAACCGTCGTTTGGAGAACACATCGGAAGATCAAGGCTTCTCTTCCCGTTATTGGTAACATAATCTTAAACCCCCCTTGTAGTACTTAAGTCCTTTAATTATGAATTGTGTCATATAAATCGTGATCCATCCGCTGCGCGTAGATCTAATTCGTTTAGATCTGAGAACCTGCATCCTTCAGAGAGATCGGTCACCAAACCCAGATCGGCAGCTCGATAACCATCCCATCAATACTATCAACATAATTGTAGGAGGCCTAGTCAGATCTTTGGAGAGGTAAACAAACAAAGTGACCGATCTACAGAGTCACAGGTACGGAGTAAGTACCATATGAGATTACGTGAGGTGACTTACGGTCCAAGAGACCCTCTACCTATGGTGAACAACAACGAAGGCTTGGTCATAGAGGTTGTGGTGCACAGGAATCTAGTGAAGATGATTTGCACAGATACGGGGAGCACCGTTAACGTCCTCTATCACTTGGTGTTTCAATCGATTGGTTTGAAAGATTCTGAGTTGACCCCCATAGCAGCTCCGTTGTTCAGGTTCGCAGGACCTCCGATTCATCCTATGGGGATGATAAAGCTGACAACAACATTTGGCGGGAGAGAAGGAGCAAAACCTTAATGTTTAACTATGTGGTGGTCAAAGCTCCATCTGTGTACATCATCATCTTGTGGAAGCTAGCGTTAATCGATCTCTGAGCTGTAATATCACCAGCTCATGCTAGTTTGAAATTCCCCACCACAGAGGGGTCCATAGAAATCAAAGGAGATTTGGAGGCAGTCAGGAGCTGCTATGCTGCTATAGTTAAAAGAAAGGGTGCTACTCAAACCTGAAAGGCCAAGTCATCCAGGGCAGGTTCCAAATGTTGATGGTTTACGCAAACTTTTATTTTGTTCCTACAGCTTTTATCTGATTATTTCTTTTACTTCGGCACTAACATTTTTTCAATAATTGCACCTAGTGGATGCCAATTGTGCGTGGTTTTATTTTAGTCGATGTTCCTATTACTCTTACATATTGGGAATTACTACAAATGAGATCCGTAGGTCGGACTCAGTCGAAATCAATAAAGTTTGCAAAAGACAAACTCATAAAAGTTCACAGGACGAACAAACTGAGATCCGCACGTCGGACTCAGTCAAATTATAAAGTTTGCAAAGGGCAAACTCATTAAAGTTCGCATGAAGAACTAACTGAGATCTGCACGTCAGACTTGGTCAAATTAAAAAGTTTGGAAAAGACAAACTCATTAAAGTTCGCAGGACGAACTACAGGAGATCCGCAGGTCGGCCTCAGTCAAATTATAAAGTTTGCAAATGACAAACTCATTAAAGTTCGCAGGACGAACTAAAGGAGATCCGCAGGTCGGACTCAGTCAAATTATCATGTTTGCAAAGGACAAACTCATTAAAGTTCACAGGAAGAACTAACTGAGATCCACAGGTCGGACTCAGTCAAATTATCAAGTTTGTAAATGACAAACTCATTAAAGTTCATAGGAGGAACTAACTTAGATCCGCAGGTCGGACTCAGTCAAATTATAAAGTTTGCAAAGGACAAACTCATTTAAGTTCGCAGGACGAACTAACTGAGATTCGCAGGTCGGACTCAGTCAAATTATCAAGTTTGCAAAGGACAAACTCATTAAAGCTCGCAGGAAAAACTAACTGAGATCCGCAGGTTGGACTCAGTCAAATTATCAAGTTTGCAAATGACAAACTCATTAAAGTTCGCAGGACGAACTAACTTAGATCCACAGGTCGGACTCGGTCAAATTGTAAAATTTGCAAAAGTTCGCAGGACGAACTAACTGAGATCCCCGCAGGTCGGACTCCTCAAGTTAAAATAAAGTTTACAGAGGCCAAACCAATGAAGTTCGCTGGACGAAATAACCGGGGTCCGCAGGTCGGGCTCACCGCATACAAACTCCTTAAGTTTGCGAAGGTCATACTCAAGCATAAGGAAATTAAAAGACAAGTCAAATCAGTATGCCATTCAAGAACTAAAAGTTTAAAGCATGACATACTAGGGGCAGAATAAATCATAACTACATCATAAAGCATTTTAGACATAGCAAAATATGCATGTTTTATAATCGTGCAATTTACATTTTTTGAAGTGTTGGATCGATAATGCGTAAATAAACACTGTAGAGAGGGTGAATAGAGTGTTGGGGAACTTCTTAAAACTTTTTTTTCAATGATAACAAAAGTACTTGTAAATAGGTGCGGAAGCTTACTTATTTAACTATTAAACGTGTTACAAAAACCTATGTGATCAAATGATTAATTTATTGTGATAGTGCAGCACGATTGCAGCTACTTAACTTTGATAAAAAAAGATGAGAAGATATAAATTAACAGCAAAAGAATATGTTGAATATGTTATGAACAAGTTGGAGCAAATGTCGATTCCGTAAAAAGCAGCTTTATATGTATAATGACGGAATCAATTACTAGTTTTATATAGTGAAAAACTAAACCCAAAAGGCAACAAATGTGATTCACAATTATGCTTAACAAACCAATAAAATAGATTAACTAGAATACAGATCAAGTCAATGTTCAGGATCAAAAGGTTTTCAAACAGTCTAGATTAAGTTCAATTCACTATATATGAAGTAGGCAAATAAAGGTTACAAGGAAGGTTTAGGTCCTTAAACAAAAGGCTTAGATAGATCAGTCTAGATATAATTGTTACACTGCAAATATCAATCAGATATACAAAGCTTGATGGAAATAGACTGATAGGTAGATAGATACACAGAAATAATTTCAAGTTCAGGCTATACAGAGTATATATATACACAACTTAAGCACAGACCAAAAATTTTAAATTACAGATATATTACAGCACTTTTGACTAACAAGACAAGTTTGCAACAACAGATGATTAACAGCTTGATCAGGTTCAATACATCAACAATATTGAGACTCGGCTTTTGTAAAAAGCACAACAGCAGATACAGGGATCCAATGGACGCAATTCGATAGGCAAACTCAGCAAGAGATCAGGAGCAGGTTTGCAGATCAGGATCAACAGATGCTCAGCAAATTTATGCAAAGGCACACAAGAGGTGCAGGACACAATATCAGCAGTTTAAGGCATAGCAAAGGTTCAAGAGCAATATAGATTAAGCACACTTAACAAACCAGCCAAAGCAGATTCAGAGTGATAGGAACACAACAGCATGTCTATCCACAGAAGGCTTCCTTTGGCACGCCAAACCAAAGACCTTCGTGGTCACTTTCTTGCAAGGATTATGTCAAATAGGTCACCAATCAAAAGTGAGTCTAACCAAGACACAGTCAAACAAACACACAACAATCAAAACAACACAGTTCTTTCCTAGTACATAACTATGAAAACTATAAAACAGGTAATCACTTACTGACCAATAGGAGAGACTACAACCACGACGTTCTGCTCTTCTGTATGCCATAGAAAGCAAGAACTTGTATCTACTCCGGTTCTTGACTCAACAATGATCTACCTCTAAGACTACACTTTTCAACAAAACAAGATCAGACTTCTTTAAGTGAAAATTTAGAATTGTTTGTGTTTATTTGGTGCAATCCTGTTGGTATTATTGGCTATTCATAGCCCTAGAGGTATGATTTGAACCTCAAGGCTTAGTGTGTACAAAATCAGAGAAATCAGGGGGAATCCGAGGCACAATTAATTAGATGATTTTGGTTAACCAGTAATTTGTATTTTAAGTCAATGAACTATGTAAACTCCCATAGGAAGTAGTACTAGCTAATGAGCCTCACAACGGTCGGTTTAACCAAGCAGTCATATTTTATCCTAAGTGACTATCCACCCATGGTAACCAAAATTTTGGTTTTATGGTCAATGAACCAAGTATGTCTGGTCAGTGAGCCATTGATAATAGGTTGAACCATGCAGTCACTATAACCTTGATTGATTTTTGTTGACTAAGTTCTAATAGCACAATGTAAAGACACCCGAACCTTGGTTCAATGCTGAATATGCAACTTACCATTCACTGAACCAAGGATTAACTCATAATTAAACCACTGAAGGCTATGATGCCAACCAACATTGGTCTAACTGAGTTATTTAGCCATCATTGGTTCACTACCCTCAGCTTTGACTTGACCATGACATCCTTGGGTGCTCACCCTCAATCATTTAACCTAGGACCATGCATTAGAGAGGGTCAAGCCATTTTACCATAGCAGTTTGGGTAGGGATTCACCAAACCGGGGCAGCCTGAACCGGAGGAAAGAGAACCACCAGTGATTGAAACGGCAACACTCAATTTCCATTGGATTCGGACTGATTTTGGGCTAGGTTCAAATTAATGCTCGAGATTTATCACGTGTAGGATTGCCAAGTCACAGCTCTGAATCAAGCTGCAATCCTGGACAAGTCCATCACGGAAATGGCCTTGCCATTAACCGAGAGGCTGTCATAATAGAAATACCAAAAGAAGATCAGCACAGTATCAAATCAAATCAGTCATTAAGATCAATATCTATTCGTATCAGTTCAAAATCAAAAGGAAATTGACAGAAATGAATGCGAACTAATATTTCCCTGAAGTAGCAGAGATTCGATGTAGCACCACAGAAACACCATGCCGTCCAGATTCAAGATGGCTGCGTATCTTTTCAAATCAGCACTAAAGATGACGCCATTAAAACCTTCCCTAAACGCAGCAGGAAAAATCAAGGCAGATTTCAAAATCAAATCGGTTTAATGAATGCGATATTGACAGGGAATCAAATCAGATATTAACAAAGAATAAGGCCCAGAAAAAGACTTCCCAGAAATAGACCGATTCTAAGTGTAAAGCTTTGATCCTTATCATCAGAAACGCCATGCCGTCAATGTTGAAATAGTGTCCTAAACCCAATTTTGAAATCATCAAAGTATGGGAGTTTTGATAATTTACTTTTAATTTTGAATCATCAATGATTTTGAGAATTTTATCAATAATGATTTTGAATCTAGTAATATTGATGTGTTCAATATCATAGTGAGAAGCGATTTCCATGACTTTTGAGGGCTATATTTGGTTTCTTCTTTGGAGATTCCTATTTCAATGAAATGATATGGTAACTGAGTCATTCCATCATTCCATTCTGGCAGGCTGCTATATATTTTTAAAAATATAGCTCGATCTGCTTCTTTGACAACCTTGGTTCTAAAGTTCTTGATTGCCTTTTTGATTTCTTCTGGGAATTTAGAATTTCCAAAAGATTTTTGCTAGGATAAATCATCCTAACTAATCCATAAGAGAACGCTCCATATACCATTTTTGGATCGACGCCTTCAGTAAAATTGAACAGACTGATTAATTCGATGTCCGTAGTAAATAACTTTTCTTTAATAAAATGTTCTTCGTCTTCCGCTCTTGCATGTTGAAAGCAAAAAGATAATCCTTCAAAATCAAGATCAATGACAGTTTTCTTCTCAGTTTTGACAGGGACTGAAATTCTCCCTAAAGAAACCAAATTATTAGGCTTCCTTTTTAAGATTTCCTTGAAGGTGGTGACCTTTAAGAAATCTGCATTAGACATTAGTTTTGGCGGATGTGTCATATGTTCCTTAGCATAGATTTCACCAGCAACCTTTGCTTCTAGGAGCGTGTTGAAACTCTTATGCCTTACGCTAGAAATTCCTTTTGTTGCTTTTTCTGCAACTTCCCATGTTGTGTATATACCTGCGTGAGGACCATTACAAACAACATAAAATTTATTACTGAAAGTCGGCATTGGAATTGCCTTATCAGTTTGTACTGAAGTTTGATTTCAGTTTTATCAAGACCTAAAATGTCCTGAGTGTTTGGCCTAAAACCGGAGATCAAATCTGTAGGTTTAACCAATTTAGATGTTTGTACATCTTTTACATCTTTTTCCAAGATGCTAGGAATCAACGGATTTGATAATTCTTTACCGATTGCCGTTTGCATCGGAATAGTTAACAGTTCGCTACTATTGCTAGTGCAAGGACTGTTAATATCCTTTTGTGGTTCACTTGATACCCGTTCAAGTAAACTAATGCGATATCTTAGAACCTTTAGTTCTAAATCCATCATTTTTTCTTGCAGCTTTAGCTTCTGCAATTCTTCTATAGTTGGAAGTCCTTTAAGGACAATTAGTCCCTGGGTTTTACCCCTTTTATCTCCTAACGGAGATTCTTCTGATTTTAACCTGTAAATTCACGAGTTAAGAAATCAGCAAATATATTTTTGTTACAGGATATGTTACATATCAAAACAATATCTTGATAGCCACATTTTCCATCTTACAAGTCTACCTTGTTTATTATCACCTTTTAAATTGGTATTTAAAAAGTATGTAAAGTTTTGTTATCCATCCTAATTAAGAACTTAATAGATGTAAGATAAGCACTAAACTTTTTAATGACTCGAATTACTGCTAAGTATTCCTTTTCATTGCTATGATAATTTCTTTCTGCATTTTTAAAGCTTCCAGAAGTATATCTACAAATTAACTCTAAATCAGAGTTTTTTGCTTTGAGGATTCCTCCCCAATATTCATCTGATGCATCGGTTTAAATGATCAATTTATCATCTGGTAAAGGAGGATATAGCTTTGGAAAGCTGGTTAAATTCTTTTTAACCTTTTTTACATAGGTTGTATCAACCTCTCTCCAGTCCCAAAGAACATTGTTTCTGAGTTTAACCTGTAAGGGTTTTCTAATTTCAGCAAGTTTAGGGATATGACTCTCTGTGTAAGTTAAAATTCCTAAAATCTCTGTAATTGTTTTTTGTCTTCAATCTTATCTGGAAACTTATGAATATGTTCCAGTATATGATTCTGAGGACGATGCTGTCCTTGATCAATTTCTAATCCAAGGAAATTAATTTTTGTTTTAAAGAGCTGTGTCTTGTTTAAAGAAAGAATTATTCCTAATTCTTCACATTTTTTAAGTACCATTGCGACGTGCAAATAGTGCTCTTTTTCTGTGTTACTAAAGACGAGTATATCATCTACGTAAACACATAAGAATTTTTCAAAAGATGCGAATGCATTTTCATATGCCTTTCAAATATAGATGGTGCTTGTTTTAACCCGAAAGGTAAAACATTCCATTGATAATGTCCTTGTGGACATGTAAGTATGATTAATAATTGCGATTCATCATCTAACAATACTTTCCAGAAACCTGATTTGCAATCGAAACTACTAAAGATTTTATTTCCACTTATTAAGGTTAAGAGTTCATCTTTATTTGGGAGATTATGACTATCACCTATATTTGCTATGTTAATAGCTTTATAGTTGACAACCATTCTCTTTTTTCCTCTCCTTCTCTTAGCTTCATTTTCCACTAGAAATGCTGGAGACATATGAGATGATTTACTAGGCTTAATTATTTTTAAGTCTAATAATTCTTGAATTTGTTTGCAAAATTCTTTTCTGTCCAATGGACTATAGATCATGGGTTTAACCTTGACTATTGTCTTTGGATCTATGCGTTTTATGGTAGCTGTGATTCAATGTCTAGACTTTTTAGGGTCTATAGGATTTTATACAAACTTTTTCTATGAGATTTTAATCTTTTGAATTTTCATTCTCTTGATTAAATTCTTGTTAGGATATGTGTTCTAATTGTTCTATATCGATGTCCTCCTCCTCCCCATCAAGAAAGGTGATTTTGTCAGGACTGATATTGATAGACGCTGGTTTTGGAATATTTGAATTCTTTTTCATACATTCTAAAAACCTATTTTGTGCCATGGTAATAGCTTTTCGTATTTTACCAATAATCACCGGGTGATTATTTAAAGTAAAAATAATTCGATCTGTAAATTGTGTGAAAGGTTCATACAATTGACAGAAGTTATTACCAAGGATAATGTCCATACCATTTTCTTGTTGGTATATGGCAGGTATGTGAAATATTTCTCCTACAATCTTAATGTTTAGATTTTTATAGATTTTGGAAATATTTATTTTTTCACCATTTGCAATTGTTACTTTAAGAACAATTGGGGCATTTTCCCAATGTTCGCTTGGTATGACGAACTTGGATGCTAGGCATAAACTAGCTCTTGTATCTACATAACAATGTAAATTTATCTGTTTATATCCAGAGAATTTTAATTGTCCTTTGATATAAATAGAGATTGGATTAGTAATGTTTCCAGACATTACTATTTCTTCATCATTCCAGGAATTCTCCTGAATGTTTAAATTATTCTGAATTCTCTGTATCATATTCATTTGATGAATACTCAGAGTTTTCTTCAAAGATATAAACTTCTTCTAAAGTTTCGTATATATCTTCTATAGGTTCAAATCCTATTTCAACAATTTCTTCAATAAGTTTTACCTTATGAGGGTTTTGTTGTCTATTGGGGAATTCATTTGCATAATGACTCTCAATATTGCAGATCCAACATCTATAATTCTTTTTACCCTTTGGGCAAAATTTTATTTTGTTAGCATCTTCATGCCTTTTGGCAATATTCTTTTGACGTGGCTTAAAGTATTTTCCGGGTTTGAACCGTTTATTTTTCTTTTTATAAGCATATTTATCCTTATAATTTTTTTGTTTTCTAAATTTATTTTTAGAATAAACATTTTGGGTGCATCTATATTCCGTAGGTGCTTCCAAATTGTCCTTACAACATCTTTTATTGATTTTCTTCAATTTCTTTTGTTGTTTGAAGAGATCACAGATTTTTGCGATTTCTTCTCTAACAATCTTTGCCGCAAAACCAAGACTGTGTAAATTTACTCCTAAAGCTTCTGCTTCAAATCCCTGAAAAGACTTTTCTCCAATAATAGGGATTTTTGTCAAATATTGCCTTATAAATCCTCCAAAATCAGTTTGTGGGAGTTTATAAAGATTATTTTCAAAATCACAGGTGAATGCTGATAAATCACAGATATCACATAATTGTAATTTAATGAGGCGATCTCTTGCCTTTTCTTGTTATTTAAGAATCTCATTTACTTTATCACTGGTATAGTTGATTCCTAAAAACAAAGTGTAGAAGCTATCGATGATACCTTCAAATATATTTTTTGGAGTGAAATCCCACCTTGTTGTTTTAACAAATGATTGGACTATTCCAGCGGTTTCATGCTCGATTAAGAGAAGTATGTTTTTGGTAGTTCCATATGCATCTCTATTAGTCTAGATTATCAGACTTAATTCTTTAGCCTATTTATCTATGAGCTCTTTTATGTTCTCTTTACAATCTATGTTAAGAACAGAGATTCCATTATTCCTAGTTTCACCTTGTAGTCTGGGGTAGTTGGTAAAGCTAGTAAAGCTTGCTCCATCAGATCCTTTCCTCTTTTTTGAAGATTCTTCTTCCTTTTTGGAATCTTCTTCTCTGTCAGGATCTTGTATACTCGAACTTTCTTCGAGTGCATTAATGGTTTCTATACCATGAATTTTACTTAATTCTGATCGTGTTTTCATTTCTCTTTCGAGTTCTGACTCGTCTATTGTCATTAGCTTAACAACTTCATCTAATGGTGAAGCTTTCTTTCCATCTAGGATAAAATTATCTTTTCAAGATTATCCCAGAAGTAAAATTCTAATTTCACTTAGTTTCATTTAATCCAAAAGGCCATTTTAGAACATTTGGATTGCTACTTGAACCAAATTCTTTATTTCCCACGTTATAATTGGGATAACTATATTTTCCATCTTCTAGGAAGATAGATGTAGAAGTTGTAGTTGTGTCTAATGTTACACAGGAAAATTTATCAATTTTTGCTTTACTTCTTTTATTATTTTGGCTGCTATTGATTCTGCTTCCAGAGTATTTTGAATAGCGTTTTTTGCCAATTTCTTTTTCTGAATATCATCCATTTGTGTTAGGATGAGTTTATTCTCATTTATGTGTTGTTCTAACATTTTTTCAATAATGACAACACTCATTTTATGATTTAGATAATTTCTTAGTACCAGAAATTTCTCTTAAATAGATTTCTTCTTGAAATCCATTCTTGTTTGTGAGAATCGAAACTCTTTTTTCATGAAAAATAAGTCTTTCGATTCCTATGGTGCTCAAGGTTACTGATACCTGAATATGTCTTTTTTTTTAAAGTTTTTGTTTCTTTAAGATTTTTTCTTTTTTAAAGATTGAATCTTTATTCATTTTATTTGAATTATCTTTTGATTCTCAATAAAATGCTTGTTTTAAAGATTGCGATACCTTTAAAGTTTTTCCAGATATCTCTTTTAAAAAGATATCTTTCTGGAATCTATTTCTTTTACTAAGAAGTGCAATTATTTTGTTAGCCCAAAGTGTTTGATAACACATGGGTTTCTTCTTATGAATCCAAACGTCTTCTTTGGTGTCCATTTTATCCACAAAGCTGTTTAAGCGTATCAGTGGCTTTATCTACTCTTTCTGAGATAGAGATTAGTAGATCAGTATCAGATCTTCGCATAGATTCTGATCCTTTATTAGAGATATTATCTCTAGTAATTTTAGGGGCTAGACTGAAACTTCTTCTAGCAGAAGATTCTCCAATCTGGAATCTAGTTCCCTTAATGGTAGGAGCTTCTTTAGATCCTAACATTTTATTTTCTTTAGCAATATGAATTGCCCAAGAATCATTGTTGGAGTCTATATTAGAGAAATTCTTCTCTTGTATTGTTCCAATTTCTGAGAAGACATCCTCTAATTTGATGTATTCTGTCTTTTTATAGTCAATACTATGATAACTATTTGTTAATGCATAACTTACTAAATAAGTTACACTAAAAGGTTTATCTCCTTCATTCATTAAATCATCTCGTTCGAAATGATGTGTGAGTGATAATACTTTGTCTAAGTTTTTGCTTTCTATACTAAGTCCAAACTTAGGATATACGGCAAACATAAAATTGTTGTAAGCTAGGTTTCCTTTGGCTGCATCTAGTACACAATCTTTTCGGTCATTAATCCTATTGTCGATTAATGCTAATTTAATAGGCGTATTAATGCCTTCTTGAAATTCAGATTAAAATTTTTATGGCTCCTAGATGTACCATACTAATTTTAGATCTAAATTTTTCTTCTATTTTAAGAAGATTTTTATTTATCTCTTGTCGAGTGATAAGAGGTAAATATACTACTCCTGAAACATCTTTGATGTCGACATGGAGTTTCTGGGTACTAACAAAATTATAAATTTTGTTTTCTCTTTTTAAGATAGTACTTAAGATACTAGGTATCAGAAAGATTTTTTCTTTCTTAAGCTCTAACTTAGATACTTTTATCTTGGTTAATAATTCTTGTTGAATCATAACTCTTGCATTGAATCCAGAGGAGGATTCATTATAAATGAGTTGAGACTCATTTTCTATTTCACAATCGGAATTGTGCTCATGACTTAGATCCAAGAGATATATATCCATATTGAATTTTATATTTCTAAGAACCTAACAAGGCTCTGATACCAATTTCTGAAACATGCGTTTCTGAGTTTTTATTGCGGAATATTTATATGGACGGCGGAAAAAGGGGTGTTTCAAAGTTTAAAATTTGTAAGGAAATAGATGTAGTAAGTAATGATTAAAGCAGATGTTTATCGTATGCTTGATATTATAATATAGATTTATGAAAATAATACCTTTCAAAATTGGATTATTCAGCACCAATGACAACAACGGTGGCACTTTTCCTATGGCCTCCTGCCGGCGGTACTCCCTAGTGTTGCTCTAGTCACTTCAGGTTATCAGTATAATCTCAGGAAATATAAAAATGGTAGAGAAAAGCTTGAAATCTTTATTTATTATAATAATCCTCAAGCATACAATATGAAAATATTTAAACAAACATTACAAACTAACAATCTAAATCCTCACAAGGAGGTTTACTCACAAAACATTTATTCAACCTTTGAACTTTGGAACTCGGTTAAGTATAAGGGCACTATCCCGAAATGGGTAAGGGATACTTCGCATGGCTTGCGTCACACCTTTATCATATAAAGTGTTGTTTCCATTTTAGGAACACAATCTAATTGCGTATCCCAAAAATGGTATCCTTCAAGGGTGAATCTGATTCCTTTTCAGACAACTTCTGAAGCTCCCTTCAGGTATTAATTGCTTCAATCCAATTGAAGATTAATTCCTAAGCAGCTCATCAATCTCATATTCGTACTAGCTCGAAATTTTCGGGCTTTCCGAATTATGCACTTCATTGAGTACACTTGACTATTTCTAAAAATAGTCGTAGAGATTAATAAGCAATTATTTGTGATATCGATTGTCATGAGCCAACAAGCTATTATTTGTGTATTCCGTATGTAATCCTTCTAATTTAATCATACTCATTAGATGTCATATATCTAAGAGTTGACTTGAACTTAGATAGATTTATCTCAACATACTTGCCTAGAATAGAGACTTCGATAATTTCTCTATTTAAGCACACGCCTTAACCTCCTTTTTAATCCTTTAAGCACCTGTAAATATTTCTTAGTGTAGTCTTCATAAGACGTAAGAAAGATCACAAGAGCTTTGTCTTTTATTTCCTTTCATAAAGAAAATCTAAAGTTTATTAAATAGTTTATTCAAGCTTTTGAATCATATTCAAAACATGAACTATTCAATTTACCTTTAAGCAATGATTAAAGAATTAAGTCGTTACTTAAATCTTACAATTTTGAAAACAACCTTTCTAAAATTCGATTTGGTCATTCACATTCAACATTTGAATTAATTGTCATCGTATGACGGAATGATCATATTGGATCGTATCCAATATATGATTAATTCGTTGAAACTTATTTCAAGTGATTTAATCCCACCTTGTTGTTTTAACAAATGATTGGACTATTCCAGCGGTTTTATGCTCGATTAAGAGAAGTATGTTTTTGGTAGTTCCATATGCTTCTCTATTAGTCTGGATTATCAGACTTAATTCTGTAGCCCATTTATCTATGAGCTCTTTTATGTTCTCTTTACAATCTATGTTAAGAACAGACATTCCATTATTCCTAGTTTCACCTTGTACTATGGGGTAGTTGGTAAAGCTAGTAAAGCTTGCTCCATCAGATCCTTTCCTCTTTTTCAAGATTCTTCTTCCTTTTTGGAATCTTCTTCTTTGTCAGGATCTTGTATACTCGAACTTTCTTCGAGTGCATTAATGGTTTCTATACCAAGAATTTTACTTAATTCTGGTCGTGTTTCCATTTCTCTTTCGAGTTCTGACTCGTCTAGTGTCATTTGCTTAACAACTTTATCTAATGGTGAAGTGTTCTTTCCATCTAGGATAAAATTATCTTTTTCAAGATTATCCCAGAAGTAAACTTCTAATTTTTCACTTAGATTCATATAATCCAAAAGGCCATTTTAGAGCATTTGGATTGCTACTTGAACCAAGTTCTTTATTTCCCACATTATAATTGGGATAACTATATTTTCCATCTTCTAGGAAGATAGATGTAGAAGTTGTAGTTTTGTCTAATGTTACACAGGAAAATTTATCAATTTTCGCTTTTACTTCGTTTATTATTTTGGCTGCTATTGATTCTGCTTCCAGAGTATTTTGAATAGCGTTTTTGCCAATTTTTTCTGAATATCATCCAGTTGTGTTAGGATGAGTTTATTCTCATTTATGAGTTGTTCTAACATTTTTTCAATATTGACAACACCCATTTTATGTTTTAGATAATTTCTTAGTACCATAAATTTCTCTTAAATAGATTTCTTCCTGAAATCCATTCTTGTTTGTGAGAATCGAAACTCTTTTTTCATGAAAAATAAGTCTTTCGATTCCTATGGTACTCAAGGTTACTGGTACCTGAATATGCCTTTTTCTTAAAGGTTTTGTTTCCTTAATAATTTTTTCTTTTTTAAAGATTGAATCTTTATTCATTTTATTTGAATCTATCTTTTGATTCCCAATAAAATGCTTGTTTTAAAGATTGCGATATCTTTAATGGTTTTCCTGATATCTCTCTTAAAAGGATATCTTTCTGGAATTTATTTCTTTTACTAAGAAGTTTAATTCTTTCATTATCCCAAAGTGTTTGGTAGCACTTGGGTTTCTTCGTAAGAACCCAAACGTCTTCATTGGTGTCCATTTTATCCACAAAGCTGTTTAAGCGTATCAATGGCTTTATCTACTCTTTCTGAGACAGAGATTAGTAGATCAATATCAGATCTTCGCATAGATTCTGATCCTTTATTAGAGATATTATCTCTAGTAATTTTAGGGGCTAGACTGAAACTTCTTCTAGCAGAAGATTCTCCAATCTGGAATCTAGTTCCCTTAATGGTAGGAGCTTCTTTAGATCCTAACATTCTCTTTTCTTTAGAAATATCACTTGCCCAAGAATCATTGTTGGAGTCTATATCAGAGAAATTCTTCTCTTGTATACTTCCAATTTCTGAGAAGACAACGTCTAATTCGATGTATTCTGTCTTTCTATAGTCAATACTATGATGACTATTGGTTAATGTATAACTTACCAAATAAGTTACACTAAAAGGTTTATCTCCTTCATTAATCAAATCATCTCGTTCAAAATGATGTATGAGTGATAATACTTTGTCTAAGTTTTTTCTTTCTATACTAAGTCCAAACTTAGGATATACGACAAACATAAACTTGTTGTAAGCTAGGTTTCCTTTGGCTGCACCTAGTACACAATCTTTTCGGTCATTAATCCTATTGTCAATTAATGCTAATTTAATAGGCGTATTAATGCCTTCTTGAAATTCAGATTTAATTAAAAAATTTATGGCTCCAAGATGTACCATTCTAATTTTAGATCTAAATTTTTCTTCTATTTTAAGAAGATTTTTATTTATCTCTTGTCGAGTGATAAGAGGTAAATATACTGATCCTGAAACATCTTTGATGTCAACATGGAGTTCCTGGGTACTAACAAAATATGTAAGGAAATAGATGTAGTAAGTAATGTTAAAAGCAGATGTTGATCGTATGCTTGATATTATAATATAGATTTATGAAAATAATACCTTTCAAAATTGGATTATTCAGCACCAATGACAACACTTGCCAAGAAAGGATCAGAATCTAAACGTCTTCTTTGGTGTCCATTTTATCCACAAAGCACATTCTGATCCTAGAGGGAGTGTTTCTTCCAAAAGAAACAGTGGGAGTAAGTTGAAATCTCAAAAGAGTATGAGAGCCACAAGGAGAGATTCTACCATTGGAACATGAGCAGACGCCGCATAGCAATGAGGCGTAGAACACTGCTCAATGCCCATAAAAGTACTGTAAGTTTGTGGATAACCTTAAACCTGAAAGGGCTGCTGGTATGTTCATCTTGAAGAATGAATATCTCACGACTTATGAAAGAATGTTTGAAAGGCAAGATTGAGAGATATGGCCAGGAGCCATAATGTCTGAATTAGATTCCATCAGTGACAACTGGGTTATGAACATAGTCTGTCTTACCTAGAGGGAACGTCCTTGAAAGGCTGACATGTGGATAGTAATATGATTACCATAAGGCCAAAGTGACAGCTGAAGGATACGGGTCGTAAAACTTGTAATTATCTTTATGCTGCGAGCTGAGCCCATTTCTATTCAAACTATGCTTGTTATAACTTCATATCATGGCTATATGATAGTGTTGATGACGTTGGACAGACATCTCGATGTTCATAGATGATAACATGATATGTGAGCCCACGAGATACATTTATGGACTCAACCAAGTTTCTTTAGACAATTTCTTTGTTTGATAATGAAAGGAGTTTGATTTAGTCAAAAGAAGGGATATGCTCGATGTGCAAGAAGGATAGTGGGAGTGTGTTACGATTTTGAGTAAGGTATTGGATATCTCTCTCAAGAATTATCACCCCATGTCACAGTCAATTAATGTTTGGTAGTTCAAGGTCTTTACGAAAGCACTTGGATTAGCGGTTCTTATTTTTGGAAATAAGAGTCTATAGTGATTGATTTAACTGCTCTTAGATTATAGTTTACCTATATAGATGTGATGCTAAAAGAGTTTAGCATAGATTGCTAGCCGGTGTTCTCAAGATTTATCTATGTTAGGACGTTAGTCCTAAAGATGAGGTGAAAGATCATGCTTAAGGAAGGTTCCCTTTGCTGCTGCAACAGGATCCATCATAAGAGTTATACCAGATGTTCGTACTTCATGAAGAGTCATGAGCAAGTATGAAAGTAAATCTGGTGAATGTCGAGAATATCCTTAAACAAGTTAAGGATGGTTTCCTAGTTTATTGAAACTTGGAATCGGATAAATATATATATGCAGACGTGTATCCTGAGTCTTATGAAGGTGAGTGAGAGCTACAGTCTGGGTTTGCAGTCACTTTGATTAAGTGATACAGTGAGCTGGAAATGTTCTTGGCTATGGGTCACTGTAAATTCGACAACTACGCCAAAACACAGTAGTGCCTTGGAGGCGCAGCGGGAGCAGTACATGGATCTATGAGGCTCATTCCTGAACCTTATACGGTTTTTCCACCTTTTCTACATAGCTGATATAGTAAGTGGATTCATTGCTTGAAGCAAGGACTAGGGTCTCGTCGAAGATTCATGTGTGTGTTGAGGTGGTTACTTTTGTCTTGATCATTTGGAGCATGATATGAAGATAGTTTGAGTCCCCACGGATAGCGATCCATTCATGGCTAGGGCGGGTTGCGAGTATTGCATGAGATTCTTGTGTTTCATCTTGGTCTTGTGTGTGCGAGTGATTGGTTTTTGGCCAAGTGGGAGATTGTTGAAATAGTGTCCTAAACCCAATCGGGTTGGACCGGATCCGACCGGGTCGGATCATTTCTACTATTTCTTTATGTTTATACATATGATAAATGGCTTTTCGGTTGTCATATATTTGTTTTTTTAAAGAACCAATTATGAATTGTTATATGATAACGTGCTTAGTATTAAACTGTGATAGAGAAACCATGATAGGAGATTATGGTTGATGAGATCTCTAATCACTTTAATAAGTTTGATACTTAAATGTCTCTAGGCTGATGTACTATTAAATAGGGCATTGATAGTACAAACAGACTAGCACGTATTAGATGTCTTCTGTCTTTAAGGGCAGGGATAGATCTTGTCTATCGAAGTATAGAGACACTTGGACTGTACGTGGACATGTATTAGAGAATGCGTACGTTAGACTGACCCACTTACACTGTTAAGTGTCACACTATGTGGCGGTTGTGTAATTATCTTTGGGACCGCAGTCTACATGGAATCACGGTGTGGATTGTCATCCTTTGACACTATTGAGGTTTCCCCTAGCCACGGCGTGATCATGAGGTAGTGATTGGGTGTGATACTGAAGCATGCGGAGTATACATGTTTGGTAATCCGGAAATCGCATACCCTTTCAGTAGGGGTGAATATCCAAAAGGGCCTTCTTATAAGGAATGTCTTACTCTCGTGAATCTTTGCTTAGTGGAAGTAAATGAGTTACTTTGAGAGAGCATTATGTCTAGATTATATTTGACACTCGATATACGATCGTATGGATATTATTACAGCGATAGGATTCTATTTACACGGTAACTGTGAAACACATGAAAGGTAGTAGTCATTGCATTTGACTCTTCCGATGATTGGGGGTCACGGTGTGTTGCTAGACGCTATCCCGTGATCGTTAGGTATGAATGGCATTTTCGTAATATGCACTTTGCGTCTACGGCCAACATATTCGGAAGCCTATCGGGTCAAACCTATGAACATCTAGCCTGATTAAAATGTGGTTATAGTTATTGACCAAATAAGGAAAGAATTTATCTCATACTATAAACGTTATAGTGGTAAATTAATATGGTGGTATTTATTTATTATAAATAAATATAATACAAGATATTAATTGTGTTGATTAATTAAATATGTATACATATACATTTTTTCGAAAAACATATATATATGATATACATGTATTTTGTGAATTAATTAATCATAGTATTATATTAATTGAAGAAAATCTCAATTCCCAAATTTGTGGGAATGGGACGCTATTTTAAAGTGTATTGGATACATTTGGTTGGTGCAATTTAATTAATAAGATTACCATATATTAATATTAGATATTAATTGATTTTTAGAAAATAGATTTATGGTAATAAGATAAATATAGTCAATATAAGATATTGACAATATCTTGGAAATATTTAATATATGATATTAAATTAAATGAGATAAATCAATCAAATATATTTTCCTTATTTTATTGGAAATTGGTTTTCTTTCTCCCCTATCCATTAGGAAGCTAATCCCAATCAGATTGGGAAGTGCTTGGGGCGCAGGTCACCCTATTTAAGGGAGGCTTGGCTAGCTCTTTTGTACATCACAATTCCAAGAGCTAATAGTTCTTGTGAAAAATAGAGAGCTTCTTAGAGAGAGTTTAGAGAGAGAGAAAGGGCCGGTCTAGCAACCGGATTTTTCTAGTAGCAATCCAATGGTGGATTCCGGCGGGTTGTTCGTGTGGACTAGCGGTAGAGGCCGAACGTTTGGGCGGATCCGTGCATCGCTACTCTTCTTATACGGTCAAAGCGTCGATCTTTTAGATCAAGAAAGGTAACCATCATCTACTTCTTTTATGCTTGTTGTTTAAACGACGTCGATCCTGGTTAAAAGGAAATAAATTTTTGAATTCCGTTGCGTTTCCGTGTAGATTTTCTAACAGTCAAAGGTGTAGGGCTGCGAATCCTTTGAAACGATTTGCCTTCCAAAATCGTAGAGAATCGGTTGCAGAATCACAGGATTGAAACCCTCGAGCCTTCCTTTACCGTAATAAACACGTGGTTGCTCAAGGTAGCAATGGTTTCTTACCAAAAATGATTTTTTTCACAAGAAAGAGAAGAACGGGGTTGATTGAAAAGGGGAAAGTTGATTGCAGTAATGAATACGGACGAGAAATGAAGAGGTGGAGTTACGAGGATGGAGAGTTCCAGAACAACAGAGGCAACAGTTGGATAGGGAATAGGAAAAATTAGGTTTATTAGGGCATTCACACCAGAATCACCATTTTTTATCCCTAAAATAATTTAAAATAATACGTATCCCTATTTTACAACATGTCAATTCAAAACACTCTACATCAACATCCCTATCCTTATCCCTATAACATTTTAAATACTATTAAATAATATATATTCTACCTGACAACCCTATTCATATATTTAAAATATTTATTATTTCGTTCCAGCAGCATCCCTATCCTTATCCCTATAATTTTTAATATTAAAGATGTTTAAGGACGTGAATAGTGCATCCTCACAAGTAGGGATGCACTATTCATATCCCTCAAAATAAATAGAGATAGGGACTCTGCTGCGGGAGCTATTTGGGGTAAACTCTATTTTTTATCTTTATTTTAGGGATAGGGCACCATTAGGTTATGGAGAAGAGAATTAAAGGCAACCGTTGACCCCCCGCACCCTTCGCTGGACGGTCCTTGTCCAGTGGCTCCCTTCATTCCAAATGGCTGATAATCCCATGGAAACCACCGTAGAGGTGAAAGATCAGTTGAACCGCAACAGGTTCAGAGGTAAATCGCCACTTGCATCCGACGATCCACCGGCTTGACTACACGCATCGGAGTCGATGTAGTCTCAGCCCGATATGCCGATTCTGGAATATACGTTGGGGAAGATGATGATAATGATTTTTGTGAATATGCAGACATAATCGAGAACCTTTTCGATAAGGAAGCTGAAGATGATGAAGTGATCATTCCCCTTGAGGAATGCTTCGATCTATGGAGGCCCTGGAAGAAGGCATTAATCATCAAATTGTAGGGTAAAACTATCTCTTATAGGTATCTATGCCAAAGATTGTCTGCACTTTGGAATATTACTGGTAGATTGGAGCTCACTGATCTTGAGAATGGATACTATGTTGCTTGATTAGCCCACCCAATGGATTATGAAAGGGCTCTAGAAGATGGACCTTGGATGATCCAGGGCCATTACTTATATGTGACCAAGTGGATGCCGTTTTTTCACCCTTTTGAACACAAAATTAATTCTACTTTTGCTTGGATTAGATTTCCAGCCATCCCGATCGAGGTCTTTAGGGAATCGCTAGTTCTAAGGATCGGAAACATTATTGGTAAAGTGGTTAAGGTTGACACGATAACACTGGAAAATGCGAGGGGCAAGTTCGCACGAGTCTGCGTTGAGCTAGAACTGGGGAAAGCTTTGAAGCTGAGCATAAGGTTAAACGGAAAGAGATATAAAGTCAAGTATGAAGGCCTCCAACTCATCTGCTATGAGTGTGGAAAATTTGGACACCATAAAGATGCCTGCCCGGATAAAGCTAAGAATTAGGAAAATGGTGTGGACCCAACTGCTAATACAACCCCTGTGGCGTCTGGACCAACTGAAGAACGACCTTTCGGGCCTTGGATGATTGCCCAAACAAGGAGAAAGAGAAACATTTTTGCACCGAAACCCCCAAGAGAGCAGCCTAGCAACAAACCAGAGGAGGGTGTTCATAATGCCACCCATCAGCCTAGCCTTGGAATGAGATCTAGATTTGACATCCTTCATGACATGGACATTGAGGTATGAAATGTTGAGGAAGTACATGTGTGAAATGTGACAGAGATAGATAATCAACGGCAACAGTTTAACTCGATTGCATCCCATGGGGGACTGGCAACTACAGTTGAATTATCCAAGAACCTCGGGCGAAGGGAGCAGGTACCAATTTCCCACTCATAATCAGAAAACAGCCACTCGTGACAAGTAGCAAACCCAATCTGAGACATCCAAACGTAAAGGTTCTGATATTTTGACAGAGAAAACCCCCCCAACATCTCAAAAAAACCCTTCAGCTAAGAGCAAGTCCCTCCAAAGGACCCCTTTAGCGGAAGTGGAATGACCCAACTCACCCCCGGGCCCTTCATTGGAACAGCCAGAGGTGACCAAAATTCTTAAGAGAGACATGCAGCCCCTCCTAAGAAGCAAGGCGACTATACGAATACCATGCCCCCGGACAAAGGGCAATAATGGCCCGTCCATGGATGTTGATTTGATTGAGGTGAATCCTCTATTTGATAATGGTATGGAGAATACCTCCACCGTTACTTGATCTTAATGCACTTGCTAGCTTGGAACTGCCGTGGAGCGAGCTCTGTGGATTTCCTCAAATATTTGTGCCTTTTATTGTCAGAAAATAAGCTTGATGTGCTATTTATTATGGAAACAAGATGTTCGAGTGAAAAAAGCTAAGCAGGTACTTGCCAAAACTTTTTTCATGAAAGTTTTTGTAGTTAAAGCGAGAGGTTACTCGGGAGGTCTGTGGTGTTTTTGGAACGAGGACCGTATTCATCTCCACATTCTCTCTTGGACCAACCAATGCGTTAATATTGTTGTAAAGAACGCAGGGGTGGTCTCGTCGATTTTTTCTTTGATTTTTGCCTCCCCAACTCCATCAACCCGAAATGAATTATGGGAGTATATTGAACGTCTTTTAGCCATCGTTCGCTACCCTTGGTGTTTGATTGGAGATATGAATCAAGTGGTCTTCTAGAAGGATAAGAAAGGTGGGAGGCCGGTTGGAGGATTAAATGCAGACAAGTTCTGGGGTATGACCCAAAAATGTTATCTGATGGAGGTACCTTTTCAAGGGCCTCGATTTACTTGGGCTGGGACTACGTACGGAGGAGAAAATTTTTATCAAAGATTGGATCAGGTCTGGTGTTCCACAGAATGGATAGATTCTAACCCGAATGCGTTTGTGAAGAATCTTCCGTGAATTCATTCCGACCACAATCCTATTATGCTTGTCATGGGAGAAGATCTTAGGAAGCACAAGGACCTGAAGGCCTTCTTTTTTCAGCGGGCCTAGCTCGAACATGAAGAGTTCAAAGACTTTGTGGAAAAGAACTAGAACTATACGGGGAACCTTTGTGCCACCATCACTAAATTTAAAAAGAAGGCAAAAATCTGGAACAGGTGTTTGCCCCGCCTTGAAGGTATTGAGAAGAATTTGGAGCGATATCCGTCGAACTATTTGTCTAATCTCCATGATGACATCTCGATCGAACTCAACGCAATTCTTGACCAAGAGGAGATTTATTGGCACCAACGGAGTCAATTTCCATGGACGGTAGAAGGTGAATGCCATATGCACTTCTATCACCTTGCTACTATCAAAAAACAGTCGAAGCAGAAAATTCTTACTCTAAAAAATTCTAATGGCGAGTGGATTACAGATGAGAGTCAAATGCAAAATATGATTTGGGAATTCTACCATGCTTTATACCAACCTGATTGTGAAGAAAACAGTGGGCTGCCGACTACCAAAATGAAAGCACTCTCGGCTCTTGATGCCGGACTTATTAACAGAGCAAGAAATAAAGGATACGCTATTTCAGATAGGGTTCTACAAGACTCCAGGTCCGGATGGCATCCCAGCTTTTTTTTCTAAAGAAGTGTTGGCATCGGGTAAGCACGTCGATAATTGATTTTGTTGTGAATGCTTTTAGAAATGGCCGTTTTCTTGAGGAGTGTAATGAAACTCTCATCTCTCTTATTCCAAAAAAATATCCCCCTGAAAGTCCAGCTTAGTTCCGCCCAATCGCACTTTCAAACGTTATTGTCAAGATCATATCGAAAGTCATAGCAAACAGACTACGTGGGGTGTTGGACAAGCTTATTAGCCAATCACGGAATGCCTTCATACCGGGAAGGGGGAGTACGGGAAACATTTTAATTTTTCAGGAAGCCTTGCATAATGTCTGGAGAAAAACATGTCGAAAGGTTACATGATTCTAAAATAGACTTGGAAAAGGCCTATGATCGGGTAAACTGGGCCTTTATGGAGTCTACGATAAAAGCGGTGGGGTTCTCGGAAAAACTTACGCAACTCACTATGTACGGCCTCTCATCTTTGAAACTTTCAGTCCTATGGAATGGAAATAAGCTTGAGCCAATACTTTCTAAGCAAGGACTTCGCCAAGGTGATCCTCCTGCACCGTATCTTTTTGTTTTATGTATGGAAACGCTTAGTCGACTCATTGAGGAATCGGTTGGTAAAGGGGAATGGAAACCAGTCTATATAAAAAAGAACGGCCCTCCACTATCCTATTTATTTTTTGCGGACTATCTTTTCCTTTTTGCCGAGGCTTCGGAGGACCAAGCTGATATCATCCATCAAGTGCTGGCCGATTTTTGCACAGTTTCGGGTCAGCGTGTGAGTATGATTAAGTCAAGCTTTATGGTATCTAAAAATATTTCAGCCCACCAACAACGAGTTATTGCACAGAAATTGGAGATGGTTCATACGAGTAATTGTGCTACCTACTTGGGAGTGCCGTTGACTCAATCTCGCCAAAAAATAAAATCGTACAACTTTATCTTGCACAATATGCGGAAACAATTGTGCGCGTGGAGAATGAGTGCCCTAACTAAAGCCGGTAAAACTATTCTCATCAAAAGCTCGTTCGCAACGCTGCCGAACTATGTGATGCAAACGACGAAACTCCCGAAAGCTATCGTAAGTGGTATTGAGAAGGTTTGTCGACAATGTTTTTGGGGAGAAGATAATGGAAATCGAAAACTTCATACTATAGCATGGGAACAACTTTGCCAACCCAAGAGTGTGGGGAGACTCGGCTTCAAGAATATTAATGCGATGAATATGGCTCTCTTGGGAAACTCACGTGGCAACTCCTAACAGATGACTCCTGCCTATGGGTCTCCATCCTTATTAATAAATATGGGAGCCCCTTTGAAAAACCGAAGCTACATGCCTCACCGACTTGGAAGCGTATTTGCGTGGCTAGTAAGGACCTTCAAGATGGTTTTAAGGCTCAAGCAAAGACATTATTTGGACCCCATCCAGAAAAGAAAGGTACACCATGAAAAACGCATACAATTTGCTAAAGAACTTTCTGGAATATAAGCCACCGGATCATTGGAAGTTGGTTCGGACTCTTCAAGTACCCACCCGGTACAATTTCCTCCTTTGGCGGTTTGTCACCATATCCTAATGGTGGGTAATTTTCTTTTTTCCGCCATATTGCTCCATCTCCGGATTGCAGGGTTTGCAATCAAACTCATGAAACAGTGTTACATTCATTGCGGAACTGCGATTGGCCATTCTCTGTGTGGTGGAGCATCGTTCCGGAAGATGAACGGGAGAGTTTCTTCTCCAATCCATCACCGCAGGACTGGATAAGGAATAATCTCAGAAAAGAGAAAGTTGGACCTATGTGTTTCGGGAAATTTGTCATGGTGTTTGGCACTGGAGAAATAAAGTTGTACATGATCCCTATTTGTTTCGGCCTCCTGCCTGAGTTTTTGTCGCAAAAGCTATTAAAAGAGCCAAGGACCTTCGCCTTGCTTGGAATGTTGAAGACTAGTATCAACCGGCTTCTGAATGTCTATTTTAATTGTTTTTGGTAACCTATGTACTAGATAATGCATCCTTTTGTACTGCTACTATGGGGGCTTTTCCCACTTTGCCTCAATAAAGCTGATCTTCTTCTTTAAAAAAAGAGAATTAGGGGCCGTTTTTTTTGTTTATGGGCTCAGCAACTTATATTCTAGATCCAATACCAAAAGGACTAATGAGATGAATTATGGTCCCGACATAAAGAAAATCGGATCAGACTAAATCAGGCCTGCTAGTTTATTTTAAATGAAAAAAATTAATTTGACTTAATTATTCAATTAATTTAAATATACATTTAAATTTTTAAATAATTTGGAGTTAATTAATTTACCAATTTCCTGCAAAACCAAAACACAACAAAGATGTCATACGATGTAAGTCTTATGACTTCATGACTTATTAGTGCGACATAGAATGATATAGTCACATATATTATCATGTAAAGCACATATAAAAGAATTATATAAAATCTTTAAACGAGGGAAAGTTATTTTTGAAAATTAATCAACGTAATTAACCATACCATAAAATACTCAACAATAAGGTCTTTCCAAAACAAAAAATTAAAAACAAAGTCTAAAAAGACAAATCCTAAGCATCTGGTGTAGGACTCTGATGCTGCTCTGTTGCAACTTGAGGAGCTGAAGGAGCTGAAGAGGAAGCGCGATGAGCTGCGTATTTGGCCACAATATCCCCTCCCTTTCGAAAATCCTCTACACGATCATTGTAGACCTTCTCCATGCCCGGTTTATACATGGCCCCGTTGGGAAGCTGGTCAATGACCAGGTCAGGAAATTGAATATAGGCTTTGTTCACCCCCATCGTGTAAGTCCCACTCACCACAAGCGCGAGCAGCAGGTACAAGGACTGAGAGAAGTCTGATGAGGCTTTATAGTCCTTCAAAAAACGGGCAGGGGCTGCCTAAAGCTGGGCAGTCATATCATTCTTTTCTCCTTAAAGCTTCACAATGGCCTGATCCAGCTCGGCCCTCTCTCCCAAATGCTCATCCATCACAGCTTGAAGAGATGCCTTATATTTTGCCTCAAGATTCTGCAGCTCAGCTTCCTAAGCCCGGAACTGTTCAGTCAAAGCCTCGTTCGCTTGGCGGGAAGCCTGCGCAGCTGCCCCTTGAGTTGTCTAGTCTCCTTCTCCAGGTCGGCCACCCTCTTCTTTAGCTTCTCTATACAGGTAGCATAAGCTTTCAACCTCTACAAGGTCTCATGACCAACGCGAGACCCATACAAGTACATAGGGATACTTTATAAAAGGAGAAATGAGGGCAAAAAGCAAGAAAGGCAAGTCAGATCAGCAAAAGACTTACATAGTTAATAGTGCGCACACAGGTATCGGCTAGCTGCTTGTCAGTCATCTCCAGAATAGGATTAGAGTGGGGGTCTTGATGATGCTCAAAATGATACACCTTACAACATCAACATTTCACTCATTCTGAGCTAAAAGTAGTTGTTTTCGACCATTTATATGAATCATTTGAAGTGAATGTCATATGTCGGGTTCATGAGTCGAGTAATTTGCATTTAATGATTATTTTCCATGATTCAATATTATTTCGTGTATTATTTGACTATTTTCAAGTATCGAGAATTGGGCTGAGTGTCTGGACGAATTATGGGCTTGATTGGAGAAAGAGTTGTGCATAGAGTTTTCCAGAACCTTCAGATAAGTCAGCAAAAGAGTAAAAGACTAAAATACCCCCACAGCCGCTTGAGGCCTTGCCGTGGTCGTGAGAGTTCAGAAGCTTCGGAAACCATGTTTTCTTGGACGAGGGGTAGTTTATAGGTTATCTAAGTCAGTTATAGCACTGTAAATAAGAGGCATAAGACCTCGAATTCAGTGTACACTTTTCCACAAGAAAAATACATTATATTCAATAGAAGTTATTTCGTTCTTTTATTTTCCTTATGAGTTCTAGTCACGGATCCGACGGAATCGCCGCCTAGGGAGCGATCTACAGAGGATCTGCACTCGTCTTCAAGGGTATGATTTTCCGGCTTTCTAGATGTAGACCTCTCATTCTTTTCTTGTGTGATTAGTATGGTTTAATTGCTTATATTAATTCTGCTATGTAGTAGGTAGTTTATTTTACCCCATATATGTTTAGATTTGAATCATTGGTGAAGAAATCATGATATAGAGGTTGCGTTCTTCAAATCTGCGTTGGTCTTTATCACTAGATCTGAATACCTAGTAAATCCTAGTTCATGATAATCGGCGCCAGCTACGTCTGATCGACAGATTTAATCTACAAGTTTGTAGCCTGATCAACTATGTGTATGTCATCGTAAATTAACATGAAGGGCAATAAAATGAAGTGTTAGTTCGGATAATGTCCTGATCGATCCTTAGGAACGTGCTACTCAATCCACGATAGCTACTTAGGATGGTCTTCGGTCTTAAGCCGGCTAGTCCTAATTCTTATTGCATGTGAATTAATACAACCGACGACGGAGGTTAATTGCACATAGGCACATATTGTCCTTTAAATGAAAGTAGCGTAATACTAGGGATTAGCACCCGTAGCTGTCAAAGATCTAAAATTTACCAATGGGGATGATTGATGAATGATATGGGGGGGTAACTAATCACTCATAGTTAGAACTAATCTTTATAACCTTATTGGAGTATAGTTGTGTTTGTTCTTGCGTGTTTATTGGTACCATTGTTCTTTCTTGTTCTATAGTTGGTCATAGACCGTAACTGTGACAGCTCAATCTAGATTAAAAGTTTTACAAGCCTCTGTGGGATTCGACCTTGACTCGCCAGTATTCTACTATGATAGACCTAGTCCTATTGCTAGTAGCCCATGCCTTACACCATAGCGTGATCAGGTCTTCCTCATATTCCTATTCATCCTGGTCGGTCTGATCAGGAGTAGGACTGTTGGTCCCTTGAAAAGGCTTTGGTTAAGTTTAGAGGAGGGGGTGTGAATAAACTTAACACTTAAAACTTTTTGGAGTTAACAAACTCAGCAACTTCAAGACCTCACGATACTTGAGAGAGTCTGCTTTGATACCTCGATAACTTTCTTTGATACACGATGAGTCTCATGATGATTGAGTTTACTGAATTTGTGCAGCGGATATTTATCAAAAATAAAGCCTTGAAACTTGTTGTTAAATATGATACTAAGTATTAGATACTCAGTAGTGTATGTGTGTGAGTTCGATTGCTAGATTCGATGAGGTTGATGTGTATGATAAACTAAATCTGAGAATATAAGTGCTGAAAGTAAGTAGGTAGATTTTATAGTGGTTCCAGGTGGTGTAATCCTGTCAGTCCACTCTTCTCCTGTGATGTTGGAGGTAATTCACTAGAGATCTTTGATGTAGCTGTTACAAAGATTCCTAAGATGCTTATCCTTCACCAATGACTATGGCTTCACAAACTGAAAACTAAGAAGGTAGGATTCTTTGCTCCAAAGTCTTCCACTTGGTCCTTGAAGGGTAGGATTTCCTCTTCACCGGCTCCACCACAAACAACGATCTTTCACACCCAACAGATGCTTCACTGTCTTTCAAGAGTTCTTTATAAAGTAAAGAATGAATCAAGTAAATGATTGATTGCGGCAGACTTGATTAGGATGATATAATCGTGACTTGCGGTCTTCAAGTGTGTAAACTTGATGTAGCTTGAATCTGAGAATACACTTGAAGATTTTCTCTGGATCGAAGAGTTAAGCTCGATGAGGTTTCAGCAGAGTGCTTTTCAAATTGTAATTATCTCTTATATTTTTCTCTTAAAGTTATTCAATCATCATCTTTTTCGGAGTTGAAAGTCCTCTATTTATAGGTAGGAATGCATGTGACTTGTATTTGAAATTCAAATATAACCGTTCCTGGTTTTTGTACCATTTGACTTGCTTTCTGTCACTATTCATAGGACTGACACTGTCAGAATTCCTTTTTAACATTGCAGTCTGTCCACCCTTTGACTTATAACCATTGGATAAAATCCTGAATCATCCCAACGTTCTTTTAATCTCAGACCTTGATTTGTTTGATAAATCAGAGGTAGTTGGTTGTCCTTATCCATGTAATCTTCCAATGTAATCTCTAATTAATCGAGGTATATTATCGCGAGTTCATCATCATCTGCTTTGTAATACCTATCGATCTATTTGAACGACAATTTGTTGTGTATCAAATACAATGCAGCTGATTTATTTTATCTAACTTTTATTTGTGAAGTTAGATTACACCTTTTTAATTATAACCAAGTTCCAAACATCATCCAACTTATGGAACTTAGACCTTCTACACAAGGTATATGTAATCAGTTTAGGTCATCACAGACTTGCCTAAAATCTGATTGCATATCCTTAACTTTAATCACTAAGTTTGATCCCTTAGCCTTCATTAACTGAGTTTGAGCCCTCAGCCTTCAGTCTTCAGCAGGTTCCAGAAAAGTCTACTGATCTAACTACCCTACTGATATTGACCAGTCTGCTGAAACAAGTTAGCTGACCTTTACAGTGCTTGTTTGATCAAACCTATTCAGAGATCAAACTCTAATAAACCTATACATTTGATCTAGATATCTTTTTGCCTTTGCACTATAACAGCTAGTCTGGCACTCATCATCAAAACATAGAAATAAGTCCATGTTGGTGATGATGCCACTACCCTCACCTAACGGCAAAGCAAAAAGATTAAAAACTAAAATAGAACAAATTTTCAGTCAATTCTCATTATAATCATTTGTTCACAGTTATTACAGTCTAGATACAGCAAAGATAGAATATGATAAGTATGCTGATCTACTTTCTCTTTCCTGTTTAGCCTTCTCCACTTGTTCTTGATAGGCTCTGATTTCTTCTATCATTTCTGTCATCCATTCATTCTCAATCAGAGTGAAATCAATATAGGAATTGACTTCTTTCCACCATTTCCAAGATTCTGGTAGAAGGAGATTGATCTGATTGACTCTGAATCCAAACTTCATGTACAGTTCCTTGAATTCATCAAGTGAGTCCTTTGCTTTTGTGATAGGCAAACTCCTATCACCTCTACCACTTCTTCCACCTCTTCCACCTCTAAAACTTGCCCTCAAGGCTTTAACTCTTGCTTCCCAAGAATGAGTTTAAACCTTCATGAAATCCCTTGTCATGATAAGGTTTCCTCCTGTTATAGTTTCATTCTTGTATTGTTTAAGGAGATCATCAGTAAGTTGAACTCTGCCAGGTGCAGGTTCCCTGAATGCATTTATTTCATTCTCCCATTTCTTCTTAGCAAAAATCCTTGCAGCCTCTTTTGCTACTGCTGTTTGGCCCTCTTCCCCCTTAGTGACATCATCAACAAAACGGGACACTAGACCATGAACACTCTCCTGTGTGATTACCAGATTACTCAGCTGTCCTTCCATAATTTCAGTTCTTGTATCAACTGTAGTAATCCTTGATTGCAAAGTCTGCTCCAGTAGATTGATCCTTTCAGTAAGCTTAGGATCCAATCCAGCAGGTTGATATGTTCCAGCAGCCTCAGCAGGTTTAGGTGCCTCAGCAAGTTTGTCAAGTTTCTGGTGGATGGTTTCAAGTTGATTTTTCAGAAACTTTTCTTTCAGTGAATTCCCTTGCTTGATTCCTTTTACTTCCATTGCAAGATCAGCAAGAGCATACTGATTTGAGGTAATGTTGGAGGCAACTGTTTCTGTAGTCCTCCCTTTATTTTCCACCAAGTTGATCAAATCATCAAACCTCTGCTCTTGCCTGTCCAGGTGAGTTCTTAGATTTGCAATGTCATTTCTGACAGTCCTCAACTCTTCCAGGACATGTCTTTGGTACTCACTGACCATTTCTCCAGCGACTCCATCAATGAGGCTCCTCAACATTGTATTGTTGCTCTCGATTGCTCACAACCATTGCCCAACTCCTATCTAGTCCAAAGAGGTTAGGACCTTGATATTCTTCCAAGATAGGATCAAGAGCTGGTTCTTAAAAAATAGGTACAAATGCCTGTGGGGGATCAATAGTAACATCTTCTTCTTTAGGCATTTGGAACTCCTCATCACTAAAGTCATAGTCCAGCAGCTGCTCTTCCTCATTAACAGCAGTCTGCTGACCATCTTTCCCTATAGTGGTCTTGATTCCAGTAGGCTCCACTACAGCAGCCTCTTCAACAACAGGGGTTTCCTCCAAACCCAAAGTTTGTTCCAACCTTTGTCCAGGTGCTGTTTGAGACTCAGCAGCCTGTACCTCCTGTTCCAACCTTTGTGCAGGTGCTGTTTGTAGCCCAGCAACCTGTACCTCCTCTTCAACTGTTGGATCTGGTGCAATGAATGCCACAACAACTTGATCAGGGAATATGTCCATGTTTTCCTGATGAAATTCTCCCATATCCCCAATCCTTCTTAGTAGATTTGAAGTGTTGGTCAAGGTGCCATCAGTATCAACCCAGTTTTGATATTGAATGGAGTCCTCAGAACTGACACTTGGCTCATCATGATCTGTGACTCTTTCATCACTCAAATCTTCAGCTTGCTAATACTCAGGTTGATCAGTAGGTTCAACCATAAATAAATTATCAATCTCACCAACCATTCTGTTTGCACTACCATCTATTCCCTCATTGATTTGTGCCTCAATATCATCTATGGTGAGATTGTCCTCATCCTCATTCATCTGTCCAGTTTGCTCTCTCTTAGTGGATTGTCCAGCACCAGTAGACTGCTCTACTCTTGGTTCAGTAAACATGGCACTTCCACTGACTTCTCCTGGACCAGAGGGGTGATTATCATCAGAATCAGATGATGAAGAATCACCATCATCACCTCTTGGATTCCTGAACTTGATACCCTCCTCTTTCTGTTGATCATCAAACAGATCCATCAGCCTTGATTGTAACAAAGAGGTATCAATCAGATCCAGCAAGCTCTCCACTCCCAATTTCTCAAAAACCCATTCTTCAAAGTCAGTCATAGGTTCTGCAGCAGGTTTTTGTTTCTTATAAAATCCAAACTCCCATTGGAAGTAATCAGCCATCAGCAGGAGTTTTGGATCAACATACCCCTCTTTCCACTTTTTCTCATGTTTTTCATAGGGCAGGAATGATCCTCTAGGAGCTTGTGCACTACCTTGCTGACCTCCAAAGGTCTCAACAAGTAGATTCAATGTTTCTTCTACAGATGCTTCAAGGCTAGTAGGTTGCTCAGGTTGGATATTACTACCTACTACCTCCATCTGTACCACACTTGGTTCCCCCTGACTTATATGCTCATCAGCAGGGTTAGCAGCAGACTGCTCTTACCCCTGAACTATTGCAGAAATTGCAGGGTCTTGGACCAATGTTTCACTCACCACAGCAGGTGTAGATTTAGTGGTTTGCTGTGGTTCTTCTATAAGTTGCTCAACAACAACTTGTTCACTTCCAGTAGGCTTAGTAGCCTTAGTAGACGAGGATCCAGTAACATCAACAGCAGGTTCAGTCTCAGTAGTCTGATGTGACTCTTTAGCAGGTTGCTCAACAACAACCTCTGCTCCCTCATTAGGCTTGATAATAGTCAAAGGCTCAGCCTCAATAGCCTCTTCTTCTTCTACTACTACATCTTCTTCTTCTTCTTGTGCCCTTTGAGCCTCTAAGATTCTCAATTGTTTTCCCTTTCCATGTTTCTTTTTGTGGAGAATCTCTTTCATCCTCTTGGAAAGTGGCTCATCTTCTATTTCAACCACAGTAGACTTCCTTTTTCTCTTTACTTCCTTCAGTTGTTCCCTCAAAATCTGAACAACAGTTTTTCTAGCAAATACTGGCGAGGTCGGTAATCTCATCTTCATTTGGACCTCGGCAGACTTAGCGATCTGTCTTTGTTTGCTTCTTTGTCTTCTTAGGCTTCAAGATCTCAGTAATCTTCTTTGTATCTGCAGCCTTTCTTTTCTCAGTGGTCTTCTTTGGTGCAGCAGGTTTAACAGATTTCTTCACAGTTTGCTTGACCTGCTCACTACCAGCATCACCATCATCTCCATCACTATCATTATTAACAGCCTCTGCAACACCTTCTTCATCATCATCCAATCCAGGGATAGCATAATCAGTCTCTTTCTTGTATCGGGACTGATTGATCTTCTCAGGTGCAACATCTGGGATCTTCAAATGATTCAGCAGGGTCTGAACCATTAATCCTAAGGATAAGGCCTTGGATTTCCTTTTCCCTTCTCTTTCCTCCTTGGCTACTTTCTTCATGTAATGAATAAAATATCCAGCCCAATCAAACTTCATGCATCTGCAAATGATCATCATCAGCTCTATCTTGGGTCCTGATAGAGTATCCATACTTCCAACCAGCCCTAAAATATTCTTTGCAATGAGTTTGCTCAGCAAGTTGTACTCATTTCCAATGTGTCTACAATTGATGCCTGGAATTGATTTGGTGTCTTTATTTGTCTTGATTTTATCAACAAACTCCATCTTGGACAATCCCATTGCCTCAGGATTTGTTGGACCATCTACAGTTTCTTCAAAACCAAAAACTTCCCTCAGCAAACTTGAGGAAAATTCTATTTCTTGTGCATTCACAACTGTTTTGAATGCATCAGTACCTTCCTTTATCTGAATATTCTTCCAAAAAACCGAAAACGTTTGTATATGAGATTGTTTCCAATCTTATGTTCAATACATTCTTCAATCCTGCATATCTTCTTATTCTTCGACCAATGTTGATAGCTAATTCTGTCTTATTAGCATCAACAACAAAACCTCTCACACTTTGGCATGATTCGATTTGAACATCTATCTTTTCCGCCATTGTTATGAGAAAAAGATGAAGAAGAAAGCTTTGTAAATCTGTGTTCAGACAGTGTAAAAACAGAGTGTATAAGTCTGAGATTTTGTAAGTAGAGTGAATATGCTGTGATAGGCCTGTATAAATAGACAGTGAGTGGTTGTAACTGTCAGTGCACGTACATCCATATTGACCATGATTAATCTGAGTGAATGTTAGCTTGACACGTGGCCCATTACTTTCCAAAACGTATTGTAACCGTTAGATCATGTAACCGTGGTCACAAAGGATAAAATAAATATCCCGCCAATTGCTCTTTGACTTTAATAAAGTTTGACTGTGAAACGTTCCATTCGATGAGGTTGTCCTCGGCGAGGTTGGATCGCCAGATCTGGCGATAAATATGCTTCAGCAGCCTGCTGACAAAATGACTCTGCTGATCCTTGAATTCTTCTTGGTTTGTTCAATTGATAATACAAGATGAAGTTTAATACCAATGACTGATCTTCCAAGTGAGCTCACCCAACATGACAAAGACCAATCCCCTTGGCAACCTCATTTGCTCAATTGTCCAAACATTAGTACATGGAATTGTTGATACCTGTTTACGACTAATTTTATGGTTTTTATCGAGTTATTTCGTAACATTATCTTCCGTGTTTTAGTGATTTTTATAGAAAATCACATGGCTAAAAGGATAAATTGAGAGAATGACGTTTTGAATAGTTAAAATGCAAAATCGAGTAAATATCGTGGTTTTATTATCTATTTTGTATGGTTTTACGTTTTGCTCGGTTTTGTCATCTTTTAGGTGCACAAATGTGGAATGGAAGAGGTCTAAATGATGTTTGATTGAAGATTAAAGTGGAAAGAAAGAGATACAAGAGGATGAAGATGAAATAAAGCTTGGGAAAATCGAAAGCGACTCGTAATCTGACGGGCTAGTCAAAAGGCGTTTTCGAAGAAGAGTCCTTAATGAAAGTTGTAGAGTTTTCCGAGAGCTTTTTAAGACATTCGGCTCATAATTTTTGGAGGTCTACAACTCAAGATATGAATTTTAGAAGTTTGAGTCTAGAGCTGAACTAGCGTTCACAGCAGCAATTTGATACAGAGAGTTCAGCTTGACCTCAAACGAACGTCCATGTAGCGTCCAGAAGCAGTCAAACGGGCGTCCGGATTCTTAAACTAGCGTCCGGCGCCGACTTGAGCATTAACCGCTCTCTTTTCTATAAAAGCAGCCCTTGTTCCAACCCTAATTCATCATTGACGATACACAATTCTAGCCGCACTTTTGATACAAAAGCGGCCGCATCAATACCAATTAGAAGATGATTTCTTCCAATCCAATGATTATGATCAACATCATGGTTGTTGGCTAAGCACATCGCGGTGGGACAACGGATGAAACCGATCAACATCAACACCAACTAGAGAGATTTTTGCTACATGTTTAGTGAGTAAAGTTATAATTTTTCATCAATTGGATATTGTTTTTTATCGTTTACGTTTTATTCGAATCGAGAGATCGATGAAACCATCTTTTATGCTTTGAATTTATATGAAAATATTGTTCAAGTTGTGACCTTTTCAATTGATGCGATTGATTATGTTTCAAGAGATTGATCATAGTTAGTTGAGTAGGAGTATTAGAAATAATCTCGTGATCGTGTTTTGCATGTCGTTTTGTTTTACTTGAAAAAAAAGCGAAACCCTAGAATTCGTTTAGAGAAATTTAATCGAATTCGTGATAGATCATTACTAAAAATTATATCTTTAACTTGCCGTCTAGTTGGGGTTGGGTTGATTGATCGGTGGATTCCCGTTGCCTTGCCGTTGTTTTAATTATTTGATAAACCAAATAGTTCGTATCAATCGTTGATTGCTAAGTTTAGTTGTTTTAAGATTATAGTTGTTTTTCACTGTTTTAAGCATAATTTAGGTTCCCGCCATCGCTTCATCGCCTTCTTTATTCTTGTTCATCGTATTATCTTGTTCATCGTAATTCTTGTTCATTAATTCATAATTAGTATAAATCTTAGTTTTAGTTAATAGTCGTGACATAATCGATAGAATAATTGTTCCTTGATCCGATAAACATTCCACTCCCTTAGGGCGACCCGTTAACATCCTATACTACGATCCTTATACTTGGGGTGTTTGGTTATAAATTGTAAAACTCGTTTTTACCGAACAAGTTTTTGGCGCGCCGTTGCCGGAGTCGGTAACGGTTGTCGGATTCTTCTAGGTGCAATTTTTATTTCGATACTATTTTTTTCTAGGTAATAATCTAATTGTTACGTTTTTTTTTTTATTTTATTTCATTTTATCATAGTTTAGATTTTAGATTTTAGATTTTTCATAAGTTTTTCTGTCTTTTTATTTTTATTTTTATTTTTTTTCGTGTTTACCTGTTAATTCTAATTGTCATATTTTAGATTTACTTTAAATTTTAGATTTTAGATTTTATAAATTTGATTTTAATTATCATAGTTTATATTTATTTTATATTATTGTTCACGTTAAATTTTTATTATTTTAGCAACCTTATACGTAGCTTTAGATTTTTATTCTAGCCTTATATTTTTATTTTATTCTTTGTTGTTTAGATTTAGCGTAGATTACTAGATCTTTTAAAAATTTTCTTTCTTTCCTCCTGCTATTCTTTTCTTTATCTGTTTCGATTTTCAGCTTCCAAATCTTCTTCTCTGCATCGTTTAAGCTGATCAGACGAGCGTCTGAACTACCAAACGCTCGTCCAGCCTCTAAACGCCCGTTTATCCCCAATCTGTCTCTCGAACTTGATTCGTTGATCTCAAACAGCGCCCACTTCAGAATTCCAACGAGCAGCGTTCACTCATACTGAACGCCAGTTCACTCTCTTCAATTGACACTTCTTTTCTCTTCTCTCTTTCTAAACCCTCTAATTTCCTCTACATTTCGTTCTCATCAACCCTAAGGTTGATTTCTTTCCATTTTGCTCTTCTGGTTTATGCAAACCAGGAGCAAGAAGGGACCTCTTATCTTTAATCCCGAGCATGAGCAATCTATTATCAGGAGAAAGATCTTTCCCAATCCAGACATCATGGCTAACGAAGTCCCGAATGCAGACCCTCAAGCCCAGATGAATATGATCCTTCAACAGATGCAAGCAATACAGCAACAACAGAATCAACAAGCTGGCATAAATAATCAGTTTCAACAATTCCGTCAAAACCAGCTAAACCAGTTAAACCAAGACCCCTATGCTCCCTATCTTGACCAAGACTTCCTAGAAGGGCATAGACCCATTCGCCCTCCAGAAATGGGGCAAGTTAATTTCGATCTGAAAAATGGAGTGGTAGGACTGGTCCAGAATAGTTCCTTTCATGGTGCTTCGGCCGACGAAGATCCTCATGACTTCTTGTCCACTTTCGTTCAAATCTGCGAAGCAGGCCACTATCCTGGTGTTGATTCTGAGATTGTCAAGTTAAAACTCTTCCCGTTTGCTCTTAAGGGTGAAGCGAACCGTTGGTTTAAATCTCTAGCCCATCATTCTCTCCGCTCCTGGAATGATGTCAAAAGAGCCTTTGCTCAAGTTTGTCTCACTGGGGACAATCATGGACATGAAAAGGAGATAGCCACATTTGAACAACTTGATGGTGAGAGTGTGGGAAAGCATGGGAGAGATTAAATCATTGATGAGGAAGTGCCCCAACCTTGGATACAATAGACATGAGCTACTAGAATTATTCTATCAGTGTTACTCAACCCAATAGAGATTTCCTTGATTCAATCGCCCATGGATCCTTCCTAGGGGGTGATGATCTTTGCTACACAGGTAGCTAAAACCATAGCCAAGAATAACATGTGGTCAACTCAAGGAAGACCAATGTTAATAAGAAAGAATCTTTGCAAGCAATTTCGAGACTAAGGTGTTAGTTGCTCAAATGGAAGCAATTAGCAAGCAACTAGCCACTTTACAAATGCAAAAAAACAACAAGGGCAGCCGGATGTGAACTACCGGGAATGCAAAGCGGAGATGAAATTATCGAGGAAGTGAATTTCAACCAGACCTTCGAAACTCCAATCGAAGGAATTATTCTCGATTTCAACGTCCCAATGCACCACCCGGCCCATCCAATTCTAACCCTTCTTTCAACCCAGGTTATCAAAGACCACCTCCTAGGGTGGTTAATCAAGCTCATAATCCCAACTCCCAAAGACCTCAAGGTGGTTGGAATCAAAGCCAACATCAAAATCATACCACCTCATGTGTCCCTCAACATAAGTTTGATGAGCTAGTAGATATGGTGAAGACCTTGTCCACTAGTGTCAAGGCAATAGAGAGACAGGTCGGGCAGATGGCAGACCAGCAAGCAAGCAGACCCCACGGTAAACTTCCAAGTTATACCGAGAGAAATCCAAAAGCAGATATCAATGTTTGCACTGCCATCACACCTCAATGGGAGTATAGAGACCAAGAGTTGAATGAAGTTACCTTGAGAAGTGGTAAGCAGGCGGGACCCGGAAAGGTGTCGGGAAACGAGCAGCCCCTCCTGACGCAATAAGTTCAGGAGGGGGCAATCAGAAATCTTATACTGAAGAAACCAACAGTGAGGAGGAGCTTAATGACGACGGTTCTTCGGGGGATGAGGATGATTCTCGATTCGAGGAAAAGTCGTGGTGGTTGTTTCACGACAAAGAGAGAGAGGAAAAGTTTGTGAGATGGAAGGATAAGGAAGACGAGGCCATAAAAAGTCAGTGGTTTGTTCTCTAACAATGATAAAGCCCTTCCTTATCCACCAAAGAGGAAAGAGAATACCCTCGGTCTTGATGAGACAATATGACGGAGTGAGGAGGATGCTTAGAGACACCAAAGTGAGTATACCCCTAGCTGAGGTATTGACTGAAATGCCCAAGTGCTCTAAGTATCTTAAAGAAGTTTGTGGAAGCAAGAAGAAGCTTCAAGGGATGGCAGAAGAAGTTTTAAGAGAAGAATGTTCCATGGTCTCACAAAAAGTTGCTATTAAGCGAGGTGACCCCGGAAGACCTTCAATCTCCTGTGAGATTGAAGGCCACAAGTTCCAAAATGTCCTATGTGACTCAGGGGCCTCTATAAATGTGATGCCGTTGAACGTCTGCAAAAAGCTCGGTTTAGATAAAAGAATGCGGAAACACCCTATTTCTTTGCAGATGGTAGACCGATCTAGCCGTTCAGCAGCCGGTTGTGTTCCTAATGTTCTTCTCTATGTTGAACATTTGGTTTTCCCTACCGACTGGGTTATCTTAGACTACCCACCTGACAAAGAGATGCCTCTAATTCTAGGCATGACCTTTTTAGACACCTCTGCCGCCCTCATTGATTTCTGTAAGGGTCAGATTACACTTAGAGTTGATGATACATCTGTCACCTTCACACGAGGGCAAAGTCCTGAGACACCATTGATTGAGGAATTCTCGTTCGTTGAAGCAATTTATGAGGACGAAGAAGATGCCAACTCGGGAAGGAGCGAGTAAGAGCTAACAGAGATAGGTGTTTTGAAGTTATAAACATTGAAGATCAAAGTGACTGGACCATCTTCTAGTTCATTACAGGCCGTAGTCTCTGACGAGTCGTCTTCACGACTTGCTCACACTGAGCTTGTCAATGAGAAAGAAACATGGAATTTCCCAGCAATGAACGATGATTTAAAAGAGCTGCATCAGAATGACTTTAACCCCTGGAGAGAGAAGCCCTGATGGGTAGTTGGGATGAAGTGGATTTACGGAGAGAAGCTACTCATTGGGAGATTGATGATTGGGAACAACTAGCGGAGGAGCTAGAAGATGAAGAGTTGAGAAAGATGATCAAGCATCGGAAGGAGAAAGCGAGTGCGGCGATGAAGAATCCCTATGGATGATGTTATCCAAGATCTTTCGGGGTTATGCCTCGGGAGGATGAGGTGTTCTCACATCCAACCACTTCAAGCCCAAAAGGAAAAAGGTGGCCCTTTAAAATCTAGTATTGAGCAACCACCTACCGACTTGGAGCTTAAACCGCTTCCTCAACACCTTAAGTACATTTTTCTTAAGGATGGTGATAAGTTACCCTTGATCATCTCTTCAAAACTCGAGCCCGAGCAAGAAGCACTGTTGATAAAAGTGCTTGAAAAGAATATCCTCGCGTTCGGATGGCAAGTGGGTGATATCGGAGAATCAGCCCGATGTGTGCATGCATAAAATCCGAACGGAGGAAGGAGCTAAGAAAGTAAGACAACCTCGGCGCAAGTTTGAATCCGCATATGCGAGGAGGTTGTCAAGAAGGAAGTTATAAAGTGGTTAGACATGGGAACCATCTATGCAATTGCCGATAGTGAGTGGGTTAGCCCCACCCAAGTTGTGCCAAAGAAGGAGGTATCACCGTTGAAAAGAATGAAAAGGGGAAGAGATAGCTTTACGCCTTGGATCAAGCTATAGAGTTCGCATTGACTATCGCAGATTGAATGAAGTCACCGCCAAAGACCATTTCCCTTACCCTTCATTGACCCGGCTTATTGAAAGACCGAGTGGTCACAAGTATTATTGTTTCCTCGATGGATATTCGTTACTTCCAGATAGCCATCGACCCTAATGACTGTGAGAAGACTACGTTTACGTGTCCATCGTGCACTTTTGCTTTCCGAGAATGCCCTTTGGCTTATGCAATGCCCCTGCGACTTTTCAAAGGTGTATGCTTGCCATTTTTGATGGACTTGTGGAGAAATGTATGGAAGTCTTCATGGATGACTTCTCGATCTATGGCGATAGCTTCGATGAGATCTTGGCGAATCTAGATATGGTACTTCAATCTTTGTGTTGAAAAGAATTTAGTGCTTAACCGGGAGAAATGCCATTTTCTAGTTGATGAGGGGATCGATCGGGACACAAGGTGTCCGCATCGTATTCAAGTTGATAAGGCCAAAGTAGAAGCCATTGAGAAAATGTCGCACCAAAATCGTCAAAGAGGTATGCGGCTTTCTTGGTCATGTTGGCTTACAGACGATTTATTAAGGACTTTTCCACCATCGCCAAGCCCCTGTCCAACCTTACGAAAGATGATGTTGTGTTCTTGTTTGATGAGAAATGCAAGAAAGCTTTCAATTGCTTGAAGGAAAAGCTCATAAGTGCCCCTATCTTAATCGCTTTGTTGGACTAAGCCTTTTGAATTATTATGCGATGCCTCTAACTACGTGATGAAGCACGATTTTAGGTCAAAGAATTGATAAAAAGTTCAGGCCCATTTACTATGCGAGCCGCACCTTGAACCCGGCTCAATGCAATTACACTACGACTGAGAAGGAATTCTTAGCCGTCGTTTTTGCTATTGACAAGTTTAGAAGTTACCTTCTAGGGTCTCAAGTTGTCGTTTGGACCGACCATGCAGACCTACGCTACCTTATGGACAAAGCGGATGCAAAACCAAGGTTACTCAGATGGATTCTAATTTTGCAAGAGTTTGACCTTGAGGTCAAAGATAAGAAGGGTAGTGATAATGTTGTGGCTGATCATCTTTCTCGTCTAGTAAATGAGGGTGGCGTAAATCACAAGGAAATAGGCATCGACTTCCCGACTGAGCAATTGATGAAGCTTGATACTGTTAGGCCATGGTACGCTGATTACGTCAACTATTTAGCAAGTGGACATTTAGAGGAAATGACGTATCAGGAGAGGAAGAAGTTCTTTTCTGACCTAAAATATCTCGTGTGGGAGGATCCTTATTTGTTCAGGGTTTGTAAAGATGGGTTGCTTAGAAGGTGTGTTCGGAACATGAGCAATGGGATATTCGGAGCAATGTCATAGTGGTCCCATTTGAGAGGACACTACGGAGCACCCAAGACAGTTGCAAAAATCCTCCAAGCCGGATTCTCTTGGCCGACTCTTTTAAGGACGCAGAAGCCTTTTGTAAAGGTTGTGATAGGTGCCGAGAATTGGGAGGCGAGTAATAGGATGGAAATGCCACTTAGACCCATTACGGAATGCGAAGTCTTCGACGTGTGGGGAATTGATTTCATGGGACCCTTTCCATCGTCGTGTGGAAATAAATACATTCTCAAATGCTGTGTAGACTACGTCTCCAAGTGGGTGGAGGCAATAGCCACCCAAACTAATGATCACAAAGTTGTGAAGAAATTCTTGCAAAAGAATATCTTCACCAGTTTATCTGTCCTAGAGCCCTCATTAGTGACGAAGGTACTCATTTTTGCAACGCGCCGCTTGATAAGGTTCTTGAGAAATATGGTGTTAGACACAAAATCGGCACGCCATATCATCCCCAAACAAGTGGCCAAGTCGAGATAAGCAAACAGAGCCTTAAAAGGATTTTAGAAAAGACCGTGAACTCAAATAGATCCAAGCTGGAGTCTAAAGTTGGATGACGACTTTGGGCTTATCGCGCTGCGCTTTTAAGACCCGATGGTACGTCACCCTTCCAAATGGTTTATGGCAAAGCTTGCCATTTACCAGTCGAGCTTGAGCACAGAGCCTACTGGGCTATTAAATTCTTGAATTTCGATAGCCAGCTCTGTGGGGAGAAGAGATTATTGCAATTAAACGAGCTCGATGAATTTAGACTCAGAGCATATGAGAATGCAAGAATCAGTAAGGAGAGAACTAAGATACTCCACGATGCCAAGATCAAGGATCGAGAATTCAAAGTGGGTGATATGGCTTTGCTTTATAACACCAGGCTCCATCTTTTTGCGGGTAAGCTTAAATCTAGATGGTCTGGCCCCTTTGAGATTCTTGATGTCCATCCGAGTGGAGCGATCACGTTAAACGGGTATGGTGATCAACCTTTTAAGGTCAATGGTCAAAGACTCAAGAAGTACTTTGGGCAACCTAAGGAAAAGCCTGAAGTAGTATACTTTCAAAAGAGAAATGATACGGTTGAGTCGTTTATTTGTGAAGAGATTCCATCCGACTTCTTCGGAGTGGATGATGACATTATTACCCCTATCCTTGCAGATCCCTCTCCTGAGCCTGTTAGCATACCTCAGCCGAATCTGAGAAACAAGAACAAGAAGAAAAGAGTCAGTGTTGTCTGGAGAGAAAATTTTCATGATCTTCTCGCGCACTTGACTTGTTGTTGTGGCGAAAACCATTTCCGTTCTAGTCATTCTGATTCTGACGGAGAAGTGGCTAGCCTCAAACCCAAGTGGCCCGATCCAGGTTGACTTGGTTTGCTCTGTCAATCTAATGACATAAAAGAAGCGCTCCTAGGAGGCAGCCTAGTCTTTTAAGTATTTCTTTTTAGTTAAGCTTTTATTTTATTAGGAATAAAACCTGGGTGTTTTGTGTTGGTTATCCTTGTCCTATTTGTTGGTTGCTTCATTTGCTTATTTTTGTGTGCATACCTGTTTACTCATATACCCCGTCTACCCCGAGATTATTCTGTTATGTCGAGTGTTGCAGATACTTTTGAGCAGGTTTGCAAGCTTTTACTTTTAGTGTCGTCTGTTCTTCATACGAGTGCAGCGGTTTATTCATGCTCCGGCCTGACCACTGCCAACCTACAGCCCGACAACCATCATTGGAACCACTAAGTGCTCTTTTCTTTTATTTGCACATTCGAGGACATAATGTGAATTAAGTGTGGGGTGCAATTCATGCTTTATTTTCGGATAAAGATGAGTAAATATTTGTGATCTTTGATAAATGGTGAAATTTTAAAATTTTTACACTTGGATAATTGTAAATCTTGAGCATATGATTGAAACAAATGCTTGCTAGTTGTAGTTTTCTGACGATGATTTTATGTGACTTTGAGAGATAATTATAGCATGTTTTCTTGATTTGAGATAGTATTCATTTCACACTCACGAAAGCCTTTGATATTGAAGCAAAAACTTTTGAACTGTATCCTTTCATTATTTTAGTGATTTATCTTAGAGAGATTTGTTCTTAATAGTAACAGTGAAGTAACACCTAAGTTCAGAACGTGTACTGTGAATATCTGACGGTTTGAATGTGATAAGTGAAATGTAACTATTGTGCTTTTAAAATGAAGTGAATAAGTGAAGTTGTTTTTATAGTTGTGTGTGTCGGAAGCTAGTCGATGATTGGAGTGAGGTAGGGCATTATCTCGAAATGTCCTATACCACTATGATGACTAAGAGCTCACGACAGTTGGAAGAAGCTACCTTATGATTTGAGTAAGGTAGGGTGTTATCACGAAACATCCTATTCTACTATGACGGGTAAGAGCTCATTCTGATGTGCGTCAAAGAAAAGAAGAAGAAAAAAAGAAAGAAAGTTAAAGACTAAGTTATCGTTAATCTTATACCTAGTATAAACCGAATGATATGCTGTAGGGATTATCCTACTGAGTGCGCGGGAAGACTTTGTGTGGGACGATTATCGCATTCATACCTAGGATAGTCATTGAATTATTTGAAAAGATATTTGTCCGAAAGGATTGTGGAGATTGAAAAGGGCTTGTCACACATACACCGAATCTATCTCTATGTTGGTATTATTTGCTATAGTTGTTGTATCTTTTGTTACATGAGTTGGGGATCTATTTGGATTGCATATAAAGTGAGCTAGTTTTGATTGTTTTGTTCGGGACGAACAAAAGTCTAAGTGTGGGGGAGTTGTTTACGACTAATTTTATGGTTTTTATCGAGTTATTTCGTAACATTATCTTCCGTGTTTTAGTGATTTTTATAGAAAATCACATGGCTAAAAGGATAAATTGAGAGAATGACGTTTTGAATAGTTAAAATGCAAAATCGAGTAAATATCGTGGTTTTATTATCTATTTTGCTCGGTTTTGTCATCTTTTAGGTGCACAAATGTGGAATGGAAGAGGTCTAAATGATGTTTGATTGAAGATTAAAGTGGAAAGAAAGAGGTACAAGAGGATGAAGATGAAATAAAGCTTGGGAAAATCCCGAAAACGACTCGTAATACGACGGGCTAGTCAAAAAGGCGTTTTCTGAAGAAGAGTCCTTAATGAAAGTTGTAGAGTTTTCCGAGAGCTTTTTTATGACATTCGGCTCATAATTTTTGGAGGTCTACAACTCAAGATATGAATTTTAGAAGTTTGAGTCCAGAGCTGAACTAGCGTTCACAGCAGCAGTTTGATACAGAGAGTTCAGCTTGACCTCAAACGAACGTCCATGTAGCGTCCAGAAGCAGTCAAACGGGCGTCCGGATTCTTAAACTAGCGTCCGGCGCCGACTTGAGCATTAACCGCCTCTCTTTTCTATAAAAGCAGCCCTTTTACAACCCTAATTCATCATTGACGCATACACAATTCTAGCCGCACTTTTGATACAGAGAAGCAGCCGCATCAATACCAATTAGAAGATGATTTCTTCCAATCCAATGATTATGATCAACATCATGGTTGTTGGCAAAGCACATCGCGGTGGGACAACGGATGAAACCGATCAACATCAACACCAACTAGAGAGATTTTTGCTACATGTTTAGTGAGTAAAGTTATAATTTTTCAACAATTGGATATTGTTTTTTATCGTTTACGTTTTATTCGAATCGAGAGATCGATGAAACCATCTTTTATGCTTTGAATTTATATGAAAATATTGTTCAAGTTGTGACCTTTTCAATTGATGCGATTGATTATGTTTCAAGAGATTGATCATAGTTAGTTGAGTAGGAGTATTAGAAATAATCTCGTGATCGTGTTTTGCATGTCGTTTTGTTTTACTTGAAAAAGAAAACGAAACCCTAGAATTCGTTTAGAGAAATTTAATCGAATTCGTGATAGATCATTACTAAAAATTATATCTTTAACTTGCCGTCTAGTTGGGGTTGGGTTGATTGATCGGTGGATTCCGTTGCCTTGCCGTTGTTTTAATTATTTGATAAACCAAATAGTTCGTATCAATCGTTGATTGCTAAGTTTAGTTGTTTTAAGATTATAGTTGTTTTTCACTGTTTTAAGCATAATTTAGGTTCCCAGTTACTGTTCATCGTCTTAGTTACTGTTCATCGTATTCTTGTTCATCGTGAGTTCTTGTTCATTAATTCATAATTAGTATAAATCTTAGTTTTAGTTAATAGTCGTGACATAATCGATAGAATAATTGTTCCTTGATCCGATAAACATTCCACTCCCTTAGGACGACCCGTTAACATCCTATACTACGATCCTTATACTTGGGGTGTTTCGGTTATAAATTGTAAAATTCGTTTTTACCGAACAATACCAATGACTAATCTGCTAAGTGAGCTCACCCAACATAGCAAAGACTAATCCCCTTGGTGAATTCCAGTACACTGCTGATTGTCAGTCAACTCTAATGATTCCATGTTCAGTCCTTAATTTGGAAAATCTTTCACTATCAAGTGGTTTAGTGAAAATGTCAGCAAGTTGATCTTCAGTAGGGATGTATAGAACCACCACATCTTTCTTTTCAATATGATCTCTTATAAAGTGATGTCTTACATCAATGTGCTTGGTTCTTGAGTGCAAAACAGGATTTTTAGTGATTGCAATTGCACTTGTGTTGTCACACATGATTGGAATTTCCTTTTCTTCAATTCCATAATCCCTTAACTGTTGTCTTAACCACAATACTTGTGCACAGCAACTTCCAGCAGCAATATACTCTGCTTCAGCAGTGGAAGTTGATATAGAGTTATGTTTCTTACTGAACCAGGAAACCAGTCTATTTCCCATTAACTGACAGGTTCCTGAGGTGCTTTTTCTATCAATCTGGCATCCAGCATAATCCGAATCTGAGTAGGATATAACTTTGAAGCTTCCATCCTTGGAGTACCATATCCCTACTCCCAAAGTCTCTTTTAGATACTTGAGAACTCTCTTGACTGCACCTAAGTGACTTTCTTTAGGTTTAGATTGAAATCTTGCACAAACACCTACAAAGAAAGGATATATCAGTCTCTTTGGCGAAAGAAGTGCACAGCAGATCGCCTATCATCCTTCTGTATAAGGTCTGATCAACATCTTTTCCATCTTTATCTTCATCCAATCTGATGTTTGTACTCAGAGGAGTTGATATCTTGGTGCTGTTTTCCATACCAAACTTCTTCAGCAACTCCTTAGTGTACTTGGTTTGATGAATGAAGATTTCATCTTTCAATTGTTTGACTTGCAGTCCCAAGAAGTAGTTCATTTCTCCCATCATACTCATTTGGAACTTGCTCTTCATTAGATTTGCCAACTTTTCACATAACAATTCATTTTCAGAACCAAAGATTATGTCATCAACATAAATCTGGACCAGCAGAGTGCTGTCCCCTTCACTGATTCTGAAAAGAGTCTTATCAATGGTGCCTTTTGTAAAACCATTGTCCACCAAGAATTGAGATAGAGTCTCATACCATGCTCTTGGTGCTTGTTTCAATCCATAAAGTGCCTTGTTGAGTCTATACACTTTATCTTCTTGATCTTTAACTTCAAATCCAGGAGGTTGCTGAACATACACTTCCTCCTCTAGAATTCCATTCAAAAATGCACTTTTGACATCCATTTGATATACCTTGAAGTTTTTATATGCAGCATGTGCCAAGAATAATCTGATAGCTTCCAATCTTGCAACAGGTGCATAAGTTTCATCAAAATCTATTCCTTCTGCTTGAGAATAGCCTTTTGCAACTAGTCTGGCCTTATTTCTTACAATGGTACCAGATTCATCAAGTTTGTTTCTGTATACCCATTTGGTACCAATAATATTTGCATGACTAGGCCTTTCAACTAGTGTCCAAAAATGATTTCTTTCAAATTCATTTAACTCTTCTTGCATAGCAATTATCCAATCTGGATCTGAAATTGCTTCTTCAACTACTTTAGGTTCAACTTGAGATAGAAAACAAGTGAACATAGCTTCTAATTGTCTTCTAGTCCTTACACCTTGCTGAATGTTGCCAATGACTTGTTCAGCAGGGTGATCCCTTAACCATTGTAGATTTTGGTTAGATTGATTCTCAGGAACCTCATCTTCAGTAGGGTCTGTTGTATCTTCAATAGGGGGCTCAACAGATCCTTGAACTGCTTCAGTTGTTGCATCAGTAGTATCATCAGCAGGGTGTTCAGCAAGGGCAGTATCAAAAACTTTTAAGTCATTAACCCTTTCCAAGACTTCAACACAATCTGGATCAGTGACTTGTAGATTCTCAGCAGGTTCACAACCTTCATCATTCATTCAAGTGAACTTAGGTTCATCAAACACAACTTGGATGGTTTCTTCATGTTTCAGTGATCTCTTGTTCAGTACCCTGAATGCCTTGCTGACTGAAGAATATCCCAAGAAAATTCCTTCGTCTGATTTAGGTTGAAAAGTCTTTAAATGCTCCTTATGATTCAAGATAAAACACTTACTTCCAAATGGATGAAAATAAGATATATTTGGTTTTCTTCCATTCCAAATTTCATAAGGTGTCTTCAGCAGCTTCTTGTTCACTGAGGTTCTATTTTGTGTATAGCATGTTGTATTAATCGCTTTCAAATTTCAATACCTCTCGTAGTAATGCTTCACAAATCATTTTCCTTCCTCGCTTCCTTTAAAGTTCTGTTTCTTCTTTCAAAGAACCCCATTTTCTTTGAGGTGTACCAAAACAGCAATGACAAGTTGATGTAGTACTCCATTCTGTTCACAGTATTCTCTTATAACTTTATTGAGAAACTCAGTGCCCTTGTCTGATCTTATTTTTACTACTGTCAAACTTTTCTCATTTTGTAATCTCTTCAAAAGATCAGGCATCATCTTGAGTGTTTCACTTTTCTTATTCATAAAAACCACCCAAGTGTACCTTGAATAATCATCCACAACAACTAAAGTGTACTTCTTTCCAGTTATACTAGTTGGTGTGACAGGTCCAAATAAATCCATGTGCATTAGCTCCAGCACTCTCTTAGTTGATAGTTTAGTTTTTGATTTGAAGCTTGATTTTATTTGTTTACCTTGTTGACAGGCATCACAAATAGCATCCTTCTTGAATGTAATCTCAGGCAATCCAATTACCATTTTCTTCTTTACTAACTGATTGATGTCATCAAAATTTAGATGATTCAACTTCTTGTGCCATAACCAATTGAGTTCTGATTTAGTATGCACAATCAGGCAGGTTTCTGGAACTGCAATAGACCAATCCACAACATACATGTTTTGTTGTCTTCTACCAGCCAATACAACTTGATCACCTTTTTCACTAATGACAATACAGTTGTTTTTGTCAAAAGTGACCTTGTATCCCATGTCACAGAATTGTCCAGTGCTCAGCAAGTTGTAGTCCAGTCCTTCCACATAAGCAACATTCTTGATGGTTAGTCCATTCCTCACAAGTGTGCCATATCCTCTTGTATAACCAGGTGTGTTTTTGTTGCCAAAATTCACCCTTGGACCATCCTTTACTATGTAGTTTGTCAAACAGTGCTTATTCTTTGTCATATGTCTGGAACATCCACTGTCAAAGTACCAGACACCCTACAAAACAAAATCAATGCATTTTAGGTACCCAAATCTGTTTGGGTCCATAATGGTCAGTGGTAAGCGTGACCCCTGGTAAATTTCCATAAGGTCTTCTTTTAAAGGTGTCATACTTAGGTTCATACATGTATTCCACACATCCATAAGATCTAACAGTTGGTTGTGTAGGATTCACATATGTTTTCTGGATTTTTGGTATATATTGCTGTTTGAAGTGATTTTTCTTGTTAGAAGCAGCATCATAACCATAGGTTTGCTGTCTGTTAGGAACAGCCCTGTAGTATGGAGCCTGCTGAGGTTTTGTGTAAGTCCTCTGCTGATCCCATTGCTTAGGTTTTACCCTAGCAGCATGGTTATTCTTACTGTTTCTAGCATTAGATACAGGAATATTCCAATCATCATCAGTAGGGAACAGTCTACATTTCCCCCTGAGATAAGTATCCCTTGAATGATTAACATTTTTGGGTTTAGGATTCTTATCCTTGGAATATTTCTGTTTCTTACCCTTCTGTGGTCCAGCAGACTTGGTAGTAGGTCTGCTATCAGCCGGCTTAAAAGGCACAGCAGTCCTATTTTTGGATTTGTTCCTTTTATTAGGAGCTGTTGACTTCCTTGACTTCTGATTTTGCTTCTTTGAAGCATTCTCAGCAGGTTTTACTGCCTCAGCAACCTTACTGGGAGTTGGATCTTGTGTAGGTACAAACTTAGGACCAATTCTGGCACTAGGTTCAGTAGCTTTACTGGATCCACTCTTTTTGGATTGTTGAGTTCCAAATCCAAGCCATGTTCTATCACCATAAGGCTTTCCAGATTTGTATGCAACAGAGGAACAAGATGGATCAGCAGGTTCAGAGGCTACTGAATGTTCAATAGGCTTATACTGATTCTGTCCAACATCATTTCCTTTACCTTCGAGAACCCTTAATTCAGCATTCAATCTTTCAACTTCTACTTGAAGAGCTTCTTTTTCAGCCTTCATAATCTCATAACCAGATTGTATTTTCCTCAGTTGATTGAGGATGGCATCCAAAGTTTCTTCATTGTAAGAGTTTCTAGGATTTGAACCACAAGTTGATTCACAATCACTTTCAGCAGGAGTGTTAACAGATACAGTATTGTATACCTCCTCTGTTTCATCCATATTAGCCATTAATGCATAGTCTTCCATATCATCAACCAATGTTGTGTCATCTGATTCATTTCCCTTTTCAGATTCCACTTCATAACCAGATTCATCTTCAGCAACCATAGCCTTCTTGCCATGTCTTCTTTGTTGACTCTTGTTCTTTTGGAGATCTGGACAATCTGGTCTGAAATGTCCAGGCTTTTTGCAGTTAAAGCAAAGATAATCTGGTTCTTTTTTCTGTTTTAATTCAGGACAGTCAGGTCTGAAGTGTCCTGGTTTCTTGCAATTGAAACACAAGAAATCAATGTCTTTCTTTGTTTCTTCCTTTTTCTTTTCAGTGAATTTATTTGTGAAATTCCTAGGTGAGCTTTTCTCACCTTTCATCATCCTGATCTTCTTGCTCAGCAATGCTATTTGCTCTTGCATTTCATCCAGTAATTCATCTTGAGCTTCTGATCTTTCTTCTTGATGTGAAGCAGCCAATGCTGTGGTTTTTGGCTCTTCTTTTTCAATGGTAGGTGACAACTTCTTTTTGAATTCATATGCCTTGAGATCTGAGAATAACTTGAATGTATCTTCTTCATGCAGTCTTCTCATTTCTTCTACGGCTGTCACCTTCATCTTCCATTCATCTGTAGCAGGTAAAGCTTCCAAGATTTTTGTGTTGATTTCTTCTTTTGAATAATTAACACACAGCAGGGTGAGTTCATCCAGAATTGCATTGAACCTAGATTCCATTTGTTCAATGGTTTCATTGGGTTTCATTTCAAACTTTTGGAACTTCTTCTTTGCCACACTAATTTTATTCTTCTTTATTTCATCAGTGCCTTCACAGATCAACTGTAGTTTGTCCCAAAGTTCTTTTGCTGTTTTACAATCTTTCACTTTCATGTACATATTGCTATCCAAAGTTCTGTAGATAATATCAATAGCAATGTTGTTCAGAATTGCTCTCTTTCTATCTTCAGCAGATCCATTCCTTTTAGGCTTTGGAATGTATGTGTCTCTTCACCCACTCTATTATCGACTTTGTAATCTCCGGTGGTCCATCTATGAGCACATCCATCATTTCATCATGAGTTGCAGCAAGAGAAGCCTGCATACGACGTTTATATTCATCAAAACGATCTGCAGAACACATCAACATTGTTCTAGCATACTGGTTGTTATCCATGATGCAAGTCTTTGAAAATCAGTGATTTGAAAAAGGTTTTTCAAAGTATTTTCACAAGCACAACAAGTAGGATTACTTCAGAACAGAAGAACAGCTCCGATACCAATTGTTGGTCCCTTGAAAAGGCTTTGGTTAATTTTAGAGGGGGGTGAATAAACTTAACACTTAAAACTTTTTGGAGTTAACAAATTCAGCAACTTCAGCAACCTGCTGATACTTCAGTAGTCTGTTGATACCTCAGTAGCCTGCTGATACATAGTAGTCTACTGATGATTGAGTTTACTGAATTTGTGCAGCGGATATATATCAAAAATAAAGCCTTGAAACTTGTTGTTAAATATGATACTAAGTATTAGATACTCAGTAGTGTATGTGTGTGAGTTCAGTTGCTAGATTCAGTAGGTTGATGTGTATGATAAACTAAATGCAGAATATAAGTGCAGAAAGTAAGTAGGCAGATTTTATACTGGTTCCAGGTGGTGTAATCCTGTCAGTCCACTCTTCTCCTGTGATGTTGGAGGTAATTCACTAGAGATCTTTGATGTAGCTGTTACAAAGATTCCTAAGATGCTTGTCCTTCACCAATGACTATGGCTTCACAAACTAAAAACTAGTAAAAGGTAGGATTGCTGCTCTAAAGTCTTCCACTGGTCCTTGAAGGGTAGGATTGCCTCTTCACCAGCTCCACCACAAACAACAGTCTTTCACACCCAACAGATGCTTCACTGCCTTCAGCAGGTTCTTTATAAAGTAAAGAATGAATCAAGTAAATGATTTGATTTGCAGCGACTTGATTAGGATGATATAATCATCACTTGCGATCTTCAAGTGTGTAAACTTGATGTAGCTTGAATCTGAGAATACACTTGAAGATTTTCTCTCTGGATCGATAAGTTAAGCTCAAGAGGTTCGGTGGGGTGCTTTTCAAATTTGTAATTATCTCTTATATTTTTCTCTTAAAGTTATTCAATCATCATCTTTTTCTGAGTTGAAAGTCCTCTATTTATAGGTAGGAATGCATGTGACTTGTATTTGAAATTCAAATATAACCATTCCTGGTTTTTGTCCTATTTGACTTGCTTTCTGTCACTATTCATAGGGTGACACACATCGAATTCCTTTTGTGATGCGATCATGTCCCACCTTTGACTTATAACCATTGGATAAAATCCTGAATCATCCCAACGTTCTTTTAATCTCAGCCCTTGATTTGTTTGATAAATCAGAGGTAGTTGGTTGTCCTTATCCATGTAATCTTCCAATGTAATCTTGAATTAATCGAGGTATATTATCAGCAGGTTCATCAGTCTGCTATAATACCTATCATCATGAAAACGACAATTTCTTTGTGTATCAAATACAATGCAGCTGATTTCTTTTATCTAAATTTTATTTGTGAAGTTAGATTACACCTTTTTAATTATAACCAAGTTCCAAACATCATCCAACTTATGGAACTTAGACCTTCTACACAAGGTATATGTAATTAGTTTAGGTCATCACAGACTTGCCTAAAATCTGATTGCATATCCTTAACTTTAATCACTAAGTTTGATCCCTTAGCCTTCATTAACTGAGTTTGAGCCCTCACCCCCGTCTTGGCGAGTTTCGAGAAAAGTCTCACTTGATCGAACTACCCTATCGATATTGACCGATCTCTTTGAAACAAGTCAGCTGACCTTTACAGTGCTTGTTTGATCAAACCTATTCAGAGATCAAACTCTAATAAACCTATACATTTGATCTAGATATCTTTTTGCCTTTGCACTATAACAGCTAGTCTGGCACTCATCATCAAAACATAGATATAAGTCCAACAAGGACCTATTGAGATGGCAGACCTGCCCCTCTTCCTCGACATGCCGCCCCAACCAGACGAAGTGGCACTCGAGGTTCTTTTCCTCCTAAGGGGAGTTCCCTCATACCCCTCTACCTCATCTTCTTCGTCATCATCGGGGATTTTGATGGTAAGATTTTCCAAATCCACCCGTGGAGTGGAGGAATGTGGCGTAATATCAGTGACTGGACCACTTCTACATGCAAAGGCAAGTTTGCAGCTTGGTCAGAAACAATCTTCTCCTCGGTGTGTGTTCTCTCAGTAGAGGCACTTGGACCAAGTTGCTGCCCTAGCCCATCATCACCAGAAGCATCCAAGAGTTCCGCAAAATCACTCAAGAATAAAATTTGGAAGGTAATGAGTCTTATGGGTTGCTCAGTCTTCAGAATTTAAAGGCACGTAGGGATCAGACCTGGCCTCACCCAACCGAGCTGCCTCAATTAGTAGAGAAGGTTGCTCTTCGGCATCCAAAAAGATCCTTGTGTTACGGATGGCTTCCACTTTGGTAAAATCAGCGATTTTAGGGATGACATCCTTAGACACATCATCTGATTTCCACCGGCTCAATTCAGCTCTTCCTCCGTTCCGGATGAAGAAGAAGTGTTCCTGCCACCCCTTGTTCGGCGAGAACCCATCGGCAAGGTAAGCCTCGACACCAGAATGGTGAGGAAAGTAGTACCATCCTTTGGACCCCGGATTCTTCTTTATTTAGTGAAAACTCCTAAACAGGTTCACCGAGAAAGTGACATCAACCATCCGACATAGGAAGGCAAACCCGATAATGCTCCTTACTCCGTTAGGAGTGACCTGGGCGGCACCTATGCCATAGTACCTTAACACTACTAATAAATCAGAGCACAAGGGTAACATTAATCCCCTCTTCAACTGGTCTTCAGAAGCCACACAAAACCCATCGGGGGGCCGGTATGCGTACGGACGGTAATCTCCAGGAAGCACAAGAGCAAATACTTCCCTGTTTATCATGTACTCATTGTAAATGTAGTCTATACTCCTTGCTGCAAAGATGGATATTATTCCGTGGCTCCCTATGATTTTCTGGGTAGCTTGATGAATCATAAACCTAAACGCATGGTCGAACGTCTCAGACAGTGGGCGGGAAGAAGATGCAAAAGTCGATTCCGGTAATCTAGCACTCGACCCCTCTACTCCGGGTTCAGATTAAGATGTGAATAGTGTTGAAATGGTGTCCTAAACCCAATCGGGTTGGACCGGATCCGACCGGGTTGGGTCATTTACAGTATATTTAGTTCATGTAATAACTTTGTTATGATTAATAAAAGCACTTTTGCTATTATATCTTGTTTATCTTCATGTTATTGAATGTACATATATAGTAACGTCCTTAGTATTAAACTGTGAAAAAGAAACCATGATTCTAATTATGGTTGATGTGATCTCTATTCACTTTAATAAGTTTGATACTTAAATGTCTCTAGTCGTATGTACTGTCAAACGGGACATTGATGGTATGATTAGACTAGCACGTATTGGTTGTCTTTTATCTTATTGAAGATTGGGATAGATCTCGTCTATCTAAGTGTAGAGATGCTTGGACTGTATACGGACGTGTATTAGGGAATGCGTACATTAGACTGGCCCACTTACATTAAGTGTCGCAGTATATGGCAGTTGTGTAATTATCATGAGACCGAAGTCTTCATGGCATCACGGTGTGGATTGTCATGCTTTGACACTATTGAGGTTTCCCCTAGCCATGTGGCGATCATACGTTAGTGATTGGGTGTGATATTGAAGCGTGCGTTGGATACAAGTTTGTTCGTCCGGAAATCGCGTATCCTATGTTGAGGAGTAAATATCCGAAATGGCCTTCTTATAAGGAATGTCTAGCTCTCGTGAATCTTTGCAAAGTGGGAGTAAATGAGTTATCGAGAGAGCATGATATCCACATTATAAGATACGATCGTTGATGTACCGACACTCGAGATACGATCATATGGATATTATAACATCGATAGGATTCTATTTACTCGGTAACTGTTTCACATGAAAGGTAGTAGTCATTGCTTTTGACTCTTCCGATGATTGGGGGTCACGGTGTGTTGCTAGACGCTATCCCCTGATCGTTAGGTATGAAGGGAATTTTCGTAATTTGCACTTTGTATCTATGGCCAACAAATTCGGAAGCCTATTGGGTCACACACACAAGAACATCTAGCCGGATTAAAATGCGGTTATAGTGATAACCAAATAAGGAAAGTTTATCTCGACTATAAAGTGTTATAGTGATTAAATTAATATGACGGTATTTATTTATTATGAATAAATTAAATAGTTAAAGGTTGTGAAGGACAGTTTTAATCTAAAATGGTTGAGAATGACAGTTACTACATGTGTTACTACATTTTTACACATGTGTTACTGCATTTTGTCCTTCTCAACCATTTTAGATTAAAACTGTCCTTCTGGCCAGCGACCCCTAAATTAAATACAAGATATTAATTATATTGATTAATTAAAGAATATTCTGGATGCCAATATTTGGAAATATGAGGCGCAGCTTATTGTGTATTATGATACACTTGGATTGTGCAATTTAATTAATAAGATTACCATATATTAAAATTGGATATTAATTGATTTTGGAAAAATAGAATTATGGTAATAGGATAAAGATATTCAATATAAAATATTGACAACATCTTAGATTTATTTAACATAAGATATTAAATTAAAGAGATAAATCAATCAAAGTGATTTTCCTTATTTTATTAGGAAAATGTTTTTATTTCTCATCAATCTACTAGGAAGCTTCTCCCAATCAGATTGGGACAATAGGGGCGCCACTTTCACCTATAAAAGAAAGGGGTTGTCTAGTTCTTTTGTACATCACAATTCCAAGTAACTAATAGTTTTTGTGAAAAATAGAGAGCTTTTTCTAAAGAGAGAAAGGCCGGTCTAGCAACCGGATTTTTCTAGTAGCAATCCAAGGAGGATTACGGTGAGGAGTTCGTGTGGATATCAATAGAGGCCGGACACGTGGACGGCTCACGCACACTGCTACTCTCCTTTGACGGTCAAAGCGTCGATCTATTAGATCAAGCAAGGTAATCATCATCGACTACTTAACGTGTTTATTGTATTAAACGAAGTCGATCTTGGATCAGAAATCAATTTGTTTTAAATTCCGCTGCGTAGACTAGTTGATTTCCTAACAAACAGTTCTTCTATGGAAGAGTTCGATGGGGTTGAAGCCCTCATTAAGAAATACGAATAACAAGAAAATGTAAGAGAGGAAATGCTTACTTGCAAGTGAAATTTGAGGATTGAGCAAAAGGACTGTGGTCGTTGAATTTCTCCGGTCCTCTGACTTAATGGCAATGATAAAAAGGGAAACAGTTGATTTGACAAGAGTTATAAACCCCAACATGTCTTTGGGAACCACCCCACCACAGTAAACGTGTGCAGGAAACACCTTGGTTCCTAGGAAAGCTATAACGGCATCATAACTGAACTTGCCAACTGGCAGGACTAGCTAGTGTTCGGTAAAAACGTGTTTTAAATTTATAATTACCGGAACACCCCAAGTATAAGGTTCGTAGTAAAGGGTGTTACCGGGTCGTCCTAAGGGAGTCGAATGTTAATCGGATTAAGGTGCAGTTATTATATTTACTATGTCACGAATTATTATCTCAAACTAGGGTTTATACTATCTATAATATAAAACGAAGAACAATGGGTAAAATCACGAAAGCAGAAAAACTTAGAATCGGGCGGGCGTCCGCTAGAAGGTGGACGAAAGCGTCCGAGTACATCTTTGAAAGCAGAAAATATGCAGAAAACACACTAAAATTCTGGAAATAACTAAACGTAGCAATAACAATCAATACGAACGAATTTGTTTATCAGATAATTAAAAGAACAGTAGAATAACTAGGATCAACCACACAACAATCACACAACCACTTTATGATCCGAATATGATTTTATTGGTTTGATCAATCTCAAAACCGATTAAATTCCTTTAACTCAATTCCTAGGGTTTTGTTCTCTTTTCCAAGTAAAACAATTAGACATACATCACATGATCATAAATTTGTTCCCAAATTACTTAACCCAATTAACAACACATGATTCCTCAAAATATTGTTAATTGTATCGATTGAAAAAGTTCTATTGATGAATTATATTTCCATACAAATTCAACTCAACATATGGTTTTATTGATATTCCTATCTAACAAAACACTTAACAATCAAATCAAATAACAATTGATAAATAAAATTCAATATTCGAATTCATAAACAAAGATAACCTAACAATCCGTGGTTGTGGTGATGTTGATGTGGTATCCTCCCGCTATTCTACCGTGATGTGTTTAGCCTTCCATCCTTGTGATGATCCAAGACATGATTGAAGGGAAGATACTCATAATTTTTTAGGATTTGGTGCGGCTCCTCCAAGGGTGGAATATGCGGCCGTATGTTGTGTGTATTAGGGTTGAAATAACACGCCTATTTATAGAATTCTCGAGGCGGCTAGGTCAAAGCGGCCTTTGACGCCCGTCCGCAGAGGGTGGACGCCTTGGTCCAAAGTGCAAAACTTATTTGAGTCGGGGCGAAGTGGGTTGGGCCGACGCCCTATGCAAAATTGGGCAAAATCAGGACTTGATCCACTAAAAATCTGTCAATCTCGAATCAAAATTCTTCCAGTGGGCGCTTGATCCACTATTCGACGCCCGTCTCAGGGACGGGACATCAAACGCACGTTCATCTTTCTGGACGCCAGTTCAATACTTCAGACGTTCATCCAGCATGCCTTCAAATTCGACCTTTCATCTTTATCTCTTTATTCTTCATCTCCCAATCTTCAAAGCACGATTACACACTTTAAATCAACTTTTCCTCAGCCACATTTAACACCTGCACGTCATTGAAAACATACCAAAGTGTAACACAACTCAAACCAACATAAAATCATCATTTTAAGCACGTAATTGGCGCGTTTTACACTTTTTATAACTCTACAACCATTTCTTCAATTTGTTCATTTAATACATAATTTTCTATAAAAATTACTAAAACACGGGGATTATTGTTATGAAATATTACGATATAAATCATAAAATTCATCGAGAACAACTCCCCCACACTTAGCTTTTTGTTCGTCCCGAACAAAACAATCAAAACTAGCTCACGTTAAATGTAATCCAAATAGATCCCTAACTCACGTAACAGAAGATACAACAACTATAGCAAGTAATACCATCATAGAGATAGATTCGATGTGTGTGTGACAAGCCCTTTTCAATCTTCACAATCCTCTCAAACAAATATCCTCTCAAATAATTTTAATGACTATCCCAGGTATAGGCAGTAATCGTTCCACACAAAGTCTTCCCGCATACTCAGTAAGATAATCCCCACAGCATATCATTCGGTTTATACTGGGTATAAGTTAGACGATAACTTAGTCTTAAATTTTTTCGCTTTTTCTCTTTTTCTTTTTTATTTTTTTTATTTTTTATTTTTACGCACATCAGAATGAGCTCTTACCCATCATAGTAGAATAGGATGTTTCGTGATAACACCCTACCTTACTCAAATCATAAGGTAGCATCTCCTGACTGTCGTGAGCTTTTGGTCATCATAGTGGAATAGGACATTTCGAGATAATGCCCTACCGCACTCCAATCATCGACCAGCTTTCGACACACCCCTTTATTTATAATTATCTCAACTTCTTTTTTTCAAAAACATTAGCTACGTTTCACTTATCACATTCAAACCTTCCGATATTCACAGTGCACGTTCTAAACTTAGGTGTTACTTCACTGTTACTATTAAGAACAAATCTCTCTAAGATAAATCACTAAAATAATGAAAGGATACAGTTCAAAATTATTGCTTCGATATCAAAGGCTACGTGAATATGAAATGAATACTATCTCAAATCAGTAAAAGCATGCTATAATTATCTCTCAAAGTCACATAAAATCATTGTCAGGAAACTACAACTAGCAAGCCTTTGTTTCAATTACATGCTCAAGATTTACAAATATCCAAGTGTACTTTGAATTTTTTTTAAAATTGTCGAGAAAATCACATTTACTCATTCTTAGAAGATATAGCATGATAACATACCCAATTTAGACACCCCCCCACACTTAAATCACATTATGTCCTCAGAATGTGCAAATAAAAGAAAAGAATACTTAGCTGGTTGCAAAGTGGTTGTCGGGCTGTAGGTTGACAGAGGTCAGGCCGTAGCATGAATGTACCATTGCAGCTCGTATCACGAACAGACAACACTAAAGGAATAGCTGGCAACAACCGCTCAACAGTATCTGCAACACTCGACATAGCATATAATCTCGGGGTACAAGGGGTATATGAGTAAACATGTAGGCACATAAAGCATTCACAAATAGGACAAGGATAACCAACACACAACTCACCAAGGTTTTATTCCTAATAACCTAAAAACTTAACTAAAAAGAAATACTTAAAAGACTAGGCTGCCTCCTAGTAGCGCTTCTTTTATGTCATTAGCTTGACAGAGTAAACCAAGTCAACCTGGATCAGGCCACTTGGGTTTGAGGCTAACCACTTCTCTGTTAGACTCAGAATGACTAGAACGGAAATGGTTTTCGCCACAACAACAAGTCAAGTGCGCGACAAGATCATGAAATTTTTCTCTCCAGACAACACTGACTCTTTTCTTCTTGTTCTTGTTTTATGAGATCTGGTGAGGTATGCTAACAGGATCGGGAGCATCGGCGGTAGTATCTGCAAGGTTAGGGGTAATAATGTCATCATCCACTCCAAAGAAGTAGGATGGAATCTCTTCACAAATAAACGACTCAACCGTTTCATTTCTCTTTTGAAAGTATAGTACTTCAGGCTTTTCTTTAGGTTGCCCAAAGTACTTCTTAATCCTGTGACCATTGACTTTGAGCGGTTGATCGCCGCGTTCTTTCAACGTAATGGCTCCACCAGGATGAACATCAAGAATCTCAAAGGGCCGGACCACCTAGATTTAAGCTTACCAAAGCAAAAGATGGAGTGCGGTGTTATACAAACAAAGCCATGTCTCCCACTTTGAATTCCCGATCTTTAATCTTAGCATCTTGGAGCGCCTTCGTTCTTTCCTTGCTCACTTGGCGTTCTCGTGAGCCTCCGAGTCCGAATTCATCGAGCTCATGTAGTTGCAATAATCTTTTCTCCCCACGAGTTGGCTATCGAAGTTTAAGAATTTAATAGCCCGATAAGCTCGTGCTCACTCGACCGGTAGATGGCAAGCCTTGCCATAAACCATTTGGAAGGGTAGCGTATCCATAGGGGTCTTGAACGCGCGCGATAAGCCCAAAGTGCGTCGTCCAACTTCAGACTCGATTGGATCTATTTGGATCTCCGTTTTCTCCAAGATCCGCTTAAGGCTCCGGTTGCTTACCTCGACTTGGCCACTGGTTTGGGGATGGTATGGTGTACCAATTTTATGCTTGACACCATACTTCTCAAGAATTTTATCCAGTGGTGCATTACGTAAATGCGAACCTTCATCACTGATAAGGGCTCTCAGGACAGCCAAATCTAGTAAAGATATTCTTTTGCAAGAATTTCTTAACAACTTTGTGATCATTGGTTTGGGTGGCTATGGCCTCTACCCACTTGGAAACGTAGTCCACACAGACGAGAATATATTTGTTAGAGCATGATGATGGGAATGGTCCCATAAAATCAATTCCCCAGACGTCGAAAACTTCACATTCCAAGATAGGCCTCAAAGGCATCTCCATCCTACTACTCTTGAGTCTCCCTACCCTTTGGCATCTATCACGGCCCTTGCAAAGGCTTCAAAGATCTTTAAACAGAGTAGGCCAAGTAAAAACCGCTTGAAGGATTTTTGACCTGTCTTAGGTGCTCCGAAGTGTCCACCAGCGGGACCACTATGACATTGCTCCAGAATATCCAATTGTTCATGCTCCGGAACGCACCTTCTAAGCAACCCATCCTTGCAGACTTTAAACAGATAAGGATCCTCCCATACGAGATACTTTAAGTCATTTGAAAAATTTCTTCTTCTCCGATATGTCATATCTTCTAAATGCCCACTTGCTAAGTAGTTAACGTAATCGACATACCACGGCCTCAAAGTCTCTAGCTTCATCAATTGCTCGGTCGGAAAGTCAATGCCTATCTCTTAGGGACTTCGCCACCCTCATTCACTAGGCGAGATAAGTGGTCACTACAACATTATCACTACTACCTTCTTGTCCTTAATTTCAAGGTCAAATTCTCGTAGTATCGAATCCATCGAGTAACCTTGGTTTAGCGTCTGCTTTGCCCATAAGGTAGCGTAGTCTTTGCGTGATCTGTCCACACCACCACTTTGGACCCTAAAAGATAACTTCGAATTTGTCAATAGCAAAACGCATCGCCAAGAATTCCTTCGGTAGTGGCGTAATTGCATTGAGCCGGGTTCAAGGTGCGGCTCGCATAGTAAATCGGCTGAACTTTTGTCAATTCTTCGCCTAATCGCTGCGCACCTTTGCATAGTTAGAGGCATCGCACATTAATTCAAAAGGTTTAGTCGGTCGGGCGCGATTAAAATGGGGGCATTTGGTTAGCTTATCCTTTAAGCTATTAAAAGCTTTCTTACACCCATCATCAAACAAGAACTCCACTTCCTCTTTCAAAGAAAGTTGGATAACGGCTTTGCTATCGTCGAAAAGTCTTTAATGAATCGCCGATAGAAGCCCACATGTCCCGAAATCCTCGTACCTCCTTCTTTGTCTTCGGGTACGACATTCTCTCAATGGCTTCTACTTTAGCTTTATCCACCGAATACCATCCTTTGGACACCTTGTGTCCCAAAACAATCCCTTCTTCGACTAGAAAATGGCACTTTTCCCGATTAAGCACCGATTTTTCTCAACACAACGTTGGAGTACCATATCTAGATTCTTTAGATTTCATCAAAGCCGCCGCCATAGGATCGAAAAGTCATCCATGAAGACCTCCATGCTTTGCTCCACAAGTCCATCAAAATGGCCAACATGCATCGTTGAAAGCGTAGCGGTGCATTACACAAACCGAAAGGCATTGCGCTGAACGCAAAAGTGCCCGATGGGACAGGTAAAAGTTGTCTTCTCTTGGTCATTAGGGTCGATGGCTATCCGGAAATAACCGAATATCCATCGAGGAAACAATAATACTTATGACCACTCAGTCTTTCTAGAAGTTGGTCAATGAAGGGCAGGGGGAAATGATCCTTAGTAGTGACTTCATTTAACCTGCGATAATCAATGCAAACTCTATAGCTTGATCACAAGGCGTAAGGCAACTTCTTCCCTTTTTCATTCTTTTCCCTTTGTAATTCCTCCTTCTTTGGCACAACTTGAGTAGGGTGACCCACTCACTATCAGCTATGGCATAAATAATTCCCATGTCAAGACATTTGATAATCTCCTTTTTGACAACCTCCTGCATGTGCGGATTCAGCCTCCTTTGAGGTTGTCTGACCTTTTTCGCTCCTTCCTCCGTTCGAATCTTATGCATGCACACGTCTGGGCTGATTCCTCTGATATCGCCCACCTGCCATCCGAACACGAGGATATGTTTCTCAAGCACTTTAATTAATTCTGCTTCTTGCTCCGGCTCGAGTTTAGATGAGATGATCAAGGGCAACTTATCACCATCTTTAAGGAAGATGTATTTTAGGTGCAGCAGAAGTGGTTTCAACTCTAAGTCAGCAGGTGGTTGCTCGATACTAGATTTTAAGGGACCACCTGTTTCCTTGTGAGCTTGGACCGTTTGACTGAAAAACACCTCATCTTCCTGAGGTGTAACCCCAGAAAGGTATTGAATGACATCATCTAGAGGAATCTTCCTGTCAGCTTCTGTTTTTTCTTTATTATGCTTAACCATCTTCTTTAGTTCTTCTTCTTCAAGTTCTTCTGCAAGCTGCTCCCAATCATCCAAATCCCAATGAGTAGTTTCTCTCCAGAAATCTATTTCGTCCCAACTACCCATTAAAACTTCCTCCTCTGTCAGGTTAAAGTCTGCCTGGTTGAGCTCCTTCAAATCATTGCTGCTCATCCCTGGAATATCCCAGATTTTCTGTTCACTCATAGGCTCAGTATGCGTAAGTTGTTGAGTTATAACATCCAGGGCTCCTATCTTCGTGAGCTCTTCCTCAGGGTCGGATTCATCTCCATAAATTGCTTCAATGAATGAAATCTCCGGCTCGAAGCTTCCATGAACTTTTTCCTTGCTCGAGGGTGACGGAGGTGTCCTCTACTCTCAGAGTGATTTGGCCAGTTTGGAAGTCAATGGTGGAGGCAGAAGTGTTTAAGAAAGGCCGGCCCAGAATCAGGGGCATCTCCTTGTCAGACTGGTAATCCAGTATGACCCAGTCATTTGGGAAAACTAGATGTTTAACATGGATAAGGACGTTGTTAACACAACCAGCTGCTAAGCGGCTAGATCGGTCCACCAACTGAAGAGAGACGGGACGTTCCTTTAGCCTTTTGTCTAGCCCGAGACTCTTGCAGACGTTCAATGGCATCACATTGACAGAGGCCCCTGAATCACATAAAACATTGTGGAACGTGTGGCCTTCAATCATGCAAGAGATTGAAGGTCGTCCGGGGTCACCTCGCTTGATTGCAACGCTCTGTGAAACCGTTGAACATTCTTCTCTTAGCACTTCTTCTGCCATTCCCTTTAGCTTCTTCTTACTTCGACGGGCATCCTTAAGATACTTAGAGCATTTAGGCATCTCAGTTAATACCTCAGCAAGTGGCATAGTTACCATAGTATCTCTAAGCATCTTTCTCACCCCGTCATACTGTTTGTTAGAGTTCAAGATATTCTCTCTTTTCTTTGCCGGATAAGGAAGGGTTTTCAAATGATTGATTATAGTTTGACTTTTAATGGCTTCGTCCTCCTTGTCCTTCCATCTGACAAACTTCTCAGTTTTCTTTTTAGTCAGGGGTTCAGCTACCTGACTTCTCTTCTCAGCATCCTCATCACTATACCCCGAAAAATCATCATCACTCAGCTCTTCCTCACTGTTGCTTTCTTTGGCATTTTTATCCTGTTTACCCCCTCCTGAACTTATGGCGTCAGGAGGGGCTACTCGTTTCCCGACATCTTTTCGGGTCCAGCTGTCTTACCGCTTCTGAGGGTGACTGCATTCAACTCCTCCTCTCCATACTCCCACTGAGGTGTGATGGCAGTGCAAGCATTGATATCTGCCTTAGGGTTTTTATCTGTATAACTAGCGGTCTTCCTTGAGGTGCGCTTGCATGTTGATCGACCATCGACCAATCTGTCTCTCCATCGTTTTTTGACCGGTGGCTAGTGTTTTCACCATGTCTACTAGCTCATCGAATTTCTTCTGAGAAACATAGGTGGGCTGTTGATTTTGCGTTTAGGCCCGATTACCTTGGGGTCTTGGGTTATTGGATGCACCAGCGGTGTATAATAACTATTCGCGGATTTCCGAAAAGTTGCGGTTTTGAGTTTGATTTCGATTGACCGTAATTTTGGTGAAGCCTCGAAAGGTTGATTACGGTTCTCCATGGCTTGTACTTCCTCATTCATCATATTCCCGGCCTGCATGCCCGAGTAATTCACATCCGATGGCCCTTCTTGTCGCTTCATTTGCATGTTGGCTAGTTGTTTGTTCATTATTTCCATTTGAGCAACTAGCGATTTCATCTCGAGTTACTTTCAATGACCTCCTTTTTGATTCCACTAACATGGGTCTTCTTTGAGTAGCCCACATGTTATTCTTAGCTATTGTTTCGCTACCTGTCAGAGAAAGCATCATCTCCTCCTCCTAAAAACGATCCATGAGGTGTGGAGTCTAAGTAATCTCTATTGGGTTGAGTAACACCCGATAGAATAATTCTAGAAGTTCATGTCGAGTGTATCCATGGTTAGGGCATTTCCTCATTAACAAATTCAACCTCTCCTGTGCCTTCCCACACTCTCTCCTTCTAGTTGCTCGAAGGTAGCTATATCTCTTTTACGGTCCATTATCGTTCCAGGTGAAGCAATTTGAGCAAAGGCTCTTTTAACATCACCAGTTATTAAGAGAGTGATGGGGTAAGGACTTAAACCATCGATTTGCTTCACCCCTCAAAGCAAGCGGGAAAAGTTTCAATTTAACAACTCGTAGGAACGCAGAGGTAGTGACTCGCTTCATGATTTGCACAAAAGTAGACAAGAAGTCATGTGGGTCTTCTGCGCAGAAGTGCCATGGAATGAACTATTCGGACCATCCCCACAACTCCATTCTTAAGATCAAAATGCATTCCTCCCATCTCTGGAGGCCGAATTGGTCTATGCCCTTCCAAGAAGTCTTTATCAAGATAAGGCGCATAAGGGTCTTCTTTTTGCAACAATTTGCAGCCGCGCTGGGGTTGTTCTTTGTTGAACACTATCTGCGGTTGTTTCTTTGATCTATTTGGTTTATCCAGGCTTCTTTGTTATTCTTTGGTTCGCAACATTTGCATCAGAATTTGGTTTAACTGAGCGGGATCTTGGTTATTATTCCCTTGGTTCTCCAGTTCGTCATCGCTAGAACCGTGTTCGGTCATCTTGTCAGAACTTTGAAATAACCTTCTTTTGACAATGTCTCGCTCAGGTTCGGGGTTAAAGATAAGATTTCCCTTCTTACTCCTGGTTTGCATAAACCAGAGAAGCAGAACAGGAAGAAATCAACCTTAGGGTTGATGAGAGGGGAATGTAGAGAAGATTAGAGGGTTTAGAGGGTTAGAAAGAGAGAAGAGAGAGAAGAGACTGAAAAGTGAAATTTTCAGAGACTGAACTGGCGTTCAGTGTAAGTGGACGCTAGTTCAGAGAGGATTATGGAAGTGAACGCTCGTTCAGAGCACTGAACTGGCGTTCAGAAGACAAGTTGGGGGGCAGACGGGCGTTCAGTATGGGTGAACGCTCGTTCAGAAAGTTTTTATAATTTTTTTTTTATTTTTTTTATTTTATTTATTTAGAAAAGATAAAGAAACAGAAACAAGAAAAGAAACCTACCTACGAAAAATTTAAAACAGAAAAGGCACTAAGACGGTAAAAAAAACGTGTTGAAATCTTCTAGGGCCAAAATGGAGGGGAAAACAGTGGATTTTGACCTCGAAAACGCACTGAACTGCCTACGGAAGTTCACCACGTCGTCGGCGTCGGAACGAGCTTTCCGAATTGGGGTCCTGCGCGCCAAACGGACACTCGAGCCAAAAGTTACGGCCAAAATACTACCGCGTGCTAAAATCGATCCCTTTTGACACAGAAAACTACACTATGAAGAATCCGACAACCGTTACCGAATCCCCGGCAACGGCGCCAAAAACTTGTTCGGTAAAAACGTGTTTTAAATTTATAATTACCGGAACACCCCAAGTATAAGGTTCGTAGTAAAGGGTGTTATCGGGTCGTCCTAAGGGAGTCGAATGTTAATCGGATTAAGGTGCAGTTATTATATTTACTATGTCACGAATTATTATCTCAAACTAGGGTTTATACTATCTATAATATAAAAACGAAGAAACAATTGGGTAAAATCACGAAAAAGAAAAACTTAAAAGCGGACGGGCGCGCGCTGAGGTAGACGGCGTCCGAGTACATCTTTGAAGAAATGTAAAATATGCAGAAAACACACTAAAATTCTGGAAATAACTAAACGTAGCAATAACAATCAATACGAATGAATTTGTTTATCAGATAATTAAAAGAACAGTAGAATAACTAGGATCAACCACACAACAATCACACAACCACTTTATGATCCGAATATGATTTTATTGGTTTGATCAATCTCGAAACCGATTAAATTCCTTTAACTCAATTCCTAGGGTTTTGTTTTCTTTTCCAAGTAAAACAATTAGACATACATCACATGATCATAAATTTGTTCCCAAATTACTTAACCCAATTAACAACACATGATTCCTCAAAATATTGTTAATTGTATCGATTGAAAAAGTTCTATTGATGAATTATATTTCCATACAAATTCAACTCAACATATGGTTTTATTGATATTCCTATCTAACAAAACACTTAACAATCAAATCAAATAACAATTGATAAATAAAATTCAATATTCGAATTCATAAACAAAGATAACCTAACAATCCGTGGTTGTGGTGATGTTGATGTGGTATCCTCCCGCTATTCTACCGTGATGTGCTTAGCCTTCCATCCTTGTGATGATCCAAGACATGATTGAAGGAAGATACTCATAATTTTTTTAGGATTTAGTGCGGCTCCTCCAAGGGTGGAATATGGGGCATTTGTATGTTGTGTGTATTAGGGTTGAAATAACACGCCTATTTATAGAATTGCGAGGCGGCTAGGTCAAAAGCGGCTTTGGGCGACGCCCGTCCGCAGGGTGGACGCCTTGGTCCAAAGTGCAAAACTTATTTGAGTCGGGCGAGTGGGGTTGGACGACGCCCTATGCAAAATTGGGCAAAATCGACGCCTTGATCCACTAAAAATCTGTCAATCTCGAATCAAAATTCTTCCGGTGGACGCCAGACCACTATATTCGACGCCCGCCCGGGACGGGACATCAAACGACGTTCATCTTTACGGACCTTGATTCAATACGCCAGACGTTAATTCAAAGATGCCTTCAAATTCGACCTTTCATCTTTTTATCTCTTTATTCTTGACTCCCAATCTTCAAAGCACGATTACACACTTTAAATCAACTTTTCCTCACCACATTTAACACCGTGACGTCATTGAAAACATACCAAAGTGTAACACAACTCAAACCAACATAAAATCATCATTTTAAGCACGTAATTGGCGCGTTTTACACTTTTTATAACTCTACAACCATTTCTTCAATTTGTTCATTTAATACATAATTTTCTATAAAAATTACTAAAAAACGGGGATTATTGTTATGAAATATTACGATATAAATCATAAAATTCACCGAGAACAGCTAGCATAATCTCTACAAGCCTACGTGGCAAGGGCTGAACTCCAACAATAATAGATCTAACCAGCTCGAGAAGTTGTGGTTAGATCTGGGGGCTTATGACGGAGGTCGGGCCAGCCCCTGCCACGCGTCATCACATAAATCATGAGGCAATGAATGAGTAAGGAATAAAGTTAGAAAAATATATCTAATAAGGGCCAGGAGCCCCATTTTGAGCCTAAAGGCCGAGCAGAGCCCCAAGTGGGAAATCGGTCAAGTCACTCCTCGGTCAACCGCAGGCCGGTCAGGACGTCACAGAGGGAGATCGGTTCAGTTCAGCCACAATGGCCTCAAGAGCTCGTTGCAGGTCGGTTAGAGTGATTCCTATATTTTACACGTGTGTTTATAGGATAAGTATGGAAAGAATCCCAGACAATAAAGGCTCTGATCTTATTGTTCAAAATTCTGTGATTATCTCATTCTATTAAGAGATTTAGTCGCTGACGATATTCTTGGCGATTACGAAATCAAAAGCCCATAATGCACACGGCTCATACAGAATTTAGAGTTTAAGTGTTCCCCATATAAAGTGTTCCTTAGAACTACGGCGGACTTGATTCCTGAATGATCCCATGATACATAGGCAACTTGAGAATAAATCTTTCCAGACTCAGTCTAAATCATTAATAAAACACCCCTCGTTTCATTTTTTATCATTGGTTCTTGGATCTTGAATATCGTCTCTAAATCAAATTGGCCCGGATTTATATATTGAGGGTATCCAGCATCGTCATGAAGGGGAGGAGGTTAGGGATTTGGGCAGAACAGATGCAATTTCTTCTTGGTCGTACATGGGGTTTCCTGGGGAAGAAAGAGATTTTATTTTTTTTGAAAGAGAGTTTATTGAAGGTAAGGTTTTATTTTGTGATTGGTTTATTAATTTAATTAAATAGGAAATACAATGTTGAAATGGTTGACCGGTTATAAGATTGTTTAAGTAGTGCGTAGTGACATTCTCCATACGCCGAATAAAAGACCCGGACATCTTGGGGTGTCTCGTCTCCTGATGACGTTTTGGCTGTCTGTTTGACGGATCTTGATTAATAAAAGTAACGTTTTCCTAAAAAAAAAATGTTTTATGTATTAATAAAATAAGAGGTGATTTGGAAAAGGAGATTTATTTAATTAAAAAAAAAAAAAACTGATGTGGAATTTTTTTGATGACATGACATTATTTTTAGTCGGAAAAGTTGTCTAATCAGTATATTCCGGTCGGGACATTTTTGCAACAAAATAAAAACCTCTTAAAGAACCAAAATTATGACCGGAGAAAAATCAGGACGTTGCTTGACTTACTTTCCAAACCTTGCTCCTCTTTCCTCAGCTTCTCCTCCATGTGAGCAGTATCCTCTGGATATGGCCTAGTGATGAGGAGCTGGGGTGTTATAATGACAACCGGACCATAAGCTGGAGGTCAGCGGTTCGATTCCCGTAAAAGGGGTTGATTTCCGATTGATAACATCCTTCAGTGATGGGGAACCAGCAAGCCCCTAACTCTAACTCTAGGTTACCTGATTAACCTCTCCCCACATTCATGTGGGATCGGGGGTGGGAGGCCCCTCATGGTTAGGGTATAACCATTTTTTTCCTCCATGTGAGCAGTTTCTAATAACTTCTGCTCCGACTCATGCGTCTCTTTATTCATCTCTTCATCATGTTCTTTTCTTCTTCTCTCCAGTTCAAGCTCAAAATCCTGTTTTCTTAAATTCAGAGTCTCCCGTTGCTCATCAAGCAGCTTCTGGATCTCCACCTGCAATACAGTAAGTTCACGAGAGACTAAAAACAGACTGGCAAACATTTAAGAATGAAACATCAGAGACAAATTGATCATTTCATCAATCCTAACTAGCAGGACGTACAATAGTGACAATATCTTTAGCAAATGAAGTAAAACGAAAAAAAAAAACAAAAACAAAAAAAACATAAAGCATACCTATCCAGGTTTGAAATTGTAGAATGAAAGAAGAACTAACAATTAGCCTATTGCAGGAACTAAAAAAAATAAGTAAAAACCAATTGAGCTTTTCCTTGCCAGCAGGACATGTAATATTCCGATTTTTGGGAAAGGGCAGAGTGTCATTTTGCGAAAACGAAATATTATTATTTCTTTTCTTTTATTGGAGTTAAGTGTTGTATTAATTATATATGTATAATTTTCGGATTATGTGTATTTAATTAAAGGAAATTCTGAATTTTTGGTAATTAAGGGTAATTAAGGAAAAGAGGATTAATTGGGAATTGGTATTTAAGGAAATTAACACAGATTAATCCCCATAACCTAAATTAATCAAATCAGACTTTGATCGCTTCTTCTCTGCGTTGAGGAGAAGAGAAAAAGGCCAAGAGAGATTCCACAATATCTGAAGCGTTTCTTGATCGTTTTCAGATCAGACGAGAGAATTGGGGTCGTCATGAGAAGGGCACCGTTTTGATATCAGTTTTGTTGGAAGGGCTGCAGATTTTCGAAGCTGTTGAGATCGGTTTTTGGCTGCATATAGGTAAGAGACTCTTCCTATGATTTCGGTTATGATTCGTAAAGTTTAGATTATGTTTTTATGATGTTTAGATGCTAGAAAGATGTGTTTTCCGTTGATCCAAGGATCATAGATGTGGTACTATGATTAGATAAGAACTTCTGTGTTTTACTGTGCTTAATTTGATGTTAATTGGGTTAGAAACGGATTAGAAACCGTTAAGGATCGAAATCGGAATTTAGGGCAGCAGGGAATGCGTAAGCATTGCCCCGATTTGTGCCTAAGTGATGTTTAAGCTACGCCTTTCAGTTTTAAACCCTTATTTATGATATGTTAACATTGTATAAACATAAACAAGCCTGAATTGAGCTTCTGATTCGTTCAGTTAAAACACCGAATGTGCTCTTAAAGAGAGTTGAAGTTCGGATCCGTCGGAAGAGCATGATAGGCTTGTGCTTTGATGAATTAGCATTCATCAATGTCTGTGTAATTGCTAGGCCTTGTTAATGTCTAGTGGTCTAGGAAGAGAGTAGTGTTGGTGAGGAAGATTAATTGAAAACACATTGGTGGTTAGTTAATCACTTTAATAAAATACGTACTTGACTAGTAAAAGACTAAACAACATGTCTCTCTTGGATAGGCACCAGTCTATATCGCGATGTGCATGCTACCTTTGAAGGTGGAAGAACTCCGTAGGTCTAAAAAAAAACCCTTAGTACGGAGGGACTCCACTGATATGTGTGCACTATCGGAGTCTACCTATTCTAGGCTCCGTGGATATTGGTGTGATCCACTAATATGTTGCCAAGAATATCCCCAGTCTGGATATGCGTAGTGTCCTTGAGTGCGGTTGTAACACGGATAAGTTAAGTAGAAACGTTTAGTTAATTCATGTTGATGGACATGAAATGAAGTCGAGATTGAGTCGGTCTCACATAAAAAACTAAACGATTAAATATATTTTCTTTATAAATCTTAATTGTTGTCATAGCTTCTCTCTTTTATTAAGTATGTTGTACTTACCTCAAATGCATGTTTTCTACGTGTTTGGGGGTGAGAAGACGAACAGGTTGATCATGTTTATGAGAAGGAGTTCGATGACGACGTTTGACCACGCTTCATTGAAGACTTATCATTTAATTATTTTGTTATTCATTAATAGACTATGTTAGTACTTTTGGAGTAGACTTTTGGTCTTTCGAGACTTGTCGTACATTTCTTTTGGATGTCGTATTTTCCTCTTGAATGTAATAAAGTTACATTTCCATCTTTAGATTGTATTCTACTCTTGGATTATTTTTGGAGAAATTTTATACCCGAGTCTTTGCTTCCGTTTGCTTTCATTTGATCCGACGTAGTAGAGGCTTACGTATAAAGTGATTTTTTTTTAAATTTTTATACGTGCCGAACGTTCCATTTCCGGATAAGGACTCGGTGTCCGAGAACGGGGTGTTACAGTTGGTATCAGAGAAAAGCGTCTTTTAGGCTTCCTTTCTTTTAAGATAAGTTTCTTTAGTTCTCATACTAATGTTATGGTTTTCTTTGACCATCAGGATGGTGTTCACGAGAACTGGAGCAGGTGCTGAAGCGTCAGGGGTTCGTCGGGAAAGTCCAACACCGGTAGTAGGAGGCGGTTTCGTGAGGCAAAATCCTTCACCTCACCCGAGCTACTCTCCACCTCCTCATACTGCGACACCTACACCAAGATCCCAGTAGAACTTGTCCCTGAGACCACACCAGAATCTTCCACCATGACCACCACCAAGGTACAATTATATCTATGAAGAACCTGAGCAAGCACCACTAGTGGATTGGTATACAAGATTGAGAAGGAATCGGGTTCAGGACTTCTTTGGGAATGTGGAACATTCGAAAGCTGAGGAGTGGCTAAGGAGCTTTGAGAAAGCTTGCAGGAACATAAATGTCCCTGAAACAGAGATGGCACAGTTGGCAGTTGGATTTCTTATGGGTGCCACTGAAGCATGGATAGATGCGATACAGAGTAGCAATGGTAACGTAATGGATTGGGAAGGTTTTAAGGCTATGTTTTTCAATGTGTACTTCCCGGCTACAGTGCAAGCAGATAAGGCAAGTCAGTTTTTGAAACTCAAGCAAGGTACTCATTTGAAAGTATCCCAGTATACCAATAAGTTTAACGAGTTGGGAAAGTTTTACCCCGAGCTGATGAAGGTGGAAGAAAGGAAGATGGCTCTTTACAAAGAAGGCTTGGCCTATGAAATTCAATCTGGTATGTTGGAATTCACAGCCAATAGTATGGCTGAGCTACTGAACAAGGCTTTGGAGGTTGAGACCTTCAGGAAGAAGGCCACGGTTGTCATTGGGAACAAGAGGAACTTTGGAACTAGTCAAGGCAATTACTGAGGAGCACCGCAACAGAACGTCAAGAAGACAACAGCTCCTACGGAAGCTAAGACCCCAAACAGTGCACCACTTTGCCCTAAGTGTTTCAGGAATCATTCAGGTGAGTGCAGGCAGAATAGTAATGGTTGCTACTATTGCAGAGAGCCAAGACACTTTTCTAAAGCGTGTCCTAACAGAGGAAACAAAGGCAGTTCGAGCAAAGGAAACAGGAGAAGCGGCCCAAGCCGACCAGTTCGTGTTTTTGCGGTTGATGCTGGTTTTGCGGAACCAGAGGATGATGTTATCTCAGGTACCTTGTTGTTGTTTTATTTTATTAGGATATTTTTATAGCATGATTATTCATGTTGTAACTGTATTTAAATGAATGAATATGCATTCAAGAATAAGTACCCTTTGCCGAGGATTGATGACCTGTTTAATCAGTTGCAAGACAAGAAAGTGTTCTCTAAGATTGATCTTAGGTCCGGTTATCATCAGTTGAAGACTAAGGTGGCAGATATACCGAAGACGGATTTCAGTACGAGATATGGACATTATGAGTTCTTGGATATGCCATTTGGACATACTAATGCTCCATCTGCATTTATGGATTTGATGCAGCGAGTTTTCATGACTTACCTGGATAAGTTTGTGATAGTGTTCATAGACGATATCCTAGTTTACTCTAAGGATGAGAGAGAGCACGAGAAACACTAAAGGATAGTGTTGGGTACTTTGAAGAAGAACCAGTTGTATGCAAAGTTCTCTAAGTGTGACTTTTGGTTGAAGCAAGTCAGCTTCTTGGGTCATGTCATTTTTGGAGATGGCATTCAAGTTGATCCAGCAAAGATTGAGACAGTTGAGAATTGGCCTAGACCTACCACAGTTTCAGAAGTAAGGAGCTTTCTTGGATTGGCTGGCTACTATAGGAAGTTTGTCCAAGACTTTTCAAAGATAGCTACTCCACTCACTAAGCTTACACAGAAGAATGTGAAGTTCGAATGGACTAGTGAGTGTGAAAGAGCATTTCATACCTTGAAGGATAAGTTGACTACAACCCCAGTGTTGGCAGTTCCGGAGATCTTTGATAACTATGACGTCTACACGGATGCTTCGGGACAGGGTTTAGGTTGTGTGTTGATGCCAGGGGGAAAGTGATTGCTTATGCATCGAGACAGTTGAAGGTGCATGAGAACAAATACCCGACACATGATCTAGAATTGGAAGCGGCAGTGTTTTAATTAAAGACTTGGAGGCACTACTTGTAGGGAGTCAAGGCAAGGATCTTCACCGACCACAAAAGTTTAAAGTACTTCTTCATATAGGAGAATCTGAATATGAGACAGAGGAGATGGTTAGAGTTCGTAAAGGACTATGATTTGGATATTCAGTACCATCCAGGCAAAGCGAATGTAGTGGCAGACGCCTTGAGCAGAAACCAGTGTTTGCAGATTCGAGCGTCGATGTTGTTGCAGAAAGGTTAGATGGGCTGAAAATCAGTAGGTTTGATCAGATTGAGGATCGAAACTTTTTGGCACCGTTGTTAGCAAGGTCAGAGTTGATGGATGATATTCGGGAGAAGTAAGATGAAGATCCGGTTTAGGTGGATTTGAAGCGAGTTGCTAGAGAGAAGCCTACAGTGGGTTATGTGTTAGATAATAATGGAAATCTTTGGTACCAGGATCGTCTGTGTTTGCCTAATGTTGGTGATCTAAGACAAAGAGTTATGGAAGAGGCACATAGGATTGCTTTTGTGGTTCATCCAGGTGCTACTAAAATGTACAGAGACTTGAAGGGAAAATTTTGGTGGCCCTCGATGAAGTTGGAAATAGTAAAGTTCGTGGCAGAGTGTGACGTTTGTCAGAAAGTTAAGGCAGAGCATAAAGACCAGGAGGAATGCTTAAGCCATTGGATATCCCTGAATGGAAATGGGATAAGATTACGATGGATTTCATCACCGGTTTACCGAAGACTAAGGGAGGACAAGATGCGATTTGGGTAATTGTGGATAGATTGACCAAATCTGCCCATTTCTTACCATATAATGTTGATATGTCCTTGAAGAAGATGACAACAATATATCTGGATAATATAGTGAAGTTACACGGAGTTCCTATCTCGATAGTTTCGGATCATGATCCGAGGTTCGTCAGTCGGTTTTGGAAGAGTTTACAAGCAGCTTTTGGAACCAAGTTAGATTTGAGTACGGCCTTTCATCCGCAAACAGATGGACAGTCAGAAAGGACCATCCAAACACTTGAGGACATGCTAAGGGCTTGTGTTTTGGAAGTAGGCGGATCATGGGATGACTACCTACCGGTAGCGGAGTTTGCCTACAACAACAGTTATCATGCAAGCATAGGCATGCCACCGTTTGAAGCTTTGTATGGAAGAAGATGTCGAACGCCGCTGTTTTGGGATGAAGTCGGAGAGAGGCAAATCACCGGGCCAGAATTGGTTGAGCAAGCTAAAGAGAGGGTTCAGCTGGTTAAGAAGAATCTAAAGGCAGCTCAAGATCGGCAGAAAATTTGGGCTGATGTTAGAAGAAGACCGCTTGAGTTTGAAGTCGGTGAAAGAGTTTATCTACGAGCTTCGCCGATGAAGGGAGTGAAACGCTTTGGACAAAAAGGGAAGCTAAGTCCAAGGTATGTTGGACCATTTGAGATTTTGGAGAGAGTTGGACCGTTTGCTTATAAACTTAAGCTACCGGAATCCATGTCAAGAGTTCATAGTGTTTTTCACGTTTCAATGTTGAAGAAGTGTCTGACGAAGAACGATGTTGAAACTACGATTAATCCGGCAGTTCTTCAGGATAATCTCACTTATGATGAGAGACCGATCAAGATTTTGGACCCGAAGGAAAAGATGATTAAGAGGCGGTTGATCCCGTTGATGCTAGTACAATGGAGCAATCATTCACCCGAGGAGGCAACTTGGGAATTTGAAGATGATATGATCAGTGAATTCCAAGAGTTTATTGATTTACCAGGTATATTCTAGTTTCAAGGACGAAACTCCTCTTAAGGGGAGAGGAATGTAATATTCCGATTTTCGGGAAAGGGCAGACGTGTCATTTTGCAAAAACGAAATATTATTATTTCTTTTCTTTTATTGGAGTTAAGTGTTGTATTAATTATATATGTATAATTTTCGGATTATGTGTATTTAATTAAAGGAAATTCTGAATTTTTGGTAATTAAGGGTAATTAAGGAAAAGGGGATTAATTGGGAATTGGTATTTAAGGAAATTAACACAGATTAATCCCTATAACCTAAATTAATCAAAATCAGACTTTGATCGCTTCTTCTCTGCGTTGAGCAGAAGAGAAAAAGGCCAAGAGAGGTTCCGCAATATCTGAAGCGTTTCTTGATCGTTTTCAGATCAGACGAGAGAATTGGGGTCGTCGTGAGAAGGGCACCGTTTTGATATCAGTTTTGTTGGAAGGGCTGCAGATTTTCGAAGCTGTTGAGATCGGTTTTTGGCTGCATATAGGTAAGAGACTCTTCCTATGATTTCGGTTATAATTCGTAAAGTTTACATCATGTTTTTATGATGCTTAGATGCTAGAAAGATGTGTTTTCCGTTGATCCAAGGATCATAGATATGGTACTATGATTAGATAAGAACTTCTGTGTTTTACTGTGATTAATTTGATTTTAATTGGGTTAGAAATGGATTAGAAACCGTTAAGGATCGAAATCAGAATTTAGGGCAGCAGGGAATGCGTACGCATTCCAGTTAATTCGTACGCATTGCCCCGATTTGTGCCTAAGTGATGTTTAAGCTATGTCTTTCAGTTTTAAACCCTTATTTATGATATGTTAACATTGTATAAACATAAACATGCCTGAATTGAGCTTCTGATTCGTTTAGTTAAAACACCGAATGTACTCTTAAAGAGAGTTGAAGTTCGGATCCGTCGGAAGAGCATGATAGGCTTGTGCTTTGATGAATTAGCATTCATCAATGTCTATGTAATTGCTAGGCCTTGTTAATGTCTAGTGGTCTAGGAAGAGAGTAGTGTTGGTGAGTGATAGGGCTAAATCGTAATCTGGTCCGCGGATCCTTATTTGGGTCCGTCTGACCACCAATATAGTAAAGGAGGCCACCGGCTGTTATTGTCCGCGAACTCACAGGCCAAATAGGGTCGCGAGCCTTTGTATCCGCTCCAAGCCCTTAGTCCCATGAGGCGCCAAGAAATACTAGGGAGCCGGCACACGAATCCCTTCGGTTATCGGGTCCGCCAGCGACCTCACATGCAATATTTAGCTCCGCTACGAGCTCATTAGTATAGATAAATATCTGATCATACTATGTCCTTACTTGTAAATAAACCGAACTTTAGTCGGTAATTTCCCTATAAATAGGGCCACCTGTAACCCATTCAAGGGACCACGATTTAATCAATAAAAAGCATGGCAAAGCCAAATTCCCCCACTCTCTCTTCTCTTATGAAAGCACCACCGCCGGCAGCCATTGCCGCCACCGGGCACCACCGGCATACACCACTTTTTTACACTTTTATAGCCAAATATCAACTACAAACAACCGCTAAATCTTAGATGACTTTTTTGACGTTATCAGTGAGGAAGATTAATTGAAAACACATAGGTGGTTAGTAAATCACTTTAATAAAATACATTCTTGACTAGTAAAAGACTAAACAACATGTCTCTCTTGGATAGGCAGTAGTCTATATCGCGATGTGCGTGCTACCTTTGAAGGTGGAAGAACTCTGTAGGTCCAAAAAAAAACCCTAAGTACGGAGGGACTCCTCTGATATGTGCTCAGTATCGGAGTCTACCTATTCTAGGCTCCGTGGATATTGGTGTGATCCACTAATATGTTGCCAAGAATATCCCCTGTTTGGATATGCGTAGTGCCCTTGAGTGTGGTTGTAACACAGATAAGTTAAGTAGAAACGTTTAGTCAATTCATGTTGATGGACATGAAATGAACTCCAGATTGAGTCGGTCTCACATAAAAAACTAAACGATTAAATATCTTTTCTTTATAAATCTGAATTGTTGTCATAGCTTCTCTCTTTTATTAAGTACGTTGTACTTACCTCAAATGCATGTTTTCTATATGTTTGGGGGTGAGAGGACGAACAGGTTGATCTTGTTTACGAGAAGGAGTTCGATGACGACGTTTGACGACGCTTCATTGAAGACTTATCATTTAATTATTTTGTTATTCATTATTTGACTATTTTAGTACTTTTGGAGTAGACTTTTGGTCTTTCGAGACTTGTCGTACATTTCTTTTGGATGTCGTATTTTCCTCTTGAATATTATAATAAAGTTACATTTCCATCTTTAGATTGTATTCTACTCTTGGATTATTTTTGGAGAAATTTTATACCCGAGTCTTTGCTTCCGTTTGCTTTCATTTGATACGACGTAGTAGAGGCTTACGTATAAAGTGATTTTTTTTTAAAAAATTTATACGTGCCGAACGTTCCATTTCCGGATAAGGACTCGGTGTCCGGGAACGGGGCGTTACAGTTTGTATCAGAGAAAAGCGTCTTTTAGGCTTCCTTTCTTTTAAGATAAGTTTCTTTAGATCTCATACTAACGTTATGGTTTTCTTTGATCATCAGGATGGTGTTCACGTGAACTGGAGCAGGTGCTGAATCGTCAGGGGTTCGTCGGGAAAGTCCAACACCGGTAGTAGGAGGCGGTTTCGTGAGGCAAAATCCTTCACCTCACCCGAGCTACTCTCCACCTCCTCATATTGCGACACCTACACCAAGATCCCAGCAGAAATTGTCTCCGAGACCACACCAGAATATTCCACCACGACCACCACCAAGGTACAATTATATCTATGAAGAACCTGAGCAAGCACCACCAGTGGATTGGTATACAAGATTGAGAAGTAATCGGGTTCAGGACTTTTTTCGGAATGTGGAACATTCGAAAGCTGAGGAGTGGCTAAGGAGCTTTGAGAAAGCTTGCAGGAACATAAATGTCCCTGAAACAGAGATGGCACAATTGGCAGTTGGATTTCTTCTGGGTGCCGCTGATGCATGGATAGATGCAATACAGAGTAGCAATGGTAAGGTAACGGATTGGGATGGTTTTAAGGCTATGTTTTTCAATGAGTACTTCCCGGCTACAGTGCAAGCAGATAAGGCAAGTCAGTTTTTGAAACTCAAGCAAGGTACTCATTTGACGGTATCCCAGTATACCAATATGTTTAACGAGTTGGGAAGGTTTTACCCCGAGCTGATGAAGGTGGAAGAAAGGAAGATGGCTCTTTAAAAAGAAGGCTTGGCCTATGAAATTCAATCTGGTATGTTGGGATTCACAGCCAAGAGTCTGGCTGAGCTACTGAACAAGGCTTTGGAGGTTGAGACCTTCAAGAAGAAGGCCACGGTTGTCATTGGGAACAAGAGGAACTTTGGAACTAGTCAAGGCAATTACCGAGGAGCACCGCAACAGAACGTCAAGAAGACAACAGCTCCTACGGCAGCTAAGACCCCAAATAGTGCACCACTTTGCCCTAAGTGCAACAGGAATCATGCATTCTGGTGAGTGCAGGCAGAATAGTAATGGTTGCTACTATTGCGGAGTGCCAGGACACTTTTCTAGAGTGTGTACAAACAAAGGAAACAAAGGCAGTTCGAGCCAAGGAAACGGGAGAAGCGGCCCAAGCCGACCAGTTCGTGTTTTTGCGGTTAATGCTTGTTTTACGGAACCAGAGGATGATGTTATCTCAGGTACCTTGTTGTTGTTTTATTTTATTAAGATATTTTTATAGCGTGATTATTCATGTTGTAACTGTATTTAAATGAATGAATATGCATCCTAGGTGCGATAATGTTAGATAATCTAGTGTACAGGGTTTTGATTGATACGGGAGCGTCTAACACCTTTGTGTCGACCAAGGTAGCTAAGAAGTTGAGTTTACCTTCGGAACCTTTAAGAAATACTTTGGAGATAACTACACCATTCGGGAAGGTAAAAAAGGTAACTAGGATGATACCTCAAATGGAAGTTCGAGTTGGATCTTATCGATGCAAGAGTGACTTCACAGGTTTTAGACTTTTCAGATTTTGATGTAATTCTTGGAATAGATTGGCTATCCTAGAATTTTGTTCATTTAGATTGCCGAGAGAAGAAAGTGACATTTAAAGTACCCGGGAAATTAGATAAGACTTATCAAGGTAACGTGTACGAGCCGAGCAAGAAGCGACATCCGATCATCTCGGCGGTTAAGGCAATAAGGGATTGTCAGAAGGGTTGTGAAGGCTACTTGTTGTACGCAGTGGATGTGGAACAAGTGAAGCCTAATCTAGAAGAAACTCTTGTAGTGAGAGAGTACCCTGAAGTGTTTCCGGAAGAGTTACCGGGAAACATGCCGGATAGAGAGATAGAGTTTGAAATCAAGTTGATACCGGGAGCAACCCCAGTTGCTAAGACACCCTATAGAATGGCACTGACTGAATTAAAGGAGTTGAAAGCTCAACTTAAGGATATGCTGGAGAGGAACATAATTCAGCCTAGTACTTCGCCTTGGGGAGCCCCTGTGTTGTTTGTCAAGAAGAAAGATGGTAGCATGAGGATGTGTATCGACTACAGAGCGTTGAATAATCTTAACGTCAAGAATAAGTACCCTTTGCCGAGGATTGATGACCTGTTTAATCAGTTGCAAGGCAAGAAAGTGTTCTCTAAGATTGATCTTAGGTCCGGTTGTCATCAGTTGAAGATTAAGGTGGCAGATATACCGAAGACGGATTTCAGTACGAGATATGGACATTATTTAGACTTACTAATGCTCCATCTGCATTTATGGATTTGATGCAGTGAGTTTTCATGACTTACTTGGATAAGTTTGTGATAGTGTTCATAGACGATATCCTAGTTTACTCTAAGGATGAGAGAGAGCACAAGGAACACTTAAGGATAGTGTTGGGTACTTTGAAGAAGAACCAGTTGTATGCAAAGTTCTCTAAGTGCGACTTTTGGTTGAAGCAAGTCAGCTTCTTGGGTCATGTCATTTCTGGAGATAGCATTCAAGTTGATCCAGCAAAGATTGAGGCAGTTGAGAATTGGCCTAGACCTACCACAGTTTCAGAAGTAAGGAGCTTTCTTGGATTGGCTGGATACTATAGGAAGTTTGTCCAAGACTTTTCAAAGATAGCTACTCCACTCACTAAGCTTACACAGAAGAATGTGAAGTTCGAATGGACTAGCGAGTGTGAAAGAGCTTTTCATACCTTGAAGGATAAGTTGACTACAACCCCAGTGTTGGCAGTTCCGGAGATCTTTGATAACTATGACATCTACACGGATGCTTCGGGATAGGGTTTAGGTTGTGTGTTGATGCAAGGGGGGAAAGTGATTGCTTATGCATCGAGACAGTTGAAGGTGCATGAGAACAACTACCCGACACATGATCTAGAATTGGTAGCGGTAGTCTTTGCATTAAAGAATTGGAGGCACTACTTGTTGGAAGTCAAGGCAAGGATCTTCACCGACCACAAAAGTTTAAAGTACTTCTTTACACAGGAGAATCTGAATATGAGACAGAGGAGATGGTTAGAGTTCATAAAGGACTATGATTTGGATATTCAGTACCATCCGGGCAAAGCGAATGTGGTGGCAGACGCCTTGAGCAGAAACCAGTGTTTGCAGATTCGAGCATCGATGTTGTTTCATAAAGGTTAGATGGGCTGAAAATCAGTAGGTTTGATCAGATTGAGGATCGAAACTTTGTGGCACTGTTGTTAGCAAGGTCAGAGTTGATGGATGATATTCGGGAGAAGCAAGATGAAGATCCGGTTTTTATGGATTTGAAGCGAGTTGCTAAAGAGAAGCCTACAGTGGGTTATGAGTTAGATAAGAATGGAAATCTTTGGTACCAGGATCGTCTGTGTGTGCATAATGTTGGTGATCTAAGACAAAGAGTTATGGAAGAGGCACATAGGATTGCTTTTGCGGTTCATCCAGGTGCTACTAAAATGAACAGAGACTTGAAGGAAAAATTTTGATGGCCCTCGATGAAGTTGGAAATAGCCAAGTTCGTGGCAGAGTGTGACATTTGTCAGAAAGTTAAGGCAGAGCATAGAAGACCGGGAGGAATTCTTAAGCCATTGGATATCCCTGAATGGAAATGGGATAAGATTACGATGGATTTCATCACCGGTTTACCAAAGACTAAGGGAGGACATGATGCGATTTGGGTAATTGTGGATAGATTGACCAAATCTACCCATTTCTTACCATATAAGGTTGATATGTCCTTGAAGAAGATGACAACAATATATCTGGATAATATAGTGAAGTTACACGGAGTTCCTGTCTCGATAGTTTCAGATCATGATCCGAGGTTCGTCAGTCGGTTTTGGAAGAGTTTACAAGCAGCTTTTGGAACAAAGTTAGATTTGAGGACGGCCTTTCATCCGCAAACAGACGGACAGTCAGAAAGGCCCATCCAAACACTTGAGGACATGCTAAGGGCTTGTGTTTTGGAAGTAGGCGGATCATAGGATGACTACCTACCGGTAGCGGAGTTTGCCTACAACAACAGTTATCATGCAAGCATAGGCATGCCACCGTTTGAAGCTTTGAATGGAAGAAGATGTCGAATGCCGTTGTTTTGGGATGAAGTTGGAGAGAGGCAAATCACCGGGCCAAAATTGGTTGAGAAAGCTAAAGAGAGGGTTTAGCTGGTTAAGAAGAATCTAAAGGCAGCTCAAGATCTGCAGAAAAGTTGCGCTGATGTTAGAACAAGACCGCTTGAGTTTGAAGTCGGTGAAAGAGTTTATCTACGAGCTTCGCCGATGAAGGGAGTGAAACGCTTTGGACAAAAAGGGAAGCTAAGTCCAAGTTATGTTGGACCATTTGAGAGTTTGGAGAGAGTTGGACCGTTGGCTTATAAACTTAAGCTACCGGAATCCATGTCAAGAGTCCATTGTGTTTTTCACGTTTCAATGTTGAAGGAGTGTCTGACGAAGAACGATGTTGAAACTACGATTGATCCGGCAGTTCTTCAGGATAATCTCGCTTATGATGAGAGACCGATCAAGATTTTGGACTGGAAGGAAAAGATGATTAAGAGGCGGTTGATCCCGTTGGTGCTAGTACAATGGAGCAATCATTCACCCGAGGAGGCAACTTGGGAAGTTGAAGATGATAAGATCAGTGAATTCCAAGAGTTTGTTGATTTACCAGGTATGTTCTAGTTTCGAGGACGAAACTCCTCTTAAGGGGAGAGGAATGTAATATTCTGATTTTCGGGAAAGGGCAGACGTGTCATTTTGCGAAAATGAAATATTATTAATTCTTTTCTTTTATTGGAGTTAAGTGTTGTATTAATTATATATGTATAATTTCCGGATTATGTGTATTTAATTAAAGGAAATTCTGAATTTTTGGTAATTAAGGGTAATTAAGGAAAATGCGATTAATTGGGAATTGGTATTTAAGGAAATTAACACATATTAATCCCCATAACCTAAATTAATCAAAATCAGACTTTGATCGCTTCTTCTCTACGTTGAGGAGAAGAGAAAAAGGCCAAGAGAGATTCCACAATATCTGAAGCGTTTCTTGATCGTTTTCAGATCAAACGAGAGAATTGGGGTCGTCGTGAGAAGGGCACCGTTTTGATATCAGTTTTGTTGGAAGGGCTGTAGATTTTCAAAGCTGTTGAGATCGGTTTTTGGCTGCATATAGGTAAAAGACTCTTCCGATGATTTCGGTTATGATTCGTAAATTTCAGATCATGTTTTTATGATGCTTAGATGCTAGAAAGATGTGTTTTCCGTTGATCCAAGGATCATAGATGTGGTACTATGATTCGATAAGAACTTCTATGTTTTACTGTGCTTAATTTGATGTTAATTGGGTTAGAAAGAGATTAGAAACCGTTAAGGATCGAAATCAGAATTTAGGGCAGCAGGGAATGCGTACGCATTCCAGTTAATGCATACGCATTGCCCAGATTTGTGCCTAAGTGATGTTTAAGCTATGCCTTTCAGTTTTAAACCCTTATTTATGATATGTTAACATTGTATAAACATAACAAGCCTGAATTGAGCTTCTGATTCATTTAGTTAAGCCACCGAATGTACTCTTAAAGAGAGTTGAAGTTCGGATCCGTCGGAAGAGCATGATAGGCTTGTGCTTTGATGAATTAGCATTCATCAATGTCTGTGTAATTGCTAGGCCTTGTTAATGTCTAGTGGTCTAGGAAGAGAGTAGTTTTGGTGAGGAAGATTAATTGAAAACACATTGGTGGTTAGTTAATCACTTTAATAAAATACGTACTTGACTAGTAAAGACTAAACAACATGTCTCTCTTGGATAGGCACCAGTCTATATCGCGATGTGCGTGCTACCTTTGAAGGTGGAAGAACTCCGTAGGTCCAAAAAAACCCTAAGTACAGAGGGACTCCACTGATGTGCGCACAATTGGAGTCTACCTATTCTAGGCTCCGTGGATATTGGTGTGATCCATTAATATGTTGCCAAGAATATCCCCAGTTTGGATATGCGTAGTGCCCTTGAGTGCGGTTGTAACACAGATAAGTTAAGTTGAAACGTTAGTCAATTCATGTTGATGGACATGAAATGAACTCCAGATTGAGTCGGTCTCACACAAAAAACTAAACGATTAAATATATTTTCTTTAGTCGGTCTCCAGATTGTTGTCATACCTTCTCTCTTTTATTAAGTACGTTGTACTAACCTCAAATGAATGTTTTTTATGTGTTTGGGGGTGAGAAGACGAACAGGTTGATCATGTTTACGAGGAGGAGTTCGATGACGACGTTTGACGACGCTTCATTGAAGACTTATCATTTAATTGTTTTGCTATTCATTATTAGACTATGTTAGTACTTTTGGAGTAGATTTTTGGTCTTTCGAGACTTGTCGTACATATCTTTTGGATGTCATATTTTCCTCTTGAATGTAATAAAGTTACATTTCCATCTTTAGATTGTATTCTACTCTTGGATTATTTTTGGAGAAATTTTATACCCGAGTCTTTGCTTCCGTTTGCTTTCATTTGATACGACGTAGTAGAGGCTTATGTATAAAGTGATTTTTTTTTATACGTGCCGAACGTTCCATTTCCGGATAAGGACTCGGTGTCCGGGAACGGGACGTTACAGGACAACCAACAGAAAAATGTGTTCGGTGTTGTTGGATAAAGAGTTATGGAACAGATCTGTATTTAACGGAAGTAATTACTAAAAAACAAAATCAGAAATTAAAGAACATGAAAAGGAAAACTGTTTTATTAAATAGATCTAAAAAATAAAACTATGCAGTACAGATCTAACTCGAAACAATGGAAAAACAATATTACAATACAAAAATTAAAAGACTCGAGAGCAAACCGAGGCGAGTATCTTACTCTTTCCTTAAGACAGATTGCTCCGGTATGGTGTCCATGGTAGTAGCAACTATCTCTCAAGATACAACGGCTTACGTCTTGGAATTAGAGGCAGTTCAACAATCCGAGCTCCGGCAAACTTACGGAGTGCTCTGACTTCCCTTCGACCCAAGAACTAGAACTTTATGCTCGACTCTTTGTAGTGGAAGACACAAGAGAAACTGAATGCTTAAACCTTCATCCATGAGATTCTTTATATAGTGGAGAGGATGAGCAGATTCTTGAATCTGATTGGCTGAAACATGTCATCTAAGTCGGCTGACTTTTCCCCTTGGAAAAGTCACCCACCTCTCTAGGCCGACTTCAACCTCAAGTCTGATTGGTCGGATGACGTGTTGCCTGAATTGTGATTGGTTGGATGATTTATTCGCTCAACTTTTCCCTCAAGAAACTATAATTTCGACTGAATTAATTAGTCACGTGCTAATAAAATTCTGGCCGACTTAATCATCCTCGTTTCCACACTATTCTAGAACCTTCCACCCTCCTCTTAATTAAGCAGTTAATTAAAAATTAATTATCGGTTAATTTCAAAAGAAATTTCGTCCAAAAAATTAATAGTAATACCCGAACCGAACCTAGCCGGACGGACGAAAAGAACATGAAACAGGTCCGTATTTAAAGGAAGAAATTACGGAAAAAACAAAATCAAAATTAAAGAACACGAAAAGGAAAACTGTTTTATTTAATAGATCTAAAAAATAAAGCTATTGCAGTACAAATCTAACTCAAAACAATGGGAAAACTATATGACAATGCATAAATTAAAGGACTAGAGATCAAACCGAGGCGAGTATCTTACTTTTTCTTAAGACAGATTGCCCTGGTATGGTGTCCACGGTAGTAGCAACTGCCTCCCAAGATACAACGGCTTATGTCTTGGATTGAGAGGCAGTTCAACAATCCGAGCTCCACGAACTTACAGAATGCTCTGACTTCCCTTCCACTCAAGAACTAGAACTATATGCTCGACTCTTTGTAGTGGAAGACACAAGAGAAAACTGAATGTTTAAACCTTCATCCATGGGGTTCTTTATATAGTGGAGATGAGGAGCCAATGTTTGAATCTGATTGGCCGAAACACCTAAGTCGGCTGACTTTTCCCCCTCGAAAAGTCACACACCTCTCTAGGTGATGCGAATCAACTTTATGACATTTTCTATATCAATTTACCCCTGAAATTGGACTTAAACAAGATTAATTCATGATAAACTATACGTAAAAGTGCTTAATTTGATTGTTAGTTACGTATGAGCTTTTATCGTGACTATTTCGTATTTTTATCTTATTTCTATACCGAATTGTATTACTACACGTTTTATGATTCTTTGTAGGAATAATTGGTGGACTAATTTGAGACGAAGTGGATTTGGGCCGAGACATGTAGAAAGACCAAGATCGAACCGGAGGAGAACCAAGTCGAGCTGTTGGACATGCCCAAGAATCAGTCCAGGATGCCCCAGACATGTCCAGGATCAGTCCTGGACAAGCCCAGGAAGGCAGGAAGAGCCTAGGACACTGAACTGAGCATGATTCTCGGTAAAGCGACCCATGTGCCCAAGGAATGCTCAGGATCAGTCAGGACACGTTCTAGACAAGACCACGGAACAACCAGCACGCTGAACCGAATAATATGCTCGGTAAAGCGACCCATGTGTCTTGGACATGGCCAAGACAAGCCCAAGACGTGTCCAGACATGTCCAGGATCAGCCCGGACGCTGAACCGAGGGACATTGTCGGTTAAGCGAGCCGACTTAACCCTAAAACTTCCAGATTTACCCTTTTTAGCCCTGGTCGGTTTGTTTACTATAAATAAGATGTAATAAATCAGAATACATACGATTTAGAGAGCAGACAATTTACCTAAGTATTTCCAATAAAAGTTCTTGTTTTCTTCATTGTTTGAGAGTAGTTTGGCTTATGCATGTTCGTTTGATTGGTGATTTATCGCGGAGGAAGTAGCTAGAAGATTTGTCTCATGCTTTTAGGTAATCATGTTGACTTTTTCTTCTATGTTTTATGAACTCGTGATGAATATCATTGTTACAAGCGTGTTAGGTTAAATTATTTGTAGATCGAATTGAACGATGTTGATTTGCACCTAATCGTGATTTATATTGATTCAATCACGAGAAATGACCGGTCTCGGGGAAAAGACTTTGTTTTGGAAGAGTACCCAACGGTATATATTGGAGAAAAGCCTTAACGATTTAGTTTCCCCGGTACGAATTGTTTTGATTATTTATTTTGTTTCGTTTTAATTTACATGTTTAGAACTTGATCAACTCTTTGCATGTTTTCGTAAATTATTCTTGAAGAAACTAAGGTTGAAAAGAGTAATTGGACAAGAAACAATTAGATCGTTGTTAGTTAACTAGCCCGTGCACGGTAGTTACGTAGCGAGGTTTACGATAATTATTATCGGTATTTCCTAGTTCTTAATTCGTGTTTAGTTAATATTGTTCTAGCCCGTGCACGGTAGACGTTTAGCTATTCATAGGGTTCTAGAGTCCGCACACGATCTATGAACCACTTTAGGGAGATACACCAGTAATTGATTCGATTCTAGGAACTTTAACGACAAAAGTGTATGAATCAATATAGGAAATGATTAGGGAATAATTAACTAGTTCGGTTTGATCTACTTTCTTAAACGTGGTTAAAACTCGTCTTGATTTGATAAACCGTTATTTTTACCTAATTTTCCATGTTTATTTTGGTCAAAGACCACAAACCACCCGTAATCTTGAATTTTATAACTAAGTTTGCATAATTATCGAACAAGTCCCTGGGATCGACCTTGCTCACGAATTGAGCTATACTACAGTTGACCTAGTCCGCTTGCTAGTGTAGTTGTGATTTTCGCGAACAAGTTTTTGGCACCGTTGCTGGGGACTTTGTTTCGGTAACGTAGGCTTAGTTACAAAATTCGGGTTATAGTCTTTTTCATTAATCCCCCATTCTATTTTTTGTTTCCTTTATTTTAGTTATAAAATAATTAAAAATGTAAAAATAAATAAATACCGCCCAAAGCCATACGTATTGGTGAAGGTAGATCTTTTGGGAACCGTGGGAGTGAAACATCCGGGTAAGGATAAGACCTTGCGGGTCAAAAGCCATCGGTTGAAGCATTATGTGGATGTTAACTCTGACAGATCAAAGGAGGTCCTTTACTTCGATAATTTGGCTTTGATATGAGTGGTCATACGGTCGAGCTAATGACCTTAAACTCATAACTACTACTTAGATTTTTTTTCGTAGTTAGATTAAGTCACGATTATTTTATTGTGTGGAGGTTTTTTATCGCCGTGTTCCAAAAGCTTTTGAGCAATGGATGTGCGAGTTTTTGCTAGTGTAGTTGTGATTTTCACGAACACTAGGACGACTTCAACCTCAATTCTGATTGGTCGGATGATGTGTCGTCTGAATTGTGATTGGTTGGATGATTTATTCGCTCAACTTCTCCCTTAAGAAAATTTAATTTCGACTGAATTAATTAGTCACATGCTAATAAATTTCTGGCCGACTTAATCATCCTCGTTTCCACACTATTCTGGAACCTTCCACCTGCCTCTTAATTAAGCAGTTAATTAAAAATTAATTTTCGGTTAATTTCAAAAGAAATTTCGTCTAAAAAATTAATAGTAACACCTGAACCGAACCGAGACGGCCGGACGGCGGCTGTGGTGCACACGGAATTATCTAAGTCTTTTCTCCTGCACAAAAGTGTTTTGCCATTGCAGCACATTTATAGGAGCCACATAGATCTTATTACTTGAGCTCACAATACTCAAGTTACCGATGTGGGAGATTAGGTTGAGGTCCTCCCTTCAACAACTATCTCATACATAATTTTCAACCAACTTTAAGCATTAATTTCACATTCACCCGATATCCGAATCGAGTGATTCCAAATCCAAACATCATCTACTCCGTGAGTAGAATTTTCAGACGTAATAAGCTCCTAATGAATCATACCGGAGCGTATCCGAAATTTCCCTAAATTTGACTGTTTCAACACATTTTAACTCTCCATTTCCAGGGATATCTCCAACAATCCCCAACATTAATGAAAATTAATGCAAATGCAAATGCAGACTCTGAAGAGAAGTCATAGGGAAAAATATTGCATCAGGAGAGGTAGCTTCTGGCCTTGAACCTGCCTTAGTGAAGTACTATCGGATTTACTCGGCTACTCAGTGAACTAGGTCTTGAACTGTTCAGCCTTAAGTGTAAACCAAGACAATAAAACTCACTTAATATTTCCCCTTGCACCTTTCGGTTCTCATGGTTGTGTCCATCTCGGTCCTGGACAAGCCTGAAAATTCTCACAAAAGCGGTCTCACTTCACACTTACATAAGTGACCTCATATCAAGAGTATTCTGCCCTAACCCACTTGATTATCAAGATATAGGAATCATTAAAAGATATGCTTAAGCTCACTCCCTCTACAGACGGCACTTTTATTCTCACTGAATGGGTAAGTGCTAGATTGTTCCTTATAACTTAGTTGTCCATTTTAAACCATGATTTTGGGATCTCCTGTCAACATGGTTTGGTTGCCATTACAAGGAAACATTTGTAATAGGATTCAGTCTCATTCCGGTTGTCAAGATTGACATATGATCTCTAGTTAAACCTTTTGTAAGCGAATCCGCAAGATTCTCCTTCGACCTTACATAGTCGATGGAAATCACACCATTAGAGATCAATTGTTTAATGGTATTGTATCTACGGCATATGTGTCGAGACTTACCATTATACATACTACTTTATGCCCTTCCTGTAGCCGACTGACTATCGCAATGTATGTTAATAGCAGCCATAGGCTTAGGCCAGCAAAGAATATCCTCAAGGAAATTTCTAAGCCATTCAGCTTCTTCCCTAGCCTTATCCAGTTCTATAAACTCAGCTTCCATTGTGGGACGAGCTATGCACATTTGTCTTGTAGACTTCAAGGACACAGTAGCACCACCAATCGTGAATTATTTGCTCCTTCATTTGGTAAAAGTATAGGATTATTAGTTTGGTTTCTTCTTATGGTTTGATCACATATAGGCCTCGGGTTTGGTGGGTTATTACGATTATTCTGGTTCCGATTCTGATTATTTCTATTATTATTATTATTATTAGGGTTAACAGGGTTCTGTCCATGCCCTGGAGCATGATCTAGCCTCTGTTCATTTGTTTCATCACTAGTTTCAGCCATTCTCGTATTTCTGTTTGAAGATGATTCTTGGTCAGGATTTCCCTGACTAGTATGACCACGTTTACTCTCTACTCTTAACTGCCTTTCGTAAGTGTTTATGTCAGGCTTATAAGGAGTGAGTGGGGCCTTACCACTTCTGGTCATCAACTAACGAAAATAGAAAATAACACGAAATTGATAGTAGTAAAAATTGGTAATTTACCTATAAGGTAGGTACCAACGAAAAATAAAATAGAAATGAGATAAGAAAAGTGTTGACTTATTCTCGAGAATTTTGAGCTAATACAAGTAGTAACCATAGACACATAAAAAAGAAATTAGCGACGTTCCCCGGCAATGGCGCCAGAAATCTGACCGCCTCCTGGCGTAGTGCTTAAACCAGTCCTTAACCGACAGTGTATCGGGTCAAACTGTAGTGCTAGTATGGTGAGTCAGAGTGTCGAATCCTCAGGGAACTTGGTAATTCTTCTACGTGTGGTTAAACACCAAAGAGAGCATTATTAACTCGATCTAAACCGCAATTTTATAACACAGATCACTACTATTCTAGTCAACATAAAATAAATGCGTAATTTAAAAGTTATTCTAATATAATATATATATATGTACATAGATTGCAAAGTATATATATAGATATAAATATATAGATACCAATATATTTTATAAAACTAACCAAAGTTTATATAATTGAATTATACGATCTTTTCAGTAGACGAAATGTGCTCGATCTTTCCTTTTATTTTAGGTCCAATTGAGTAAATGAAACGGTGCACTCCTGAGGTTAACAATTCCTCCTCACACGAGCGTATGAAATTGTCATATGTCATTGTCATCGATTCAATCTCCACAATCGCCCCATGCTAATCTCGGTTAATCGAGCAGTGCAGTACAAATCTACCTCGGATAAAAGAGGTTATTCCGTTTGTCGAGACGGCCGATGTTATTCAAAAGGCTCCGGTTGTCGGCGGATCGATTTAACTTTCGGTGTTAGTTTTAATTAAAGCTGTTGATTTTAACATTATTACGATCTCGAGCACAATTTTAATAAGATTAATCTTTCCCAAGACAAATCGCCATCGGGTAGGAAATAGGATTCCGTAGTCACGCCGCATACGGCCAATTTTACCCTCCGGTTTTCTATCTTTTATCTCATATCCTAACTTCTCTGCGGTCGGTTCATCGTTAGGTTATATGTTGCGATTCATCTTGGTTAATTACGTCGGTCCGAATATTATCAATACGTTCTGAGAATAGAAAAAGATTCAATTAACTCAATTTTAGTCAATTTTACTTAGACATCATTCCTTTACCGAAAAGATCGAAATAAAACGATTACATAACTTTGGCTAGTTATTAGAGTTAGCCTAGAAACATTATAACAACGAAAAAGATAAAAACAAACATAAATACTTAACAAAAGTTACCCGATTACAAATGCTGAATCAGAGTTGTATTCTTCCGGTCATTACAACGACTTCAACAACACTGAACTTCTGATAATTTCCTGAGCATTACAACGATACTACGAGATTATTATTTTTTGGCTTAAGGCCTATTTACAAACTACTAATTAAAAAAGAAAAATAGAAGGAGAATATATATATATAGAGAGTGATATATATATTGGTACAAACGTTTTGATCTGTGAGCTCGAGCTCCTTTTATAGATGAAACTCCTAGGGCGGACCGGTCCGAGATTAAGCGGATCGGTCGGACTAATGATTACTCCCACCTCCTTGATTGCAATCGGCATATGCGGATATATATAATTATAATTATATATAATTATTAAACTTCTAAAATTCATATCTCGAGTTACGGACCTCCAAAAATCATGATTCAAGCGGCATCGGAAAGCTCTCGGGAGAATCTACAACTTTCGTGAAGAACTCTTCTTCAGATAACGTCGTTTTGATGAGCCATTCATTTGTCGAAGACATTTCTCGATTACCACTTAGCAGATTGATTGGCCACTTGACCACTTAAGCTATTCAATTGACCATTTAAGCTCGTGGCACTCTCTAAATCATTCGAGAGATATGATTAAACTTCAATATGTCGATTCTCGGGGTCTCGGTTTATAAATCTGCAGTAAAATACCACAAATACCCACGTAAATCTGACACGACACTCCGATTTACTAAAATCGGTACAAAATTACAACTTTTATTATTATTACTACTAACTACTCTAAATTATAAAGATTAACATTTCATACTATTTATACCATAATTTCATATATTTTATATAGAATTCGTTGATAAAACATAATAATATAACGTATTTTTAATCATATAAAAGTAGTATATCAACTACTCCCCACTTAGCTTTTGATCGTCTCGAGAAAAAATAGCTGTAATAAAAGATAATATAATTGATCAGATTATAATTTTTAATGTAATTTATATTGTCAATATTATAAATATATTACTTATCTTAATTTAAAATCTTAAGAAGACAGAAAGAGTATATAACTAAAATAACTTAAACATTAAATATTATTTAGATGAAATTGTACATGTAACACTTAATAAGTATAAATAAAATATCGTAATTATTTTTAATCGCAATTATTATGAAGTGCGGAATCGAAGCGTCGGTCAGGTAGTCGACAAAAATGGCTTATAGAGTTTAGGTTCAAGATGTTGGTTAATCGGAAAAAGGGAAATCAAAAAGAGAGAGAGGCAAGTAAATGCGTATCTACATCTTCATATTCTTGATCAAAAATAATCATCGATTAATAACATCTTTTTTATAAGATTAAGAACTAAAAGCGTGAGTGTGTGTAGAAAATCAAACTTACAAGCATTGCTTCATCAAGATTGATCGGAGTACTACTCTTTCGATCGAAAATTACAAGTCCGGTTTCCTTAAACTTGTAATCATTCACGAGATCTTATGATTCAACTTTTTCTTTTCATTACTGTGCCTTCATTCCCAAGCAATAGGACATTTCTAGATAATACCTATTTGGACTACTATCATTAGGCAATCGGGAGCTTTCGACCTCATAGTGATATAGGATATTTCATGATAATACCTACTCACTCAAATCATTGGTAGCTACAACCGATATGTTCTTTTTATTTTTAAGTTGTTAATCACGAGATAAGGAAGATGCGATATTTGATTAATTACATTGTAAATATAGTGCTTCGTTCTTAATATAGAATATTAATATATCCGAGCTTATTACCAAAATCGACTATCTTGCAAGTGTCATGAGGTAAGATCGAATATACTAATACTTATCTAATTTTCTAATTTCAAAGATATACCAAAACTTAGCTTTTATGTCTTAATTTCTTTTTATAAATGCGTACAAACTTGCGATTATTTCAAGGAAATGTAGACCAAGATTAGCTAAAGCTTGGTTATTTAATCACAATTGACAATTTGGTGAGGTCTTGATCACTCTAATCAAGGTTTGAGGTAGGTTATTTGGCTATAGTTATATTTTTGTGGTGCCAAAAATCAACATCCTTAGTCAATTCCAAACTCATAATTCATATTGAAAATGATTCTAAAAATTTTACTTATAAATATCAACATACTTGTATAATTTCATGAAAACAATATCTAATATTAATTACTCAATTATATAAACTTAAAATCTTATTAAAATCTAAATTAGACATAAAATATGATTATAATATATCTAATATACTTTACTTAATTAAAAACTTATTCTTCCCAATTATATCATTTCTTATTCATTTTATATATTAACTACTAAAAATTGAAAATAAGTAATAAAAATTTTGATAATTTTATAATTTATAACTATTTTGAAAATTTTAATGAATTTTCTAACCTAACTCTTACTCCCACTTACGAAGTGGCATCGTCGATGTTCAATGAGTAATAAATAAGTAGGTTGGAAAATAAAATTAAAATTATAAATTATCGTTATTATTCTGATTTTAATTTTAGCGTATACTAATTATATCATTAAATAACAAACAAGCTTAAAAAACTGAGACATATATATATTAAACAAGATAGATTATTACAAACTTAAAAGAACATAAACTTAACTAACTATAAAAAAAACTTCAAACTTAACTTAATTTAACTTATTAAAACTTTAAACATCCTAAACCAACCACCAACCAACCATCTAGATCGTAGATGAACAACCCGGTGTATCAACCGGTAACAATCCAACTCGACTATCTCTAGACGGAAAAATCTCATCCGTCTCCAGCTCTCCCACTCCACTCATCTGAGTACACAGGCGCGATATCATCCATGAATTAGGCATAGGTTTGCCCCTACTGCCTCTTGTGTTAGCAAACTCCAACACAGTCCTTTGAATCAGAATTCCCCAATCGACAAATACACCAACTGTCAAAGCATACATCAGAAGCATTTCATTATCACTAAGGCTCCCGAAATCCCAAGTATGATACACCCTAGAATTAATGAAATGTTTCCACGCTTTTAGATGTGGAAGTAAAGCTCTTGTTGATATATCGTGATTTGTGTCGAAAAGAGGAATAGACATTGGAAAGACTCGTGGATTTTGTTCAAATGATTGTGTGGATTTTGTAAGCCCCAAGTTATCTCAAAATCTTGCATTGAAAGCGGTGCAATTGCAAAAATTTGGTTGATAATAGAAGAAGAGAGAGAACGACCACTCCTCTTACCGTAACAATTTGAGTGATATCGACCATAGATGTCGTCATAAGTGCAGAATAAAATTCTCGCACTATCGAGACATTTATCCTACCTCTCGGTGTACTGACAAATTTTTTCCAACCAAAACTTGAATAATAGTTTTTCCCCATTGATCAATCTTATCGACATTTAAACCTTTCTCCAACCTGGATTGGAGAATTAGCAAATCGAGGGTGTACAACTATATCTGGAGTGGAAGCTTGAGACTCCGGATGATCTGGTGTGTGAGGCTCGTAAGAATTAACCGACGGTGAGGAGTGGTTCGACATTTAAAATTAGATGAAAATTTTAAAAAAGAGTTGAAAGTAAAAGGAAAGGCAATGAATGATAATGTTTACTCATGCCCTTACCTTCTTTAATAGATGAAAAAGTTTACGTACGTGTATGCATTAGGACCGACTCTAGAATGACTCACCCTTTTTTTCCACGGCTCGGTCGAATAGGCCGGACGGTCCGGCCTCATCTTGCTTTTTTACCGAGGACGAGAGGTAAAGGCAAGTTGTATTTTAGTTTTTACTTCACGTCTTTGAACAATACATACCTTTTCCTTGAAGATACTTTATAATGGTTAATTAAACTTGATACAAGCGGATAAAAGCGACACATTATATTTTTGTAGAATGGCGTAGTAATTATACAAAAATCATTTTTGGGTTTTTATAGTTTTATAAAAACTAAAACAATTTAAAATGCAAACCAAATTTCGATAAGGCGACTATAAAATCAAAATAAGCGAAAATGAAAACAAACCAATATCTAAATGACAAATGTCGAATAAAATGAAATGTGCAGTAAAAATGTTTAATCAATCATAGTTATTAAATTCAATCTTCTTCGTAGTCTTCCTCTGGATTGACGTGAAAACTTGAACTCGGAAACGACTGAGAAGCTGGTGGCTGAACTGTAGTCGTGGTCCTGACTGAACTATCAAGACCCAACGAACTCATGCCAGTCGTGACATGTGCAAACTCAGTGAATCCTCCCCAACTAGACATCGCTGGTCTCTGAACACCTGTCGAAAATACACCTGTTACACTAGATTGGCTTCCAAAAGGATATGACGATGGATGAAAGATCGAAGGTGGTGGAATAGGTGTTACCCAATCTGGTAAGGTATAAGGATCTGACTGACAAGGTGGATAGGCAGGATCATCAAAAGTAGGATTACGAAGCAACTGCTCGTTCCTTCTTAAACCTCTACGAATATCATCACACCACTGCCTATTACTCTCAGCATATAAAGCCATGTTGGCTTGACCACGTGCAACATCTGTCACTAAAGATTGAAACATATCATAGGTGATAGTGTTGGAGAAAGGAGTTTGTTGAGGCTGACTAGAAAAAGAGGGAAAAGAAGAAGATGTGAAAACTGGTGGAGTGGTTGAGTTTGGCGTCTCTAAACAAAGAGCGTATACTACCATCCGGAAGACTAGTCAAACTTGGTCCAATCAGATTTCCATCACCCGGAGATAACTTGTCATTAGGCGGGTGGTACTCCCACCCTACGACATAAATCGCGAGATAAAACAAAGGGAAGTATAGATGACTCACAGTGCAGCGATGACAATACTCTCAAAAATTCTTTTAACCATGACCTTTCCAACATCCACTCTAACATCGTTTACCATCGCCCAAGCGATACAAACATCTTCCTTTCCAAAAGCAGTATGTTTACGAGAAGGATAGAGATTATGGCTAATAAATCTTTTAATTGCCCTCAACCCTCTAAAACAATTCCCGTAATTAAATCGATTTTCTACCCACACAGCGGTTGGGTCAAAAGCAGTCTGAGCTCTCAGGGCAGTCTGCTCAAAACTTGCAGGATCATCTAGATTATAAACTACCCTGTAATCCTCATCATCGGGAAAACCCTCAACTCCTAGGATTGCATTTATGACTTCAAGGCTAAAAAATATATATTTCTGGCTCTTAGAGAGCTGAGTTGGCGCCCGAGTAAAGTTTGTTCTGTGAAAGTGTAGATAAAACTGAATAAAACTCAGCTACTAGAGTCGTGTTAATCTCCCCTTCCCTTCTGGCTGCTAAATCTAACCACTGACGTTTTCTAAAGATATCCTTAACTTCATCACCTAAGTCATCCAAGTCTAATCCTTTTTCAACCAACACATCACATTTACTATAAATTTTCTCATACGCTTTCTTAGCCTCAGGTGATGCGGTTTTCTCAAAGCTTACGACTTCTTCTTGGATGATAAAATTTATTGTGCCTACGACAGGAGTTGATATAGGAATTTTTTATTTTCTCTTTTTAGAGCTTCTAGTACTCGACTCAGTCATTCTACGATATTGATAAAGCCAATCAACAACAAAAACAACAACAAAAACAGCAAAAATAAAAATGTCACAACACATTCAAAAATCAAAACAGTTGAAATTACTCTAAAAAATTATGAAAAATACGAAATTGATAACTAGATAAACTAAATAATACCTTATAAAGAACACAACGTTGAAAAATAGGCCGGAAAAGTTGTAAAAGTCGCCGGAATGAAAGCGGAGCTTGTTTTTTGACCCTTTTGAATTTTCCAATTTGTGTTGAAGAGAGGAGATGATAATGAGAAGAAATTAAGTAATGGTGTAGTGTGAGATGAAGTTTTGTTGTAGAAAAGTGAAAAAAAATTCGTAATGGTGGGGTTAGGGTGTTTTGCGGCTGTAAAAAAAATTGGGGAAGAAGAGGGAAAGAAAAGAGGAGTCCCCGTTTTTACCTAATTTTGACCCCGGACCGGTCCGGGTTAAGGCCGGATCGGTCCGTGCCCAATTTTTTTTCAGTTTTTCCGATTTTCTTATTTTTATGATTTTTGTTGATTAAAACTTATAAAATTCTTATAAAACTTGATTAAAACTTGATTAAAAAACTTTTTTAAAAAATAAAATTTGAAGGAAATTTTATAATTTTATAACAATTTCTAAAAATTTAATAAAATTTTTATAACACTTAATAAAAAGGCTTATAAAAATTTAATAAATTCTTATTAACTCTTATAAATCATCTAAATAAAAACTAAAAAAAACTTTTATAAAACTTTTATAAAATTCCTCAAATTTTATAAAGATCCAATTTTATAAAAATTTTAGAAGTTATGCGAAAATTTTATAAAATAAGATATAGAAAAAGACTCGAAACTTAAGGGGTTCACGATTCTTGATTTTAAATCTTCGGAGTTACGATATAGCGCTCAATCAACCTAACTCCTAAAAGCGAAGCATTTGAATTATCTCTCGGAATTCCATCGGGATTTTCGGATAACCACCTGTCGTTCCTTCCTAACATATTCAAACACTCATCACAGGATTTGGTTGTGTTTTTCCCACATCGTCCAACATGTTCACTTTTTCCACAGATTCTGCATCTCATGAAACTTTGCCCTTCTTTTATCGCACTTCTTGATGTTCCATTACATACTTCTCTCAATCGATCTCTCTCAACAATTTCTTGTTTTGTTCAAAAACTAAAGCTTCATAAAAAGCGCGACATCTTTATCAAGGCCTAATTTCAAAAGTAAAATAAAAACTCTATTCTATCTAAAAAAGGCATCCAGTTCTTTTACGTCTATCGGTAAAAGGCGAAAAGAGTTTAAACATAATTAAAAACACAGAAAAGTAAAGATAGATAGCACTTTGGTATTGGTGATTCGGTTTCTCGCTTTTTGGTTCTTTTTCGTTTTCTCTGCTTTTCAATTTGTCGGGGATCAATCGGTAACATTACTTCTTCTTTTCGGTGTGATTCATTTTCCTCCACAAATAACTTTACTCTGTGGCCATTGGCTATAAAGTTGTATTTCCATCGATTAGTTCAACGACTCAGGTTTTGTAAACCCTTGTTACTTTAAATGGACTGTCCATCTTGACTTAAGCTTACGGAAACAACTTTAAGCGTGAATTGTACAAAAGCACTCGATCACCTACATGGAACTCACGCTTAAAGATTCTCTTATCATGGAAAGATTTTCGATGCGTTCTTTGTATATTCGGCGTTTTCATAAGAATCGAGACGAAATTCTTCTAGTTACATTAATTGAAGCAATCTATGATCACCGCTTGACCTTAGGATCGAAATTCAGAAATCTAATAGCCCAGAAGGCTCGGTGTTCTAACTCAACTGAGAGATGACAAGACTTACCAAAGACTAGCTTATAGGGAGAACAACCAATTGGTGTCTTAAAAGTTGTTCATGCGCCCATAATGCATCATCTAATTTAAGCGCTTGATTTTACGATTTGAATCAATTTGTTTTTCCACGATTCTTTTGATTTCTCTATTCGACACCTCTACCTGTCCACTAGTTTGCGGGTGATAGGGCATTCCTAACTTATGCGTTACACCATATTTTTCAACTATCTTAATAAATGGTCTATTACAAAAGTGTGACCCTCTATCACTAATGATTGCCCTCGGAATGCCATATCTTGTAAATATATTCTTTTTAAGGAATCGTATGACAAATTTGGTATCATTAGTGGGAAGAGCTTCAGCTTCTACCCATTTCGAGACATAATCTACCATTACAAGAATAAATCTTTTTCCAAAAGATATAGGGAAATGTCCCATGAAATCTATACCCCAAACATCAAATAACTCACATTCTAAAATAGGTTGCATAGGCATTTCATGTTTTTTAGATACATTTCCCCATTTTTGACAAGACTCACAAGATTTAACATACTTATAAGCATCTCTATATAGTGTAGGCCAATAAAAACCACATTGTAAAACTTTAAAAGCGGTTTTCCAACCTCCATGATGACCTCTGCCTCACGATCATGACAAAATGATAAAACACTTAAAATTTCATTATCAGGCACACATTTTACGATTATCCCATCCGAACATTTACGGAAAAGGTGCAGTTCCTTCCGGTAATAAAATTTTAAGTCATAAAAGAACTTCTTTTCTGCTTTGCCAAGTCAATGAGGCGGAATATAATCACGAGTTAAGTAATTAATGATATCTCCAAACCAAGGTGACATTTCCTTAGAAGGAATTCTATTTTTAATAAGCTGCATGGTTGAAGGAGTATCTATTCTAAATAGTTGTTCATCGGAAATGAATCTTTAATTTCAATTCCTATTTCTTCATCATTTTCCATTCTACTTAGATGATCACGCTACTACATTCTCATTTCCTTTTTATCTTTAATTTCTATATCAAATTCTTGAAGTAAGAGAATCCATCTAAGAAGGCGTGGTTTAGCATCTTTCTTACTCATTAAATACTTGAAATTTGAATAGTGCGTATAAATTATGACCTTAGAACCAACAATATACGATATAAACTTATCTAAGGCAAAAATTACGATAGCAGTTCTTTTTACTGTAGTTGCATAATTAAGGTGAAATTGCGTTTAGTGTGTGGGATGCATAGTAAATAGCTTTGAGAATTTTGTTATATCTTTGACCTAGAAACGACTCCTACACTAAATCACTCGCATCACACATAATCTCAAGCGGCAAACTCCAATGCTGGTGCTACTAATCTTGTGTGCGATAGTCAACCTCGCTTTTAAGGTGCGAAAAGCTTCCATACATTTACTATCAAAGTTAAAAGGTACTTCCTTTTCAAGTAAATGACTTAGAGGCTTTGCTATTTTTGAAAAATCGGCAATGAATCTTCTATAAAAACACTGCATGTCCGAGAAATCCTCTTAGAGTTCTTAAATTAACGGGTGGAGGTAATTTTTCAATTACTTCGACTTTAGCTTTATCAACTTCAATACCTTCTTGAGAGATCTGTGACTAAAACAATCCATACGATACCATTAAATGACATTTTTCCCGGTTTAGTACTAAATTGGTATCCTCACAAGCGTTGTAACACTCGTTCTAAGTGTAACACACAAACTTCAAATGAATCTCCGTAGACACTAAAGTCATCCATAAAAATTTCTAAGAATTTCTCAACCATATCGGCAAATATAGCCATCATACACCTACGAAAGCGTAATTTGGTGCATTACATAAACCAAGCGGCATTCTTTTATAAGCAAAAGTTCCATAAGGACAATTGAAAGTAGTTTTTCTCTATCTCTCTTTGCAATGAATATCTCGTAAATATCACGAATAACCATCTAAGAAAGCATTAATACTTATGTCCACTTAATCGTTCCAACATCCGAACTATGAATGGAAGTGGATGATGATCTTTCTTAGTATGATCATTTAGTTTTCTAAAATCAATGCACATTCGATAACTTTGTAATCTCTCTTGTCGGAATCCATTCCTTATTTTCATTCTCTTTCCTTTGTGAAACCTCCTTTCTTTGGTACAACTTGAGTTGGACTAACCCATTCACTATCGGATATGGGAAAGATTATCCCCATTTCTAATAGCTTAATGACTTCTTTCTTAACAATTAAGCGCAAATTTGGGTTGAGGCGGCGTTGCGGTTGAATACAAGGTTTAGCATCTTCCTTCAGAATTATCTTATGAACGCAAATCTCAGGGCTAATACCTCGAATATCGGCAATTGTCCATCCAAAAGCTTTCTTATGCTTTTTCAACATTCTAAGTAATTGATCTTCTTGTTGCTCGATTAAAGATGATGAAATAATAACCGGTAATAGATTATTAGTTTCAAGAAAAGCATACTTGATTTAAAGGTAGCGGTTTCAATTCATTCTTAGGTGGATCTTCCAATGATGGTTTAGGCTGGTCCTTCTAGTTCTAATTCCAAATACTTATGCCAAGATGGTTTAAAAGTAAAACTTCCTTTATCTAGAGAAAGAATTATCTCTTTCATTTTGGTGTCTTTCTCATTTTCCTTATAGATAGACAAAGTTAAGCATTCTTCTAATCTGTCTTCAAAAGTCGGTGGCGATTATCATAGAGCAGAATGAATATCTTCTATAAAAGAACATGATTACGGTGATTTGTATGGATGATTCATAGCTTTGAAAATATTGAAAGAAACTTCCTCTTCATTGACTCTCAGAATTAATTCTCCTTTCTGGACATCTATTAAAGTTCTTCCTGTAGCTAGAAATGGTCGACCTAAGATAAGTGGCGTTGAATATCCTTCTTCCATTTCCATAACTACAAAATCTACTGGAAAATAAAACTTGTCTATTTTAACCAATACGTCTTCAATAATTCCTTTAGGGTATTTAATTGATCTATCTGCCATTTGTAGAGTCATTTCAGTTTTCGTAAGATTTCCTATGCCTAGCTTCTTATAATCCTCATAAGACATGAGATTTATACTAGCTCGAGATCACATAAGACCTTCTTAAGCAGAAATCCTCCAATTTCACATGGAATGGTAAAACTTCCACGATCTTTCGAGTTTAGGTGGTAACTTATCTTTATAAAGCTATGAGAACATTCTTCATTTAGGCATATATTCTCATATTCTTCTAATTTTTTCTTGTTTTGATGAATATCTTTGAAACTTTCCATAGCGAGGCATACTAATTAGAGCTTCGATATGAGGGATATTAACATGAATATGACGAAAAGTATCAAGGAAACGAGCATACTTTTGATCAGTTTTAATCTTTTTAATTTGATCTTTAGGTGGGTAAGGTAAAGATTCCAAATCTACAACCTTTGATCCCAAAGTCATTTTCTCTTTTCATTTCTCCTTAAACCTTTGAGTATTACTTGATCGCCAAGTATCAGGTTCTTGAATTTTTTCTTTTAAAACATTCCCCGAATCAATCTCTACTCCAGATTCCTTCAGTGCTTCCTGTTTTTCATCCTTGTTTTCATTATCCTCTACTCTAACATGTTCCTTGAATAAATTCCTTAAATCTTTATCCATGGGATCCTTCAAAATCCTAGTGATTTTTACCCATTTTTCACCTTCATTCTCAGGTTCCAAACTTCTATTCCTTTTCAAGAAATTCTCTATAATTTCTTCTTCCTCATCAGTGAATTCAATTTCATCTTTAGTTTCATCATTTTTTCATCTAAATCATTTTCTACTTCATTATTCCCGAAGTTTTCTACCCCATTACTACCACGAGTTTTCTACTTCTCGTAACTACAACATTTACCTCTCTTGGATTTCTTTCGGTATTGCTTGGTAATCCTCAGGGTGGTCTCTTGTTATTACGTTCACCTTCCCTACTCAAATGATCTTCCATATTCCTCAATGAGGCCACTATAGTTCTCATTACGGTATCATGTCCACTTATAGATGTTTTCATTGTACTCATATCTTTAGTAGTTGTACCAATAGAAGTCATCATTGTTTCCATATTCTTAGCTTGAGTAGATACTACACCCATCATATTTTCCATTAGTTTTCCCATTTTTCAACTCCTACCTGAGGTTGAGTTGAATTTTGAGTTCTTGGTATACTTTGAGTGGTATGTTGAGGATAGGATCTAGGTAATGATTTGTAAATTCGATTAGATGTGTTTTCTTGATAGACTTGATTATTATTCCTATATGGGATTTGGATATGGCGGTTGTCCTTGCTTACTAGGGTTTAGGACCATCGATAAGTAGGATGATCTCTTATAATAGCATTAAGCGAGTTTGAATATGCATTGTTCAAATTCTATCTTTCTTTGAAGAAAACTCACCTCCTCTCTTGAATATCTGTTGGTTCTTCACTCCCCTAATGGCATATTTTCCTAATTTGAGTATTCAGTTGGTGTACTATTTTCTGAATTTTGATTTTTTTCGATTGTAGGCCATCAAATTTCCTACTCAAATTTTCTAAATGTGCTAGAACTTCCGTATTAGATGTACATTCTCTTGCAAAAGCTACTTTTACGGTGCTAGAACCGGTTTCCCACATTACATTATTTTTGGAAATCTTTTCTATAGCATCGTAAACTATTTGAGCTTCACTCATCATTAAAGAAACACCACATGCATGATCTACATCCATACGTGAATCTTTTCTTAATTTCTGATAGAAAAGTTGAATTTGCATATCTAAGGAATAACCATGGTGGGACAAGCTCTCAACAATTTTTTAAATCTTTCCCAGGCATTCCCAAGTGTTTCTTCAGATCCTTGTCTAAAGTTAGCAACCTCAACTTTTAATTCCAAATTTCGTCCAGGAGTGAAATATTGTTTTAGAAATTAGTTTGAATCTCCTCCCAACTAGTAAGTGAATGATGTGGAAGAGACATAAACCAATCTCGTGCTCGTCCTTTTAAAGAAAAAGGAAACATAGTCATCCTCGTTAATTCCTTATGAGCACCTTGACTTTTGGTGTATTGCCTGAGTTCTTCAAAAAGATAGAGATGATGATGTGGATCTTCATCATCCTCTCCTAGGAATAGGGCTCTTGCGTCAATTAAACCAAAAAGATGAGATTTAATCTCGAAATTATTTGCTCCTTCATTTGGTAAAAGTATAGGATTATTAGTCTGGTTTCTTCTTATGGTTTGATCACATATAGGCCTCGGGTTTGGTGGGTTATTACGATTATTCTGGTTCCGATTCTGATTATTTCTATTATTATTATTATTATTAGGGTTAACAGGGTTCTGTCCATGCCCTGGAGCATGATCTAGCCTCTGTTCATTTGTTTCATCACTAGTTTGACCATTCTCGTATTTACTGTTTGAAGATGATTCTTGGTGAGATTTCACGACTAGTATGACCACGTTTACTCTCTACTCTTAAGCGCGCTTTCGTAAGTGTTTATGTCGGGCTTATAAGGAGTGAGTGGGGCCTTACCATACGGTCATCAACTAACGAAAATAGAAAATAACACGAAATTGATAGTAGTAAAATTGGTAACTTACATAAGGTAGGTACCAGCGAAAAATAAAATAGAAATGAGATAAGAAAAGTGTTGACTTATTCTCGAGAATTTTGAGCTAATACAAGTAGTAACCATAGACACAAAAAAGAAATTAGCGGCGTTCCCGGCAATGGCGCCAGAAATCTGACCGCCTCTGGCGTAGTGCTTAAAACGATCCTTAACCGGCGATTGTATCGGGTCAAAGCTGTAGTGCTAGTATGGTGAGTCAGTGTCGAATCCTCGGGAACTTGGTAATTCTTCTACGTGTGGTTAAACACCAAAAACATTATATTAACTCGATCTAAACCGCAATTTTATAACACAGATCACTACTATTCTAGTCAACATAAAATAAATCGTAATTTAAAAGTTATTCTAATATATTATATATAGATATATAAATATATATAGATGTACATAGATTGCAAAGTATATATATAGATATAAATATATAGATACCAATATATTTTATAAAACTAACCAAAGTTTATATAATTGAATTATACGATCTTTTCGATGAAGCGAAATGTGCTCGATCTTTTGTTTTATTTTAGGTCCAATTGAGTAAATGAAGCGGTGCACTCTCGAGGTTAACAATTCCTCCTCACACGGCGTATGAAATTGTCATATGTCATTGTCATCGAGTTCAATCTCCACAAGCGCCCCATGCTAATCTCGGTTAGTGCGAGCAGTGCAGTACAAATCTACCCGGATAAAGAGGTTATTCCGTTTGTCAGACGGCCGATGTTATTCAAAAGGCTCCGGTTGTCGAGGCGGATCGATTTAACTTTCGGTGTTAGTTTTAATTAAAGCTGTTGATTTTAACATTATTACGATCTCGAGCACAATTTTAATAAGATTAATCTTTCCCAAGACAAATACGCCCCGGGTAGGAAATAGGATTCCGTAGTCACGCTTTTCATACGGCCAATTTTACCCTCCGGTTTTCTATCTTTTATCTCATATCCTAACTTCTGCAGTCGGTTCATCGTTAGGTTATATGTTGCGATTCATCTTGGTTAATTAAATCGATCTGAATATTATCAATACGTTCTGAGAATAGAAAAAGATTCAATTAACTCAATTTTAGTCAATTTTACTTAGACGACATTCCTTTACCGAAAAGATCGAAATAAAGCGATTACATAACTTTGGCTAGTTATTAGAGTTAGCCTAGAAACATTATAACAACGAAAAGATAAAAACAAACATAAATACTTAAGAAAAGTTACCCGATTACAAATCTTTGAATCGAGTTGTATTCTTCCGGACATTACAACGACTTCAACAACATTGAACTTACGATAATTTCCCGAGCATTACAACGATACTACGAGATTATTATTTTTGGCTTAAGGCCTATTTACAAACTACTAATTAAAAAAGAAAAATAGAAGGAGAATATATATATATATATATATATATATATATATATATATATATATATATATATATATAGTGATATATATATTGGTACAAACGTTTTGATCTGCAACTGAGCTCCTTTTATAGATGAAACTCCTAGGGCCGGACCGGTCCGAGATTAAGCCGGATCGGTCCGGACTAATGATTACTCCCACCTCCTTGATTGCAATCGGCGTATGCGGATATATATAATTATAATTATATATAATTATTAAACTTCTAAAATTCATATCTCGAGTTACGGACCTCCAAAAATCATGATTCAAGCGGCATCGGAAAGCTCTCGGGAGAATCTACAACTTTTGTGCAGAACTCTTCTTCAGATAACGTCGTTTTGATGAGCCATTCGTTTGTCGAAGACATTTCTCGATTACCACTTACTTGCAGATTGATTGGCCACTTGACCACTTAAGCTATTCATTCAATTGACCATTTAAGCTCGTGGCACTCTCTAAATCATTCCAGAGATATGATTAAACTTCAATATGTCGATTCTCGGGGTCTCGGTTTATAAATCTGCAGTAAAATACCACAAATACCCACGTAAATCTGACACGACACTCCGATTTACTAAAATCGGTACAAAATTACAACTTTTTATTATTATTACTACTAACTACTCTAAATTATAAAGATTAACATTTCATACTATTTATACCATAATTTCATATATTTTATATAGAATTCGTTGATAAAACATAATAATATAACGTATTTTTAATCATATAAAAGTAGTATATCACAAAGCTCTGTTCACCATTTCTAAGTTCTTAGAAATTAGAATCTGTATTTCAAATAAAAACAAATTAGAATCTTAGTTCTTAATTCTTACTCTCTCTTATGGGAGAAATGAGTTCTTAGATTTCTAAGTTCGTCAAATTTAACACCGCAAACTAAATTCGAAATTCAATACAACTTCCAAAATTGGCAAGAAAATAAATGAACATTGTTTGGAAAAGAAACTTGTTGGGAATGGGGGACTAGTTTTTATTTGAATTGATAATGTTACAATGCATGGACCAGCTCTTTTGTAAGGAACTTTGATGGTCTTCCACTAGTATCGTTATGTGTTTTGATATCAAAACGCTTTTCATTTGTATTTGTTATGATTTGGAGGTTGGAAACTTGGAATATTTTGGAATCGATTATGGTTGTCAAATTTTAGTTTTTTCATGTATGAAAATATTATTTTTAAACTTATGTTGTGGCCCACCGGTTGAACCAGTGACCCAACGGTTGAACCAGTGACCCGGTAACTTTTCTGGGTCGATGACCGGGCCGGGTCTGATAACTATGATTAGGTGTGTTCTTGATGTAGAGACATTTATCACACTCGTTAATCTTAAATCCATTTGACAACATAACATTGTCAAACCTGATATGCCACTGCTTTGGTGCTTGTTTGAGCCCATACAAAGACTTAACGGGTCTACACACCTTGATCTATTGCCCTGGAACAACAAACCCCTCGGGTTGTTTCATGTATATCTCTTCTTCCAACTCACCGTTCAAGAAGGTAGTCTTCACATCCATTTGATGGATTTCCAGGTTATCGACTGCAGCTACAGTACTGAGAACCCTTATAGAAGTGATTCTCGTAACTGTGAGTAGGTATCAAAGAAGTCAAGGCCTTCTTTCTATCGGAACCATTGGGCCACCAACCTAGCCTTGTATTTGTCAATAGAACCATCAACCTTTAACTTCTTCTTGAAGATCCACTTGCATCCGAGGGGTTACCAACTCCCAAGTGTGGTTTTGCATGATGGATTCTATTTCACTATTTTTAGCTTCTTTCCAGAAGGAGCTTCTGAAGTATACATTGCCTCAACATATGTCATGGGTTCATTTTCTACCATATAGGTCAGAAAATCAGGACCAAAGGACTTGGAAGTCTTAGCCCTCTTACTATGAAGAGGTTTATCATGTTCTTGAGGATCATCCTCTTCTTCAAACTCATATGTAAGCTTGCTCATGTTTGCTTCTTCTTTCTCATTTTCCTTACAAGGAAAGATATCCTCAAAGAACACAATATTTCTAGACTCGCTGATGACATTTTCATCTACATTAGGGACGCCCGATTTATGTACCAGAAACCGATAGGCACTACTATTGAGAGTATATCCAATGAATATACAATCAACGGTTTTAGGCCCTATCTTCACTTGATTTGGTTTTGGTATTTCAACCTTAGCCAAACACCCCCACACTTTCATGATTTTGTAGTTAGGCTTGTGACCTTTCTATAACTCATACGGGTATTCATCCTTTTTCTTAGAAGGGGTTTTATTAAGAATGGAGTTAGCTGAGAGGATAGCTTTCCCCTACAAGTTCTTAGGTAAACCGGAACTAATCAACATAACATTTATCATCTCTTTCAGAGTTTGGTTCTTGAGCTCCGTAATACCGTTTTATTGAGGTGTAAATGGTGTTGTCATTTGATGAACGATGTCGGCGCCAGAGTAAAACTCATTAAACGGTGCACCATATTCGCCGCATGATCACTATACGCATTCTTTATCCGTTTGCTAAGTTGACTCTCAACTTCATTCTTATAATCCTTAAAAGCTTTAAGAGCTTCGTCTTTGCTTCTCAGCAAATTAACATAACAATATCTGGTACAATCATCAATAATAGTAATGAAATACTTTTTTACCGCCTCTAGTTTGCACAAATTTTAAGTCACATATATCAGTGTAAATTAAATATAAAGGTTTTGTGCTCCTTTCAACCGTTGGAAATGGTGCTTTAGCTAACTTACCTTCAACACATATTTGGAATTTGCGATTATGGTCAAATTTTATGTTGGGAATTAAATCTAGATTCATCATCTTCCGAATAGATTTATAATTAGCATGTCCTAATCTAAAATGCCAAAAACAAGAAGACACAAGCAAGTAAACGGAAGCAGTAGTCATCTTATTAGCCTTATTAGGCACAACAGTTTTGGGTACAATAGTCATTACATTCATCTTGAACATACCAACTACCAAGTACCACTTCCCAACATACATATCAAATTTGGATAGAACAACTTTATCCCCACCAAAGACTATCTTGAATCATTTTCACTAGAAGAGCACTAGAAACAAGGTTCTTACGCATGTCTGGAACATGCAGCACATTGTTGAGTGTGAGTTCTTTTCCAGAAGTCATCTTCAGTACGACCTTTCCCACACCTCCAACCTTTGCAGAACCAGAGTTTCCCATAAAGAACAGTTCGCCCTCTGATGGGAGTCAACTTCACTACACTTTTGTATGTGATCTGGCCCTCGTTTATCATTTTATTGGCATGTTCTGGGTAGATATAGACCGTTTTGAGAGTAATATCGAGAGTTATACACACGGGGAGTTCAATTGTCACATCGATAGTAAACTCCGCCTTTTTGACGATATTTACTTCTTTTCCAAGCACTTTTGTCTTGCGGAATTACGCATGGTGTTTTGTTCGTATATGTTATTGCAGGACTTAGGTGACTCGAGGACCCGAAAGGTGATATTTTGGAGTGAGAAACATGTTTGTGGCATGAAAGTAGCATGAAAGTGGAGAAAAATCAAGTTTGGAATGAAATCAAGGCGAGTGTTTGCTCTACCCAAACTGGCATTTGTAGAAAGGTTAATGAAACGTTGACCAAACTGGCATTTGGCCAGTTCAAATGGGCATTTTCCAAGTTAGCATTTGATACTGAAAGTTGGCTTAGAAGACAAACGAGCGGCCAAATTACCCCCAAACTGGCGTTTGGATGGGTTCAGCCCGAATACTGAGCTCATAGTCAGCAAATGGGTGTTTAAGACAATCCAAACGGGCATTTGCCCTCAAGACATGATCCATCAACCGAGCGTTCAAAGAAGCCAAACGCTGGTTCACTGAAGAACAAGCCCTAATCAAGAATCGGATTTCCAGGCAAACGGGCGTTTGCCCTCGGCAACAACGGATTTTGACCTATCACTATAAATATGCAGCCCTATTCTTTCATACAGCTGTTTTGATTACCTTAGGCATATTTGGGGCGATCTTGGTGCGGTTTCAGTGTAGGTTGATCAAACTTTGATCTGTGGATTCCATAGATAACACCTGTCGATTCTAAACACTTGTTATAGCTTAGATTTCAATATTACTTCCAAAGATTCGATTTTTAGATTGCGTTTTCACTTCGATATTTTGCGGATCAGATTTCCGGCATTTTTATGGAAATGACTTCTTTTTATTTCATTTTTCTTAGTTCAATTTCAATTCTTAATTCCGTTGTTAGCATAATTATGAGTAGCTAATTCCATGTGTAGTCTATGTGAAAGCGAGTGAAAACCCTAAGGGGGATGAGATAGGGAGTTGTGCAGTGCGTAATTGAATGTTTTAACGATTAATCCACGTCCTAAAACTTATTATAACGTCTTTGAATTAGATTGATCACCTAGTTCACTGTCACACATATCGAACTTATAGATGTATTTTGCGGTGAGATGTGGGAAAAGGGGTTTTGGGATCGTTGCGTAGATTCGGCCTAGTTGTTAGGATCATTTCCAATACAGAGGTTTGTCATCGTCGTTCGAGCAACTCTAGACCTTAATCATGTTAGGATAATCGGTTTTCTAAAGGGAGAGTCGGTTAACTTCACATAGGGTGGTTAGATCGAGTTGTTCAGTCTAATCACTAGAATTAGGAGTTGGCACCCGGGGATGTCGTTAAACTACATTGGATAGGTAGGACGGTTAAGACACGCTCCCTGTTAAGTCCTTCCTAAGGGGTGAAAGTAGCTCGTGGGATCATAGTTCGGCTAAACCCTTTAATATCTAGAAGTAAACTTGTTAGTATAATCTATATTTCTGCATTAGTATAATATCTTCCACCATCATTTTGGCCTGAACTAAGATCTATGCCAGCTTTGGTACTTAGACATTACTCCCTATGGAATCGACCTAGTGACCAATGTACTCCCGTTGACCCGATACTCTGTCGGTGAAAGTTAGCGGTTAAGTATTTTGCTATCACCCTCAACAGCCTTGTACTCAGAAAACATCTCTTTCAGTGCACAAACATGGCGAGTAGCCCCAGTGTCAATCCATCATTCACGAGTATTCCCAACTGGCCGACTGTGTTGCACTCAAAAACCACAACCGACAGGTTCAACTCCTGCATGCCTTCAGCCACCACTTCAGCAAGATGGGCATGTGACTTACCCTTTTTCGGTGAATTGCATTCACTTTGGCGATGCCCTGGCTTACCACAGTTGAAACGGCTTCCAATGAACTATTGCTTAACCTTTTTATTCTCTTGGACCTTGATTAGGTTGCTTATGCTTCTAGTCTTTGTTGCTCACTTTGACCAAGTTTGCCTTGGGCGCCCCAGTGAAAGCTTCATTTCGATCTCTTGTTACCTTTCTTCAATTCACTGAGGCGTGGTTTAGATCTTCCATAGTCATCTCTTTCTTCTTGTGAATCAAGTAGTTCTTGAAATCTTTCCAAGAATGAGGGAGTTTCCCAGTCACAGCAGCAACATGGAATTGTTTACAAATCATCATATTTTCTTCCAGGATCTCAGAGATAATCACATGTACCTCCTAAATCTGACTAAGCACAATCTTGGAGTCTATCGTCTTGAAGTCCATGAATTTGACCACAGCAAATTTCTTCGAGCCAGCATCATCGATGTTATACTTATTCTCCAAAGCCTTCCGTAAGGATTTAGCAGACTTATGTGAGCAGTACATCCCATATATGGAGTTCTCCAAGAAACTAAGGATGTAGTTCTTGCACCGGAATTCAGAATGCTTCCAAGCATCCAAAGCCGTAACAGACGCATGATCCCCTTCTTTCAAGACAGGAGGATCCTCAGTCAATATCCGAGCCAAGCCAAGAGTGGTCAGATAGAACAGCATCTTTTGTGGCCACCTTTTGTAGTTCAAGCCACCAAACTTTTCCGGTTTTTCCCATTGAGGCCCAGAATTGTTCTGAGCGGGTGCAGCAGTAGGCACATCATAGGTACTCCCTTGAACAGTTGTTTCTATTGCTGTATACACAGAAGATCGACAAATCAAGCTCAGTTCGTCCTCAAACGAACGTAGATATCAAAGAAGGCGTAGAAAGAGTTTCCGGTTTGGCCTCAACCAAACTGAATCAAAAAATAAATAGACTAACAATAAATCGATCAGATCTGTATTGTAAACGACCTTATACAACACGAATTAAAATATGTCTTAAGCTTGTTGGGTAAAGTGTCGTTTGTGGAGTGATTTACGGAACAGATCCGTAATTAACGGAAGTAATTACGGGAAAAAAAAATCAAAAATTAAAGAACAAGAAAAGGAAATATGTTTTATTAACTAGATCTAAAAAATAAAGTTAGTACAGTACAGATCTGACTCGAAACAATAGAAAAACAATATTACAATGCATAAATTAAAGGACTAGAGATCAAACCGAGGCAAGTATGTTACTCTTTCCTTAAGACAGATTGCTCTGGTATGGTGCCCACGGTAGTAGCAACTGCCTCCCAAGATACAACTGCTTACGTCTCGGATTGAGAGACACTTCAGCAATCCGAGCTCCGACAAACTTACAAAGTGCTTTGACTTCCCTTCGACTCAAGAACTAGAACTATATGCTCGACTCTTTGTAGTGGAAGACACAAGAGAAAACGGAATGCTTAAACCTTCATCCATGTGATTCTTTATATAGTGAAGAAGAGGAGCCAAAGCTCGAATCTGATTGGCCGAAACACGTCATCTAAGTCGGCTGACTTTTCCCTTTGGAAAAGTCACACACCTCTCTAGGCCAACTTAGCTCTTCTGACTTCAACCTCAATTCTGATTAGTCGGATGACGTGTCGTCTAAATTCTGTTTGATCGGATAATTCAATCGCTCAACTTTTCTCTCAAGAAATTAGTCACATGCTAATTAATTTCTGGCCGACTTAATCATCCTCGTTTCCACATGGAACATTCCAACCTCCTCTTAATTAAACAGTTAATTAAAAAATAATTTCCGGTTAATTTCAAAATAAATTTTGTCCAAAAATTAATAGTAACACTAAAACCGAACCGAGCCAGCCTACCGGACAGCGGCGGCACGCAAGATGTTGTAAAGAGATCTTAGAAGCACCCACAGACTATGTATGTGCACAAAAAAGTTATTCTAAAGAAAAAATTATAAAAATAAGTATTCTTATAAAAAGAAAAATAAAAAGTTTAAAGCAAGAAAATACTTTAAACCATCTATAAGATCCACACTAGCTCTTGTTACTTGAGTTCACAATACTCAAGTTATCAATGTGGGAGATTGGGTTGAGGTCCTCCCTCCAACTCCTATCTCCTACACATTTTCAACAAATTTTAGCGTTAATTTACCGTTCGTAGATATACGAATCGAGTGATTCCAAAACCAAACATCATCTATTAGTGAGTAGAATTTTTAGGCGTAATAAGCTAAGATAAATCATACCGGAGAGAATCCTAAATTTATATTAAAATTGATTGTTTCAACACATTTTAACCCTACGTTTCAAGGATATCTCCAACATTCGGTAAATGAGATAAGTTTAAAAATAAACTGACGGCTATGAAGGCTTGGAATTGTAATCTATAAATCACAAATAGGACGATAGCCAAGTTCAACAAATGAACGGCATTAACTGCAGGGTCCAGACATGCTGAGAATGCATCTTTGACTGGTCCGGTCCTAAGGCTTTTACATTTTAAAAAAATTAGGAAATGTCTTTTTCGCGCATTTATTTATCTTATTAACATGCAACAATTCTTTTCGATTTTGCCGGCTTTTCATGCGTGTCTACATTCATTGAGTTCGGTCGAAATGTGAAGCGATATCTTCTCTTCGCGTGTGGTGAGCAATTTAGTTTATTCGCGCGCACGGCGGAAAGCATTACACGTATTGGCTATACAAATGGTCAGATAAGTCTTTGAAATTTACATGTTAAATGCGATCGTCTTTGAAATAGGAGCGGAAAGCGTTATTTTTACGGCGTGTAAAATGGTCATAATGTTTTGAACTACATAATTATGTCTCTTTATTCGGATCAAAATTAGTGCGGAAAGCATAATATTAGAACTTGTAACGTAGTGCGAATAATATCTGATCACGACTCGATTTGGGTCGAGAATGATTGTGTGTTAAATGTCAAAGCGAAATCGCTCTCGCTTTTGAAATATGTAAGCACGTGTTTTGTGTGAAAAAATGACTCATAAAAATTACCTGACATAACACAACAAAGTGAACTAGAGAAACTTCCGAAGAGCAGAAAAACAATTACAAAAAGATTGGAAAACTTCAAGACACAAAAATTCCAATATACCATTTTATTCAGAACCTGAGACAAGAATCTTTGGGGCCAAAAACCTGGCTAAATTGCAATTTTAGTTACAGTCCTTTAACTGGACGTGTTTTATGATTTTAGTCATGGTTTTTCTCCGACGATAATTTTAGTCCTATAAATTGTTTTTTTTACAAAACAGTCACGCCGAAAGTAGGAAATCTTGTTATCTGCGTTTTAGTGCGATTTTTCCATGTCATCAAAAATTGCAAGAACAGCATTTTTATTAAAAATTTAAAAAACTAAAATGCCAAATCACAATATACATATTATTAAATGTAAAAAAAATTTAATAATACACATACAAATCCCAATATATCAGAAGTCCACCTTCTTTAATCCCTCCCCTCTTCCCGACAAATCCATCTCTTCCCCCCAGAAAATATTTCTACCTTCAACGTAAATTCATCTTCATCCTCAGAAAAAATTAAAAAAATTGCCGCAAAATCCCTATCTTCATACCCAGAAAATATTAATCCCTCCCCAAAAAATATTTTTAAAAAATGCAGCAAAATCCAAATCGTAAGCAGCTTTTTGCAAATTCGTAATGTGACAAATTGGCACAATGTCTAACCCATTTCTTCCCCAAATTCACACCATTTTACTCCCCTATTTTCATTAATTAAATAAACAAGCAATCCCATTGCCCCCCACACTTCAAAACATCAAATCAGAACCACACATCTCACCACAACACAGAATACTAAGAAAAAACGATGGGGAAGAAAGGGGGTTAGGGATTTGCGAAATTGAAGAAGCCATAATACCAAAATTCTTCAAAGATTTCGCAGCAGATTTAGAGAAATTTCGCAGCAGGCTTTGAGAAAGATCCAACCAATTCTTGAAAGATTTTCTGCTATTTTATTTATTTATTTTCTTATAAGAACAGGGGGATGAAGTCGACTAGGGGGAGACAGAGAATTGTGGGGAAAGAAGGTGGGTTTGTCAGAGAAGGGAGGGGGCAGTGATTAAAGAGAGAGGAAAGTGTATCGGATATTTTGGGTGGATTAATAAAGAAGAAAAAAGTGGATTATTGGGATTTAATTATTAAATAAATGGTATTATATTTTTATTTAAAAGGTGATGTGGCATTATAATTTTTTTTAAAAGCTGATGTGGCAATTTTTTTATGACATGTAATTATTTTCTACCGGATAATGTTTACAGTCAGCATTTTCCGGCTTTTAAGACTGTTTTTGAAAAAAAAAAAAAAAAAAAAGACTACTTATAGGACTAAAGTTGTCGTCGGAGAAAAATCAGGACTAAAATCGAAAACGCGTCCAGTTACAGGACTAAAATTACAATTTAGCCCCAAAAACCTCATAAAACCCCCTCATCTGAAACAGCTTTATGCACATAAAAGCTTAATAAAATAATGGAAAATAAGATAGTGAAATAAATAAAATATTGAGTCGGATTGAATGGATCCAGCCCGTCCGAAACTAAAATGAGTTTAAATTATGGTACCTCGATAGAGTCTTTAGTCCTCATGCGTGAAAGCCTCTGCATTCAGATTTCTTTATACTTCACACCACACCTAAAATGTAAAACTTACTTTGGCACCACATTATCTACATTCACACCGCATTTTAAAACTATTTCACACCAAATTTTTATTACTAATTAGTCCTCAATTTCACTCTACCCCATATCCCACACCCATACTCTCTACACACCCTATAATTTTCTTTCAAAAATATCTTCTTCATCATAAAACTCATTTTCACAAACACTTCATCTTCATAAATTTTTCATCCTCATCATCATTATGTCCATCACCTTCAATTCATCATCACAAAACCCTCCATAAATCTTTCACCTTCACCATAATCTTCAAACAAAATCACCACTGATCGAGCTCAATATGAAATGTACCGGAGAACTGTATGGGCCTTCGTGTCCTAGGATGAAAACAGAGAGTAGTTTTTTCGTTATGGACTGAACTTAGCATAAGCTGCCTACGTATCCAAATATATATATTGGGAATCAAGTCCAACCGTAGTTCAGGTGATTATCTTTTTAAGTGGAGTTAGTGGGTAGTTATGTATTATCACCACGTTTCACGTCTGTAATTAACCGCTCCACTATGTACATACAGATCTTCGATCTACTCTCTCTTGACCAGGGACTTGCCCCTGGTCGTCGATAATAAGGACACCGCCTGGTCGTGCTTGACCAGGACACGACTGGTCGTTTTGACCAATAGGGAACTGACCAGGTCATTTTGACCAGGGACCTGACCTTGTCGTTTGACCAATAATGACTTGACCAGGGACCTGCTCTGATCGCCTGATCCGTTGTCTAGCTGGGGGAAACCCTTCGGTATGAGTTCATGTCCCGGACCTGATCTTCATCTAACTTAGGACCTGACTTGGCCACCGGATCCACATACGAATGTCTCGACTTACGGATAAGATATGGCTTGGATGTATGACACGTGGACGCATCCAGACCACCCTCAATCAAAGCCCCCCAGATCTTAATCGATGCTATCTTATTTTACAAGCGGATTAAGATCTGAAGTTTAAAAATTCTTTACGTGTACCATGTAGGTGGTGTAACCACCGTTGCCTCGATTATCTCAAACACCACCATAATTACTGTTGTAATCTTTTCAAGCGACGCTAGTCGAAGCGTCATACCTTTTGACTAAAGGCTATTAAATGATCAGTCAAGACTGTTGTACTTTAAAACGACTGAGGTCTTAAGTTGGTCCGAGTTTTCACACTTAATAAATCATTCTCTCTCAGAAACGATTAATGACCGTGGTCGAGACCTTTGGATTTAAGACGACGACTGAAATCTTAAATTGGTGCGATTTTTTGAGACTTGATAAATTTTCTCTTTTGTAAGAACTAATGACGACTGACTGAGGTCGTAACCCGGTCGATGTTTGGACTCGATAAATTTTTCTCTTTGTAAGAGTTAATGACCTGACCTGAGGTCTGTTGCATTTAAGACCTGACCTGAGGTCTTAAACCGGTCCGATGTTTGAGACTTGATAAATTTTCTCTCTTTGTAGGAATTAATGGCTGACGAGGTCTGTTGCATTTAAGAGACGACCTAAGGTCTTAAACCGGTCGATTTTCGGACTTGATAATTTTTTCTCTTTTGTAAGAGTTAATGACGACTGAGGTCTGTTGCATTTAAGACGACTGAGGTCTTAAAGCCGGTCGATGATTCGAGACTTGATAAATTTTCTCTCTTTGTAAGAATTAATGACCGACTGAGGTCTGTTGCATTTAAGACGACTGAGGTCTTAAACCGTCGATTTTCGGACTTGATAAGTTTTTCTCCTTTTGTAAGAGTTAATGACGACTTGAGTGCATTGCATTTAAGACGACTGAGGTCTTAAACCGGTCGATGTTTGAGACTTGATAAATTTTTCTCTTTGTAAGAATTAATGGCGACACGAGTCTGTTGCATTTAAGACGACTGAGGTCTTAAAGCGGTACGATTTTCGGACTTGATAAGTTTTCTCTTTTGTAAGAGTTAATGACGACTGAGTCTGTTGCATTTAAGACGACATGAAGCCTTAAATCGGTCGATGTTTGAGACTTGATAAAATTTTCTCTTTGTAAGAATTAATGACGACACGAGGTCTGTTGCATTTATGACGACTGAGGTCTTAAAGCTGATGCGATTTTTGGACTTGATCGCTTTTTCTCTTTTTGTAGAGTTAATGACTGACTGAGGTCTGTTGCATTTAAGACGACATGAAGCCTTAAATCGGTCGATGTTTGGACTTGATAAAATTTTCTCTTTTGTAAGAGTTCATGACTGACTGAAGTCATTGCATTTAAGACGACATGAAGCCTTAAATCGGTCGATGTTTGAGACTTGATAAATTTTCTCTTTTGTAAGAGTTCATGACGACTGAGTTACATTGCATTTAAGACCTGACTGAAGCCTTAAATTGATCCGATTTTTCAGACTTAACAAACTCTCTCTTTTTGTAAGAGCTAATAATAGAATTGTATCACAGCCAACACAATTTCATTCAACATAATTCAAAGAGTTAACATAGTATCACAATGTATAAAAAAATTGCAGAATGATAAAGCGACAATTACTTGCCTTAAACATAAAATTTCTTGAGATTAAGCGCATTCCGGCTCCCGCAACTTTTGCCGCTTACTAGAATCTTGATCTTTACTCATGTAATCCTTTGTTTGCTTATCCTTCGATCATCTCCGCAAAGCATCTTTTTTATCAATATATCGGTTATAGGTGTGCGGACCATATCCCAAACCGATTTGCGTTTCTTATCCGGTTTATCTTTCGATTTGTCCTTCCTGTGATCCCTTTCTCTACCTCACGCTTGGCACGGTTGGCTTCTTCACCCAGCGATTGCTTGAAGGTGATCGCTAAACACTCATCCATAGTTCTGGGATTTTTCCCATTTAACTTAGCATGTAACCTCCCTTCCCGTAGTCCTGCTACAAACGAAGCTATTAAGAAATGATCATCGGACGTCGACCACAGGTTGACTCGAAGCATTGAACCTTTTGATGAACTGCAAAACGGTTTCATCAGATTTTTTCTTAATGGTAAGCAAATGAGTGCTATTTCTCTGAAATGGTCTCGCAGCAATGAACATACTCATGAATTTTTTGGTTAAAATAGCAAAATTGATTATAGATCTGGGTGGTAATTTATTAAACTATTCTCTAGCCCTCCCGGATAAAGTCTTTGGGAACGCTTTACATTTCATTTCATCTCGGAGCATTATACAAGCGCATATGCATTTATGTCTTGGTGCATATGATCATAGGGTCCTTGGTCCCATCATACGGGCTGATTTTTGGAATCTTAAATCCGTTGGGACATGGATAAGCATCAATATATTCCGCGAAAGGCGAAGCCAAATTGGACTCATCTTCATCAACTTCTAGTATGGCGTCTAATTCAGCTCTGGCTGTATCATTCGCTGGACGAGTTCTATCCTTGATAATCCGACAAGCTGGATTGACCGCTTTGTTTATAATCGTCCCTTTTTCTTTTTTTTGGTGGGGATGGCTCCTCATTTCCTTTTCCTTTTCTCACACTCTCAAAAAGAGCACGGAATTTGGCGACCCCATCGCTTTTAAAGCATCCACTAGGACCTGCCTAGCCGGATCCTGAGCATCTGATTGATTTTCCGGTTGTTTTTCAGGACTGTGTTCACGATGAACCTCCTGCAAGTTTTCCAAATTCTGGGCCGTACTTGCTAGATCCTTTTCCTGTTGATTTTTCTTAGGTGGCATATTTAACTACTCTGCAAATCTACTACTAGAAACAAGAAATGCCCTACTTCTAGCGGCAATGATCGAGTTTAATATGAAATGTACCGGAGAACTGTATGGGCCTTCTTGTTCTAGGATGAAAACAGAGAGTAGTTTTTTCGTTATGGACTGAACTTAGCATAAGCTGCCTTCGTATCCAAATATATATATTTGGAATCAAGTCCAACCGTAGTTTAGGCGATTATCTTTTTAAGTGGAGTTAGTGGGTAGTTATGTATTATCACCACGTTTCACGTCTGTAATTAACCGCTCCACTATGTACATACTGGATCTTGATCTACTCTCTCTTGACAGGGACTTGCCTGGTCGTCGATAATAAGGAGGACACCTTACTGAAGAAGGCGACTTAATTAGAAAAAAAAAAAAATGAGGAGCAAGGGAGTAGTGATACCCGAGCAAGGGAGGGGGAAAGGTTTCAATGAATTAATAAGGGGTGTTTTGTAAAATTTTAAAGTTTGGGTGAACATACGATGATTAATAATTTGGTGTTAGTAAAAAATGATTGTCAATATTGATTTTTCTTTTTAACTTTGAGGTGTAAAGGTAGTTTTGAATTATTGAAATAATTAGTGTGGTGCAATAAGTAAATTGTTATAAAATAAATGGTAAAAGAGAATACAAAGCAAATAAGTAGAAAAACAATAAGGAAAAACTTGTATTCACTTGTTCTCTTCATCTCTACAAAAACTCCTACAATGGTGGGATATATATATATATATATACTACAAGATGGAGATGAACCAATTAATATGTAACTATTAATATTGTAACTCATGACTCTACATCTCTCATAACCATCTTCTATTAACTCTTGCAATAAACAACATTGATAGACATTCACTCAATTATTATTTCATAACACTCCCCCTTGAATGTCTATCATACAATACACAATGAATATGACTCGTTAAACAATTATTAGGAAAAGACCTTGTGGGAAAAACTTTAGTGAACAAAAATGATACATATTCACTTGTGTTTATATTACTCCCCCTAATGAAAACGATATTTGAGAGCATCGAATCGGCAAATGGAAATCTTCTCTTCGAATGTAGTATAAAGCTATGCTTATGTGAATAAATCGACTGATTTGATCAATTTGAACAATTGTGCATCGCCCTTTTATTTGTAGATTGTCTACAAAAGTATGATGTATAATTCCACTTGCGTCCTTTGAAATATCAGTCGAATACCATGTACTGCTACAATTCTTCATCATTTAAGTGTAATTGAATCTGTCGGGTCAACACTTTGGCTTGATTCATCGCATATCGATTTCACTTCTCTTTGAAGATCATGTGCTCTCCCACTTATGTAAATATTATTGAATTTGAGATGAACAATCTTCTTTGCAGTTGTAATAGTAGATAAAGATCATTGAATATAGAGCTGATTTGAATGCTCTATCTAAGTTGCATAACGTATATGTCATGTACTATTAACTTTGCTAGAAAAACCCAGTGGGACAAAAACTAGACAAGGAAAGTAGTTCATGACATATGCGTTTTTATGTGTTGCCTCGATCGCCTCGTTAAAAACCTTTAACTAAGAAAACCCTGTGGAAAAAAAAAAACTTAGTTAAAAGGAAAAAGAATACGATCATTGTTCATACTGAGACCAAAGCATCAAGATTGTTTTGAAGTTGTCGCTCCCCACGGCGACAACGATCATTCAAATGTACGCATTCCAATACTATAAACATAATTCTCCAAAATAGATGTTGGAATGAACTTAGTGAACAAACATGTCGGATTGTCACTTATAGCGCACTTTTATAAGTCATATCTCTTTTAGAGTCCAATTTAAATGTAAGGGCTAAAAATTATCATACCCACTACTCATTTGTGCAACACTTGCAACACAATCAACATTATCTTCTAAATAAAAATAGGGGATGTAATATCACACAACTCATGTCATTATGCATGAGCTATTTATATATATACCTTATTCATAGGGAATTTCTTGATTGATTTTCTTACCTTTAACCATATTTTAAGCAATATAATGACATTTGCAACTCAAGCCAATATATACAAAGTTGCGATTTTCATGTCTAAAATCAATCATACATTTTCATATAAATATGTCTAGTGACCTATAAATATACGGTCACAACATCATATAAAAATCCTTAGTTCTTTGCCAGATTTATTAAGTAGCGGAACATGATGTTATCCATAGTGGGAGAATGTAATTGATCAAAATCAATAATTGGTTATTTACAGAACCAAATTCTAATCAAGATCAAACCTCTATTGTTTATTTAATTTTTACCCAGTCTATATGCTTCCAAAGACTCTATTATTGACATGGGTTCGGATCCAGATTATACTAGCAAATTATGAGGCAAATATGTCGCCGACGATTGTGATAATATATTACCAATTTCTCCGTGAAATACATTGCTAATTCGATATTAGCATAAACCGAATCCTTATCAATGCATGGATCCGGTTGTTCCGCAACCCCAATATTTTATCATTGGATGCACGTATGAATTTATTTGGGGTTTCGTTTTGAGACAAATCTCTTGAGATATTTCATGAGTGACTTAATATCAATAGTGAATTCACTTTCCGTGGATTTTATCTTTTACACCGATCGGTCTTATACACTTTCGTGTAGATAATATTATCAATCATATTTGATTGGGTGCATTTATAAATAGTCACTCTTTATACCCAGTAAAAAGCATCTGGCAGTTCCTTGCTAAATATTGCATGTTAAACTATTTACACAATTTAGTTAGAATGATGCGTAGAAGATCTTTATAAAATTTCTCGGCATTCTTATATATTAAAATGGGGTTCTCTTATCTCCCCCTAATGCCGGAAAATGATCTTCGTTAAAAATGTAGTAATTGCACCGAATTTGTAACTTGATGCTCTGTCATTCGCGAACAACGATTTACATATTTTCTAACACAATGATTTTTGCTAAATCAATCTCATGATCAAGTGCTATTTGACTTTTGTTTCTAATGATTATAAAAGTTATTTAATCATCTCATATCTATGAGATTAATATCTTTGGAAACAAAACAACTTATACGTTTCATGGGTTTAATATAAATATCAACATCGAGTAGCACTATGTCATTTTGATTCTTCAAGAATCATTCACATTATTTTTGACATTCTTCTGGGGTTTCGATAAAATAATATAATAAAACTTCATGTTCTTTTTCTCCCCCCCACATGAGATTGACAATGCTTATTGTGTCTTATATTGATATGCTATATAGCTATTTTATGACATGTCTTTCGTGATTTTTATATTACCAGAACATTCATAATTGATGACTCTTTTAGAGTTCTTAATTCATCTCATAAATTTTGTCCACAATGTGTGTATTACGTGACTCAATCACGACTATTCAGAAATGAACTTCAAGTTCATTTATATTATAATGTTTGTCACGAGAATTGATTTAATTGTATTTATTTTTCCACCCGCTAATCTCGGACAATATATACAATCGATATCCGAATATTTGCAATAACCCGTGACGGATTCTACATTTTAATGTGATATCCTCTTACGCGGTATCAACAAACTTCATGAATATATATCAAGCGGGGAATAATCTCTTACGGAGTTTGACATTTCAATATCGTTTCATCCGTTGTCTCATTTTGGTATGACAACGGTAATTGATATCTCCGAATAATATATTTCCACGTTCACTTCATTGAATGGAATGATACTGACTTAAAATTTTTAATTTGGTGGCATGATGCATCTTACATAATTTAATTCCAAAAATGATGCATATAGTGTTTGTCACTTTATCTTTTAGGATTTGACATGTCTCATCATTTTCAAACATATTGTTTATACTCATTTCACCGACAAATGATATTCATAACGAGTAAATACTCTTTATTTCTCATAGTCTCGATATGATACCATAATTTTTATAGATATCTCTAAACTAATATATTCGAGACTCGGGAGAGCATAGTGCTTTATTTCAAGCGATTAAATATCAATGGCTTTTTCGACGCCTTATATCAATATAGCACTTGCAACAATTATTATTTGCTTCTCCCATTTTTATTTTTTATTTTGAGACATTCTCTCAGTAATGTGCATTGTCGCACTATCGATGAGACATATTTTGTCATTGCCAACAATCAATCTCAAGTTTGGCTTTAATCTTTAGGGCCAAATTCAAATTCACCGCCGCCACGATCGTTCCTAAATTTTGAAAATGGAGTCACATTCACTACATGGAATGGATGTTTACCAATTGATTGGGACATTTTACTCACTTGAGCTCTCATTGTGTTGATGTTACAAAGTCCACTAACATCAATATTACGTGCATATCATATAGGAAAAACAATTGTATAATCATCATAAAGAATAAAATTTTACCTCAAATTCTTACATTATTTGTTGTGTCCAAGTGCCGTAGATGATTTATCAATATAATATACAAACATGTAGAATGTGATTCTTAAATGATGATCACCGTGTAAGAGGCTATTACATATATGATGACCAACTATTACTAAGCGATGTAAAAGACAAGTATAAGCACTAAGCGAAATGGCCAACAATACATCCCGTAATGAGAATCTCAATACACGCATCTTAAACTCATATCTCGATGTATAAATATGTTAGCAGTATAAATAATCAAAATAACATATAAACACATGTTATTACACATGGAAATAATTTCAATATGAAATACAAAATCATGCCCGACAAATCAAAGGTATCCATTCATTCTTGTCCTTTTGAAACTCATTGAGTGAACTAAACGGATTTCATTTCCTAATTATTTTTTCTTTGCAATGTGAGTACCATATACTACACCGAGAGTCCATGCACAAAGGTGTGCATTCTCTTCCTTTTTCTACCAATACTCGGGCATAATAAATAAATAAAAGGAATTCTCTTCCAAAGTTTTCTTCTCAAATAGTAGTGTTCGAGTCAAGTAAATGCATATAACTCAACAGAATAATATTGTAAGAAGAACACCTTTAGATATCCTAGAGTGATGAAACCAATTAACACATATATGCAACAATTCATATAGCCAATGCATTGGGCAAAATCTATGCACTTTGCACATTTTGAAAGAAACAATAGTAATAATATTCTACACAGGGTCATATAACAAGGTTTCACTCATTGGAAATTAGCATTAAAATCATCTAAATATAAAACCACAATGACAATTCCAATAATCTTAAAGATATCTAATGTCCTTATAATTCAAATAATGCACAACAACAAATAATTCCATGGATTATGCTAACATTTAGTTTGTGTCCAAGAGAAGCGTTTTATGTCTAAATGCAATAATCATTCTCATCACTTCTTTCAAAGCGACCATCTATAACTAATTGTATTAATTAAACCAAAAACAAAAAAATGAAAGCCACATTTCTTTGAATTGGAGTTAACCAATAGCACAAGAACATTTAGAAGCAAGACTTTATTAGCATATATCAACAACCAATCATGATATTAAAGGGAAGCATACTGTTGCAACATCATCACATGAAATTATTGAATTCAAGAAGGCTTATTAGATCAAATGGTTGAGCAATTTTAATTATATACATTCGTTTATTCTCCACAAGCATAGTAACAGTAGTAAACAAATAGTTGGCATCAAGTCATAATTCTAAATATGATAATATGAATTGCAGTGGGAAAGAAAAAAAAAACTTACAACAAATTTTGCTATGTAGTTGTATAGTCTCCCCGGTCATCCAAAATTGTCAAAAATGAATGCCTTCACCTAATCAAGAAGAATTGCTACGTTGATGTTGTGACAATTTGGGAGGTAATGCTTCATATCAATTACGGGAGAACCATGAGCTCAAAAATGGTAGAAATGCCGTCTTGATAACGTGTTATAAAATAAATGGGTAAAAGAGAATACAAAGCAAATAAGTAGAAAAACAATAAGGAAAAACTTGTATTCACTTTTCTCTTCATCTCTACAAAAACTCCTACAATGGTGGGATATATATATATATATATATATATATATATATATATATATATATATATATATATATATACTACAAGATGGAGATGAACCAATTAATATGTAACTATTAATATCAGAACTCAGTATTCTCTACATCTCTCATAACCATCTTCTATTAACTCTTGCAATAAACAGCATTGATAGACATTCACTCAATTATTATTTCATAACATAAATTACTTTTTTAAATTTTAATATAGTGCAACGGTAATTTTGCTGTGATACGAATAAATATCTCCCTTCAATGAGAGGTTTAAATTTTTTTCTAAAGCTTTACATAAGCTTTATCACCATCGGAGAAAGGTGACTAAGCGAAGTTTTTTTTGGCAAAAGGTTTGTATGCACAAACATGTTTGTATAATGACATTTATTTTAACTTTGTGCGGTGAAAAAAAAAATAGCATAAAAAATGTTTGTGCAGTAGGTCCACGCTATAAAGTTTTTCGAAATGTTTATGCATAGAGAAACAGTTTGTAGAAAAAAAGATTTATAAACTGATGATGTGTTATTGTGATAAAACTTTATCATTGGAGATGTTTTTCGTTTTTCCAAAAAAAAATTCAAATCGATACTTTTGTTTGAAAAAAAAACTCTTTCTTGTATTGAATTTGCTTTTTTTTTTTCTCTGGCTTATCTCCATGTCTATAAAGCACGGACACAAACATATCGCACGACACGAAACGGATACGATGACACAACTAATGTCAAAACTGCGACACATGTATATATAATAATATTAAATAATATAATAAGATTAAAACATACGCATAATTAAACTAATTAAGCTAGTGGTACAGTTCGGTTCTTATCCCCGTCCCAAATAAAAATCCCCTTCTCTTCCCCGAAAGAAAAAAAACTAAATATTGGTTGAAATAAACAAATTACAAAAAGGTTTTTTGTAGATAATATTTATAAATAAATAACAAAAATTCTATCGGTCTTCTATAGATTACAATTTGTAAAAGATTGTTTTTATCAAATTTAAATAAATAATCTAAATACGAGCATTGTTTGATAAATTATAGTACTGTAAATCATTTTTTTTTGTCAAATCATGTATAATAATTTGCATTTTAATCATTATTTTAATCCTTTAGAAAATGAAAAATCTGAAGAAAAAAAAAATTTAAAAAATGAAACAGTAGTGTCGCGCTTTGTCGGGTTATCTCGACACCGCGTCGGAAACGTGTCGCGCCGTGTCGTTTATTAATTATTATTTTTAAATATTCTAAAAACATGTCACACCGTGTCCAACACATGTCGGATGCGTATCGAGTCGAAAAGTCGGACACGGTGCACGGCTCCCATATTGAAGTGTCGGTTCATCGTATTTCCCAGTAATCCACAACATCTATCATCTATAATGTTATGCACAACCAGTGTAATCCAAACATCTCATTGGAAACTTTTACATGGATACAAGATCTAATATTTAGCAGACCTTTGGCTACTTGTGTAAGAGACCACCATCTCATGGTGATACTCACAATCTTACACTAAGGTCTGTTTGTTTACACAATTAAACACTTAATTTTAAAATATAAGTAGTAGTTAAGTTTAGAGTTGTTTGATAACATTTTTAAGTATCTCTAAATTGATTAAGTGGGTCTGAATTTACATTTGTAAATTTTCAGCACTCGAAAGCTTGCTTATAGCTGAAAAACTTGGAGGTAGCTGCTAACGTGCTAGTCATTCCATGTCTTTTTTAAAGCTTGTCGGTATTTAATTATCATTAATTCATATATATATATATATATATATATATATATATATATATATATATATATATGGGGATTGAGGGAAACAAAGTTTTAAACTTTTGCATAAAAAATAACATTTTTTTAATTTCTTTTATTTTTGGCGGCATTTTTACACAAATAAAAAAAACAACAACACACTCTCTCTCATCCATATCTTTCATAGAATTCCAAATTTGAAAATTATTTCACCAAATTTTTATTTTTCCCTCTTTATTTTGAAACAGCATTCAACATATTCCGACAATATTTCCAAAAATCATTGTCGAAATTCACTATTGTTCAAATTCATTTGATTTTCGGGATTCACCTGGGAGTTCATTGAGTGGATTTCGATAGTAAATCTTATGAAAACGATGTAATTATATCGAACCAAGTCTCAAAACGAATAGCATTAAAAAAATAAAAAATAAACAGTGAAAGTTTCTTCACGTTTGGATATCTAGATCAAAAGATATGATCGTTTGAAAATCGGGTGGAAAGAGAAAAAAACAAAAACAAAAAAATAGAGTAGGGTCCAGGCTTCCCGCGTCAGATTTTTTTTTTTTAGGTTTTGTCCTTTAGACTATAAAAATTATGCGAGTTATCCTTCTCCTTATTAAAAATATTGGGACGCCCTATTACTCAAAAATATTCCAAATGATATCTTTATCCCTAATTCTCCATATATATATTTCAACTATACCAGTTCATATTATCGAATGGATCAAAAAAATATATAATTGTATATGTATATATGATTCAAATATATATATATACACACACACACACACACACACATATATATATATATATATATATATATATATATATATATATATATATATATATGTGTGTGTGTGTGTGTGTGTGTGTGTGTGTGTGTGTAGCGACATTAATATGTAACTTTCATATGTATTTTTTGGTTTTTTATAACTTTAAGTGTTGTAAGGGTGAAATCATAAATTTGAACATTTTCAAATTTCAGATGGATTGAGGTTTCAAACGATCTAATTATTTTCATATTCAGTAAATTAACGTATTCAGACTCTGGACTCCGGACTTAACAAACGGCCCCTAAGTTGCAAAGCTAAAAAATGTAACCCGGAGCTCAGCACGTCTGAGGCAACAAAATACTTGAGCTTTCTCATACCAAATTTACCCCATATTTTTCATTAATTAGCCAAAAGACGTTCAAAAGAAAAACCCGTAAAACTTTGAAAACCGTGTAACAGTTCCCTCCAATATTAAGATCTGTGGTAGTCTTTGTTAGATGTGGTTCCGTGCTTTACCTTTTTGTTTTATGAATTTTAACAGTTTGGTGTATACGCATTTGTGGTAGTCTATCTACTATTAAGAGCATCAAAATGCTCTTCCCACAATCATCCACGTCGGCGGTTTGCAAGGAAAATTGTAGTCTTTGACATGTGGTATTTTATACATTTAATTTTCTTTTTCCCGTTTTTTTTTTCTTTCAGAGATGTATCAGACATTAAAAGTAAATATTTTATTTTATTTTTTACTTATATACTTTTTCATTTCACAATGTCATGAAACTTCCCCCAATTCTCCTCACTCACCCGGCTGCAAAAGGTTTTTTCACTTTCCATCAATATAGCTACCATTTCTTGGATTTCGAAGGGGAAACCAAGATGATAGTATCCGGCGAAGATTTTACGGCGTTCTATCCAATGGATTGAGCTATGGGTACACGCTTTGGGACGAATTAGGTCTAATCAAGGACGAAAAAGGGGAGGCTGATGAAAGTACAAGAAGGCTTTTACACGGTGGTTTATTTCTGCGGATATTATGTCGATCGAAGGGTTTTACGGTGAGTATATTGAAGGTTTTTGACTGGATAATAGCATTAATTTTTCTTTTCAGTTCATATTCGATGGCTTTGAACTCTTTATAAACCAGATTTTTTTTGTCCTTTTAGTCACCAAACACTGTTTTCTACTCCTCAGATTCTCTCTGTTCAAGCAAGCAGTCAAGACAGCTTCAGCGGGTAAATTCTTTTATTCTCTGTATTGATTATTTATTATATATGTGCATGCATATTTATTTGATGCTTTAAATGCTTTCATTCTCTGTTTACAATGATGTGTTGTTAGTTGAAATTTATTGATTTCGGTTATGTATTACTCTTCTCCCTTTATTTGTGTGTGAATGCCTATTTATTCTTGTTAGGATTGTACTTCGTCATCTTTTTGTTCTGTTGTATTTGTTGGAATTACTGCTTTTGCCTTGTACATTTACTTTGATGATACACTTTTACCAAATAAAGTTCATTCATTGTTTGCTGATGCACTTTTTCCAAATCTGAACTTAATTGATGTAAAGTGTATTTGGGTTGACTGATTTGGTAGCTTTAGTCTCACATCATAGCTATTTTTTTGTTGTTTTTGTTTAATTTGCTAAATCACTACTTAATACAAAGCATTTTGGGAGGAAAAACTGAACAACTGGTGGCGATTGATTTCTTGATCATCCTCGGGTAGTTGGGTTATAAAGGCTTTAGCTTCACGATCTGTGCAATACAGGATACTGGAAACAGAATCGGTCATATATAAATCTCTGATGAAACTAGCTAGACATGATGATGATTTTATAGAATTAGTAGTTTTAATTTCATCCTGGTGTTTCTTGTAAATCAAATCCAACTAAGGGGTGATTGGTGATGAATGGGTGGTTCTAATTATTGCAGGGTTACACTTATATCATGTGATGTAGTGTAAAGTGCGATTTTAAGGGCACCACACCGAAAACTGTTGGTCCCTTGAAAAGGCTTTGGTTAAGTTTAGAGGGGGGGTGAATAAACTTAACACTTAAAACTTTGGAGTTAACAAATTGCGCAGCTTCAATCTGCGATACTTGAGAGTCTCTTTGTGACTTCGTGAGCTCTGGCGATAAATGATGAGTTCATCTTGATAGTTGAGTTTCTTTGAATTTGTGCAGCGGAATAATATCAAAATTAAGCCTTATTACTTGTTGTTAAATATGATACTAAGTATTAGATACTTAGTAGTGCAGGTGTGTGATTTCAGTTGCTAGATTCAGTAGGTTGATGAGTGATATAAACTAAGTGCAGAAAGTAAGTGCAGAAAGTAAATAGCCCGATTTTATAGTGGTTCCAGGTGATGTAATCCTGTCAGTCCACTCTTCTCCTGTGATGTTGGAGGAAATTCACTAGAGATCTTTGATGTAGCTTTTACAAAGATTCCTAAGATGTTTGTCCTTCACCAATAGCTATGGCTTCACAAATGGAAGGAGCAGGTAGGATTCTTTGCTCCTGAGTCTTCCACCGGTCCTTGAAGGGTAGGATTGCCTCTTCACCGGCTCCACCACAAACAACAATCTTTCACACACAACAGATGCTTCTTTGTCTTCAAGCAGTTCTTTATAAAATAAAGAATGAATCAAATAAATGATTGATTTGCAAACATCTTGATTAGGATGATGTAACCGGCGAGCCTTGCGATCTTCAAGTGTGTATGCTTGATGCGGCTTGAACACAGAATGCACTTGAAGAAAATAACTAGATAAGCAGCCTTAAGCTCAGTAAGTTCAGCAGGCTGTTTTTCAGCTCAGTATTGTCACTTCAAGTTTATCCCAAAAATTCATCTTTTTTTCTTGAGTTGAAAGTCTTCTATTTATAGGCAAGAATGCATGTGACTTGTATTTGAATTTCAAATGTGACCGTTCCTTGTATTTGTCCCATCGACCGCATTGCGTCTCTATTCATAGGGGTGACATCGTCGAAATTCCTTTTGATGGCGATCTGTCCCACCCTTTGACTTGTATCCAATGGATAAAAATAAAAGTCATCCCAACGTCTTTTAATCTCGACCTTTGATTTTCTTGATAAGTCGAGGTAGTTGGCATCCTTATCCATGTAATCTTCCAAGATAATCTTGAATTAATCGAGGTAATACATCAAAGAGGTTCATGAGTCTCTTTGAGATACCTATCGATCTCATTGATCATCATATAATCGTATATAAAATATAATGCAATTGATTACTTCTATCTAACTTTTATTTGTGTAGTTAGATTACATCATTTTAATTGTAACTAAGTTCCAAACATCATCCAACTTATGGAACTTAGACCTTACTACACAAGGCATATGTAATCGTTTAGGTCATCACAGACTTGCCTAAATTTCGATTCCATATCCTTGACTTTAAATACTAAGTTTGATCCCTTAGCCTTCATTTCATCGAGTTTGAACCTCGGCCCTCGGTCTTGATCTTCAAGCAGGTTCACGACTAGTCTCATTGACCTATCTACCCCATCGACCTAGACCGATCTCTTGATATCAATCAATGACCCTTTCTGATGCTTGTTTGATCAAACCTATTTATGAATCAAACTCTAATAAACCTATACATTTTATCTAGACATCTTTTTGCCTTTGCACTATAACAGCTAGTATGGCACTCATCATCAAAACTAAGAAATAAGTCCAACAATTTCCCCTTTTTGGTGATGATGCCACTACCTCACCTAATCAACAAAGCAAAAAGATAAAACACAAAAACAGAACAAATTCAGTCAATTCTCATTATAAACATTGTTCAGTTATTACAAACTAGATGCAGCAAGGATAAAGAATACAAAGTATGCTGATCTATTGTCTCTTTTCTCTTTCTCTTCTAGCCTTCTCAGCTTGCTCTTGATAGGCTCTGATCTCTTCTATCATTTGACTCATCCATTCATTCTCAATTAGTGTAAAATCAATATAAGAATTGACTTGTTTCCACCAGTTCCATGCTTCAGGCAGGACAAGATTGATGTCATTTACTCGAATCCAAACCTCATATACTGACTCCTTGAATTCATCCAGGTGAGTCCTTTGCTTTTGTAATAGGTAGCACCTTATCACCTCTCGCTACTTCTTCATACATTGCTTGCCTTAGGGCTCGACTCTTGCTTCCCAAAATTTCAAACTCAAGAAAGAGTTAAGACCTTCATGAAATCCCATGTCATGATAAGGTCTCTCTCTGTTGTAATACTCTTTCTTGTACTGTCTAAGTAGATCATCAGTGAGTTGGACTCTGCCAGGTGCAGGTTGCCTGAAGGCATTTGTATCATCTGTCCATCTCTTCTGTGCAAAGAGTCTTGCAGCCTCCTTTGCTGCAGCTGATTGGCCCTCTTCCCCCTTAGTGACATCATCAACAAAGCGGGATATAAGGCCATGAATAGCCTCCTGTGATACTATCACTCTATGCAATTGACCTTCCATAGTTCCAGTTCTAGTATCAAGAGAAGTAATCCTGGATTGCAATGTCTCCTCCAGTCTGTTGATCCTTTCAGTAAGTTTGGGATCAGGCATAGCAGGTTGTTGTGCAGCAACAGTAGGCTCAGCAGGTTTAGGCGTATCAGCAAGCTTGTCAAGTTTCTCATGGATAGAAATAAGTTGGTCTTTTAGAAACTTGTCTTTGGCAGTATTTCCAACCTTGATACCCCTGACATCTAGTATCAAGTCATTCATAGCATTTTGAGTGGATGCAAAATTTGAAGCAACTGTATCAGTAGATTGTCTGTTATCATTTACCATCTTCATTAGTTCTTCAAATCTCTGTTCTTGCCTGTCCAGTTGAGTTCTTAACTGTTGCATATCATTTCTTACAGTTCTTAACTCATTGAAAACTTCAACTGGCACTCCACTGGTCATTCTACTAGCAGTAGGTCCATCAGCAGGCTCCTCAACTCTATATTGTGCCTGTTGTCTGCTGATGACCATTGCTTTACTCATATCTCTCCCAGCAGGGGGAGGTCCTTCCTCTACCATTGCACCAAGAATGTCTTCCATAACCGGATCTTGTGCAGGTTCCTCAAGCAACTTCTTCTTCTCCAAAATTTGAAATTCTTCATCACTATAGTCATAGTCCAAAGAAATTGTTCTTCTTGATTAACTGGCGACTTTGTCGACTATCCTTCCCTACTGATGGCCTTGGCTCCAAGAGGCTCCACTACACAAGCGACCTCATCAATAACGGGGTTTCCTCCAAACCCAAAGTTTGTTCGAACTGTGTCAGTCTTTGTTTGAGACTCAGCACTGTACCTCCTGTTCTCAACCTTTGTGCGAGTCTTTGTTTGTATCCCAAACAACTGCACTCTCCTCTTCGATTCTCTGTGGATTGAATATAGCCTCATTATCCACTTGAAAACCTTCGCACGACCAATCTTGTGCAGGATGATGGCAGTTTTAGTAAGAGTGCCTTCAATGTCAAATCCATCTTGATATTCAATGGACTCTTCTGAGCTGGCACTAGGTTCATTAAAATCAGTAACTGTTTCTCCATCCAAATCCTCACTCTGTTCATCTTCATTTTGTGGAGCAGGCTCTATATCATGTAATGTACTTGGTTCATCAGCCAGCCTACCAGCACTCAAAGTGATTCCTTCATTGATCAGTGCTTCAAGATCATCCATGGTGAGAACTCGTAGATCCTCATCCATTTCTCCCGTCTGGCGGCCCTCGTGCAGACTTACGATATCGACGTGAGATCACAGCGGGAGGTTCATTTATCAATGCAGTCCCACTGGTTCCTCCTGGTCCGGAGGGGAAATCTCCTCTGGAGTCAGATGATGAGGAAGAATCATCATCTCCATCTCTTGGATCCCTAAACTTAATACCCTCCTCCTTCTGTTGCTCATCAAATAGATCCATCAGTCTGGATTGCAGCAGGGTGGTATCAACCAGATCCAGCAAGTTCTCTACTCCCAACTTGTTAAAAGCCCATTCCTCAAAATCAGTCATAGGTTCAGCAGCTGGCTTTTGTCTCTTGTAGAAACCAAACTTCCATTGAAAATAATCAGCAATTTGCTGAAGTTTGGGATCCACATAATCTTCAGTTTTCTTCCTCTCTTTCACATGCCTTTCAAAGGGCATGAAAGATCTCCTGGGAGCAGCTCCAGTAGCTTGTTGACCTCCAAAGGTTCCAACAAGCAGACTCATGGTCTCTTCTACAGATGTTTGAAAGTCACGAGTTTTTGTGGATCAGACATTTGTACCTACTACTTCCATCCGTATCACACTTGGTTCCCACGACTTACATGCTCATCGCCAGGTTAGCAGCAGACGCTCTTTCCACGATCTATTGCCAAACTTGCGGTGGTCTTCAACCAAGTCTTCAATCACCTCTTCAACTACCACAAAGCGAGTTCGAGTTCGGTGGTTTCTTTGTGGTTCTTGATGGACATCACAAAGCAGGCTCAGGATCAGCAGACTGCTGTATATCTTCAACAGATTGCTCAGAAACAACCTGTCCAAAGATCGTGAGACTTGACACCCTCTTCAGGTGAGGAGTCAGTGATCACCACAGGTGGAATGATAGTTAGAGGCTCGGCCTCAAATTGAGCCTCTCTCTTCTTCTTCTACTAGTGCTTTTTCTTGGATTCTTTGAGCTTCCGGGTTTTTCAAACTCTTTCCCTTGCCATATTTCTTCTTTTTGGCAATTTCCTTCCTTCTCTTGGAGAGGGGTTCATCATCTTTCTCAACCACAGTAGACTTTCTCTTTCTACTGTCTTCTTTCTGTTGTTCCCTCAGAATTTCAACAACAGTTTTTCTTGGAGCCACAGCAGGGTCAGTAACCTCCACTTGACCCTTAGCAGACTCAACAGTCTGTGCTGTTTCCTTCCTTGTTTTCTTTGAGGGTTTTGATGCCTCTGTTGTTTTCTTTTTATCTCCACTCTTTCTCTTAACAACAGCTTTCTTTGGTGCAGCAGGTTTAATTGATATCTTCTTAGTTTGCTGAACCTGCTCACCACCAGCATCACCATCATCATCATCATTATCATCATCAGTAGCCTCTCCAGCAATCTCTTCATCATCATCAAGTCCAGGAATTGCATAATCAATCTCCTTCTTGTATCTGGGTCGATTTATGTTTACTGAGTTCAAGATCGGGAACCTCAGGATGATTCAAGCAGAGTCGGACCATTAAACCTAGGGGTAAGGCCTTTGATTTCCTTTTCCTCGCTTTCTCTTCCTTGGCAACTTTCTTCATATAAAAATGAAGTAACCAAATTTAATCAAACTTCAAACTTACGCAAATGATCATCATCAACTCTATCTTGGGTCCGGATAGAGTATACATACCGCCAACCAACCCAAGTATGTTCTTTGCAAACGATTTGCTCAAGTGAGTTGTACTCAGGCCAAATATGCCTGCAGTTGATGCCAGGAACTGATTTTGTGTCTTGATTTGTCTTAATCTGATCCACAAATGCCATCTTGTTCAATCCCATTGCTTCAGGATTGACAGGACCATCTACAACTTCTTCAAAACCAAACACTTCTCTCGGTGAACGGAGGAGATTACAAGCTCCTCAGCATTCACAGTGGTTTTGAATGCTTCAGTTCCTTCTTCCACGATCATGTTCTTCCGTAAATCAATAACATTGGTGTATGAGATTGTTTCTAATCGATATTGAGCTTATTCTCCAAGCACTCGCAAACCTCCTTATTCTTCGACCTATATTGATGGCCAACTCAGTTCTGTTTGCATCTTCAACAAAACCTCTGACACTTTGGCTTGATTCAATTTGTACATCAACTTTTTCCGCCATTTTAATGAGAAAGAAGAGATGAAGAAGATTGAATCTCAAATCTGTGTTCACACAGTGTAAACGATTGCAGTGATAAAGCAGATTTGCAAGTAGCGATCTCGTTGTATAATGATGCGATTATATAGGCAAGTGAGTGGTTGAAGCTGTCATTGCGTATATTGAGGTAACCACGATTAAATCGAGTAAATCTTTGTCTTGACACGTGGCCCATTACTCCTCCATAATGTTTGTAACCGTTGGATGGTTTGGTTGTGGTAATAATGGATAAAACAAATATCCCGCCAATAAGCTTTTGACTTTAATTATTTTGGTGAGTAACGTTCCTCCGGTGAGGTAATCCTCGGCGAGGTGGGCCGAGCGATCTACGATAAGTGAGGCTTCAGCTGACTCTTGACAAAAGTACTCACGATCCTTGTTTTCTTCTTGTTTTGTTCAATTGATAATACAAGATGAAGTTTAATACCAATGGTCGATCTCATCAAGTGAGCTCACCCAACATGACAAAGACCAATCCCTTGGCAACCTCATTTGCTCAATTGTCCAAACATAAGTACATGGAATTGTTGATACCAATGACTAATCGCTAAGTGAGCTCACCCAACATAGCAAAGACTAATCCCCTTGGTGAATTTCGGTACATTCTTTGAATATCAGTCAACCTTTAATATTCCAAGTTCGGTCCTTAATTTGGCAAATCTTTCACTATCAAGTGGCTTAGTGAAAATATCGGCAAGTTGATCTTGAAGTAGGGATGTATAGAACCACCACATCTTTCTTTTCAACATGATCTCTTATAAAATGATGCCTCACATCAATGTGTTTGGTTCTTGAGTGCAAAGCAGATTTTTGTGATTGCAATTGCACTTGTGTTATCACACATAATTGGAATTTCCTTTTCTTCAATTCCATAATCCCTTAATTGTTGTCTTATCCATAGTACTTGTGCACAAAGAACTTCCAAAGACAATGTACTCAAACCAGTGATGGAAGTTGATATAGAATTCTGCTTTCTTGCTAAACCAGAAACCAGTCTATTTCCCATTAAGCGCGATTGAGTTCACGAGGTGCTTTTTCTATCAATCTTGCATCCAAAGATAATCGTAATCTGAGTAGGATATAACTTTGAAGCTTCCTTCCTTGGAGTACCATATCCCTACTCCCAAAGTCTCTTTGAGATACTTGAGAACTCTCTTGATTGCACCTAAATGACTTTCTTTAGGTTTAGATTGAAATCTTGCACAAACACTACAAACAAAGGATATATCAGTCCTTTGGCGGTCAGTCTGACAGATCGCCTATCATCCTACGTATAAGGTCCGATCAACATCTTTGCCTTCTTTATCTTCATCCAATCGATGTTTGTACTCATAGGAGTTGAATTCTTAGTGCTATTTTCCATACCAAACTTCTTCAACAACTCCTTGGTATACTTGGTTTGATGAATGAAGATTTCATCCTTCATTTGTTTAACTTGCAATCCCAAAAAGTAGTTCATTTCTCCCATCATACTCATTTGAAATTTACTCTTCATTAGATTTGCAAACTTTTCACAAAGTAAATCATTTTGAGAACCAAAAATTATGTCATCCACATAAATTTGTGTCAAGCAGGTCTTTTGTCCCTTCACTCGATTCGAAAAGTGTCTTGTCAATGGTGCCTTTTGTAAAACCATTGTCCACCAAGAATTGAGATAGAGTCTCATACCATGCTCTTGGTGCTCTGTTTCAATCCATAAAGTGCTTTGTTGAGTCTATACACTTTATCTTCTTGATCTTTAACTTCAAATCCAGGAGGTTCTTGAACATACACTTCCTCCTCTAGAATGCCATTCAAAATGCACTCTTGACATCCATTTGATATACTTTGAAGTTCTTATATGCAAGCATGTGCTAAAAATAACTCGATAGCTTCCAATCTTGCAACAGTGCATAAGTTTCATCAAAATCTATTCATTCGCTTGAGAATAGCCTTTTGCAACTAGTCGGCCTTATTTCTCACAATGGTACTGATTCATCAAGTTTATTTCTCAGTATACCCACTTAGTACCAATGATATTTGCATAACTTGGCCTTTCAACTAGTGTCCAAACTTGATTTCTTTCAAATTCATTTAATTCTTCTTGCATGGCAATTATCCAACTGGATCTCAAATTGCTTCTTCAACAACTTTAGGTTCCATTTGAGATAGAAAACAAGTAAACATGGCTTCAGGTTGTCTTCTAGTCCTTACACCTTGGCGTACATTGCCAATAACTTGTTCAAAGCAGGTGATTCCTTAACCATTGTGGATTTTGGTTATTTTGATTATCAGGAACATCATCTTGATGAGGGTCTCAGTAGTTTCTTCTACAAAGGGGTCGCAGATCCTTGAACCGCTTTCGATTGTTGCATCGGTAACATTATTAGCGGGGTGTTAAATTGGCGAGATCATAAACTTTCAAGTCATTGAATCTTTCCAAAACTTCAACACAATCTGGATCGGTGACTTGTTGATTCTCAGTGAGTTCACAATCTTTATCTTCCATACCAAGATAAACTTAGGTTCATCAAACACAACATGGATTGTTTCTTAATGTTTGTTGATCTTTTGTTCGAGACCACTGAATGCTCTGCTGACTGAAGAATATCCTAAGAAAATTCCTTCATCTGATTTTGGTTGGAATGTTTTCAAATGAACTTTATGATTTAGAATAAAACATTTGCTTCCAAATGGATGAAAATAGGATATGTTAGGTATCCTTCCATTCCAAATCTCATAAGGTGTCTTCAGTAGCTTCTTGTTTACTGATGTTCTGTTTTGTGTATAGCATGATGTATTTCTTGCTTCAACCCAATATCTTTCAGGTAGCAATGCCTCACAAATCATTGTTCTTCCCGCTTCCTTTAAAGTTTCATTTCTTCTTCAAAGAACCCCATTTCTTTGTGGTGTACCAGCAGACAAGTTGATGTAGTACACCATTCATTCACAATATTCTCTTATGACTTTATTGAGAAATTCAGTACCCTGATCTGATCTTATCTTTATAACTGTTAAACTTTTCTCATTTTGTAATCTCTTCAAAAGATTAGGCATGCTTTGAAGTGTTTCACTTTTCTTGTTCATGAATATCACCCAAGTGTATCTAGAATAATCATCCACAACCACTAGAGTGTACTTCTTTCCTGTTACACTTGTTGGAGTTATTGGTCCAAAAAGATCCATATGCATCAGCTCCAACACTCTATTTGTTGATTGTTTGGTCTTTGATTTGAAGCTTAACTTTATCTGTTTACCTTGCTGACAAGCATCACATATAGCATCCTTCTTGAATGTGATCTCAGGTAAACCAACCACCAGTTTCTTCTTTACTAACTGATTAATATCATCAAAGTTTAGGTGATTCAACTTCTTGTGCCATAGCCAATTGAGTTCAGACTTAGTATGCACTATCAGACGAGTTTCGAGGCTGCAGAGACCAATCCACAACATACATATTCTGTTGTCTTCTACCAGCAAGTACAACTTGATCACCTCTTTCACTAATGACAATGCAGTTGTCTTTGTCAAAAGTGACCTTGTATCCCATATCACAGAATTGTCCAGTGCTCAGCAAGTTGTAATCCAGTCCTTCCACATATGCAACATTCTTGATTGTAAGTCCATTTTTGATAAGTGTGCCATATCCTCTTGTATATCCAGGTGTATTTTTGTTGCCAAAATTCACCCTTGGACCATCTTTTGCCACAAAGTTTGATAAAGCAGTGCTTGCTTATTCTTTGTCATGTGTCCGGAACATCCTTTGTCAAAGTACAGACACCCTGCAAAACAAAGTTAATGCATTTTAGGTACCCAAACCTGTTTGGGTCCATAATGGTCAGTGGTAAGCATGACCCTTGGCATGTCTCCATAAGGTCTTCTCCTGAATGTGTCATACTTTGGTTCATACTTTGGTTCATACATGTATTCCACACATCCATAAGTTCTAACGATGAGGTTGTGTAGGAATCACATATATTTTCCGGCCTTTTGGTTTATAATCTTTGTTTGAAGTGATTCTTGTTGTTAGAAACATTTGCATAACCATAGGTGTGTTTGTCTATTAGAATCACTCTATAATATGGAGTCTCTTTGAGGTCTTGTGTAAGTCTCTCTGCTGATCCCATTGTCTAGGTCTTACCCTAGCTGCATGGTTATACTTGTTGTTTCTAATAGTAGATGCAGGAATGTTCCAATCTTCATCAGTGGGAAATAGTCTACCTTTCCCCCTGAGATAAGTATCCCTTGAATGATTAACATTTTTGGGTTTGGGATTCTTATCCTTGGAGTATTTCTGTTTCTTACCCTTCTGTGGTCCAGCAGACTTGGTAGCAGTGTCCGCTATCGTGAGCTTAGAAACACAAGAAGATCCTATTTTTGGATTTATTCTTTTACTAGAGTCGTTGACTTCTTAGACTTACGATTTTGCTTCCTTGAAGCATTCTCATTGGGTTTTCTTCGCTTCAAAGAACCTTCTTGGGAGTTGGATCTAGTGCGGTACAAACTTAGGACCAATTCAGTACTAGGTTCGAGAACCTTACTGGATCCACTCTTGTTAGATTGTTGAGTTCCAAATCCAAGCCCTGTTTCTATCCCCATAAGGCTTTCCGATTTGTATGCGATGATTGGAACAAGATGGTTTGTGAGATTCAGAGGTTGCTGGATGTTCATGAGACTTATTTTGATTCGTTCAACATCTTTTTCTTTACCCTTGAGAACCCTTAATTCAAACTTTCAATCTTCCTACTTCTAACTCAAGAGTTTTTTCGGCCTTCACAACCTCATAGCCGATTGTATTATCCTCGGTTGATTAAGGATGGCATCCAAAGTCTCATTGTTGTCGAATTTCTAGGATTTGAACCACAAGTTGATTCACAATCACTTTCAAAGCGGGAGTATTGATAGATGATGTTGTATACCTCCTCAGTTTCATCCATATTGGCCATCAAAGCATAATCCTCCATATCAGCAACCAGTGTTGTATCATCTGATTCATTTCCTTTTTCAGATTCCACATCATATCCTGATTCATCTTCAGCAACCATAGCCTTCTTGCCATGTCTTCTTTGTTGACTCTTGGTCTTCGATGAGTCGGACAATCAGTCTAAAATGTCCAGCTTCTTGCGGTTGAAGCAAAGATAATCAGGTTCCTTGCCTTGTTTTAGTTCAGGACAGTCAGGTCTAAAGTGTCCTGGTTTCTTGCAATGAAAGCACAAATAATCATTATCTTTCCTTGGTTCTTCTTTCCTTCTTTCAGTAGGCCTCTTTGTAAAATTTCTTGTAGGGGCCTTTCCAGTCTTCATCATCCTGATTTTCTTGCTCAGTAGGGCAATTTGTTCTTGCATCTCATCCAGCATATCATCCTGTCCTCCTCGATGTTTCTTCATGATGTGAAGCACCAATCTTGTGGTCTTTGGCTCTTCCTTTTTCGCCAGCACAAGCTTTTGCTAAATTCATAAGCCTTTAAATCTGAAAATAATTTGAAGGTGTCTTCTTCATGCAACTTTCTCATTTCCTCAATTGCAGTCACCTTCATTTTCCAAACATCTCTTGCAGGTAGAGCTTCCAAGATTTTGGTGTTTATTTCCTCTTTTGAATAACTTACACTCAGCAGGGTAAGTTCATCCAGGATTGCATTGAATCTTGATTCCATTTGCTCAATAGTTTCATTAGGTAGCATCTTGAACTTTTGAAACCTTTTTCTGGCCACACTGATTTTGTTCTTCTTTATTGCATCGATTGCCTTCACAGATTAAGTGAATCTTATCCCAAAGTTCCTTTGCGATCTTGCAATCTTTAACCTTCATATACATATTGCTATCCAAGGTTACGTAAATGATATCAATAGCAATGTTGTTGAGGTTTGCTCTTTTTCATCTTCTCGCATTCCATTCTCTTTTTGGTTTGGGAATGTACTCGATTCATCACCCATTCGGCACGCCTTTGTAATCTCCAAAGTGGTCCTTGATTAGTACATCCATCATCTCATCATGAGTAGCGACAAGATATGCCACGCATTCGACGCTTATACTCATCAAATCTATCAAGAGAACACATCAACATAGTTCTAGCATCTGTGTGTTGTCCATGATGCAAGTCTTGAAAATCGAAGAACTTGAAAGAAAGTTTTAAAGAATTTTTGCAAGCACAACAAGTAGATTCCTTGAGCGAAAGCACCGCTCGATACCAATTCTTAGGATCAAGCGCTTACCGTTGTACTAAAACCAATTGGTGTTAGTAAAGGTGCAACTTTATTTCCTTAAATCACACCATTCAAACGCCATGGGTTGAACTAACATGGGAGGCGAGAGAGTCAGACACCCAACAATCCCCCCAAAGACTGCTACCCACATTCAACCGGGACACCCGTAGTATGCCCTGGGCGAAATGGTTTACTACGTAAATGTTGTTGCCAGGATTCGAACCCATGACCTTCTCTGATACCAATTCTTAGGATCAAGCGCTTACCGTTGTACTAAAACCAATTGGTGTTAGTAAAGGTGCAACTTTATTTCCTTAAATCACACCATTACAGCGCCATGAGTTGAACTAACATGGGAGGGCAGAGTGCTGTACACCCAACAAAACAATTGACTGGCATAAAGTCGATTATAGAGTTGAGAATCTGACTTTCACACGGTGGGAAATCGATTCTCAGCTGTGGAATCGCTTGAAATAAAGTCGATTGTACTGTGGGAGCCAAAAACAGTAGATTTGGCGTGGTTCCTTTAAAGACGTCCATCTCTAAATGGTTTAATAACTACTCAGTACTCATAATACATGCTTCATGACCGTTTAAAATTCATCGTTGTTGAAGTAACAAGATCATGATTTGTATCTTGAAAACCAAAGTCATTCATAATTTTGAAATTCACGCCAGTGAAGTACCATTGTACAACCATAATATTTTAATAGGAGAGGAAATCATACTAAATGACAAGTAAAAGAAGAAAAAAAAAATCTTTCTTGCTTACTGATTAAAAAAACTATTGAGTTTAATGAAGAGAGGTCTACGACATAGGATAAAGAAAATGGCGATGAACATGTACTTTTCCTATGCATTCATTGAGAAAACCAAGGTATTAGGTACTTATAAATGTCAGTAGCATTAAATTTTTGAGCTTTTAAAATGTTAGCCCTTTGTGCTGTACGGATGCTATTTTTCTTGAACATATTTTAATTTTTGTTTTTAAAGTATTGCATTTAATAGATGGCACAGTGCATCTAATTTATTATTTATGATGTCTTAAAACATTTTGGTTTTGTTTTTGAAAGTGATATGGATTTGGAGATTTGTTGTTATTTGATAATGGTGAGAGTTGTGATCTTCTTTTAATTCCTTTGATAATTGGGTGTTTGTGATTTTTTTCAATTACCAAATGTAATAGAACTGAGATTGCACTGCAATATCTCCGCTATAACATTAACGTCTTTGATATTGTACCTTGTTTTTGTTGGTTTTAGACTACGGTGTTCGTCTGGTGTGTTACGACGGTGATATTGTTGCTGGTTCTTCATGCTCTGTACAACTGCAATGGAAGCTCTTCAGGTACTTCTGCAATATGCTTCACTTATTGTCTCAACTTTATTATATTAAATCGGATGTTGTTATGTTTTGGTTAGTTTCTTGGTCATGTGATCAATGTTACCATAGTTGAGAAGTAACATGATTAGATTACATCATTCAAATTGTTCGTCGCATAGAAGCTCACAACCAACACACCATCTGTTTATTCTTGGTAGAACAACCAAAGCGAGCAAATATGCAATGCTTTTGATCTACTAGGTTCAAAAGGTTTTAATTTGTTATAGTCCAGTGTTGTGAAAAGATGATGTAAAGATTGGGAAATCGGTAAAAAATATCAAGGATATGTCGATCGATACGGAGGTAACAAAAGCGATTTTTTTGTTCTGTTTACTTTTTTGTGAATATATCCATTTTTACGCTCTTCGTGTTTGCCCTTGGAGTTTATTCTACCAAGTTCAAGATTTTTTAAGCTTGATTAGCTGTTGTTTTGCATAATCAGTTTGGTATACCTTTATTTTTCTTTTTACTGATTTCTCCATCATCGGCGATAGAGTTAATTTTCATTTTTAATTTTTTTGTGCCCCTAAGATTCAGGATATGATTAAGTGTGAACCTTTTTTAGTGGTTAGATTTTCTTGTTAAATCCCATCGAGCGATCCCCCTCTTTATATGTTTATGAGTACTTAATCTTGTCTGTAAGCTTGCGTTGCATTGAATACTGAGACAAGACCGATGTTCCAAGCTGATACATGATCCCGAGTAAAAGATATGATTAAGTGTGACTTGGGTCATCAAAACCTGATTCTTTGAGTGTGGTTCGATCAAGTTTGATAGATGTTCTTGCTATGGGATCATATAGGATGATAAAATTATATTAGTTGTTGAGCGGTCAACTTTTCACCTAAATATTTGTAAGGTCTATGGGAAATCGGTGTACAGATAATATATTATCTATACAAATTGATGGCGTAACAGATAAATTCCCAGCTCATATGATGGCTGCTCCGCCTCAAATTACAATACTGTTTTGGTGAACCATATTACTTAGCATTCTTTTGATTTGTTGATAATAGTTATGTTTCTCTTACTCATGCTGCAAGAAAAGTGTTCAGGTGTGTTATGTTTAAATATTTAAACCACTCACTTTCTCAAGCTTAAGCTTTTGAAAGAGATGGTGATCCAAGAAATCTAAGAAGATGATAGGCGAAACGTTTATGTTTTCATGTTTGTCATTCTACGAGTGAAAATTGTGCACTGGGGATAGTGCACGCCTGATTAAATATCAAGGGTCTCTGTAAGACGACTCTATGAAAACTTTAGTTTTGTTTACCATTTGCATACTATTCTATTTAGGATCATAAATTGAACATATAGCATTATTATATGTGTGATCCTCGACTTTATCTTTTGTTGTACAATACACATATTTCTCATTGTTGTATATTTCAGTGTGGGGTGTTAGCTTTCATGTTTTCTCATTTTTGTGCCCCTATGATTCATGACAGATTTTTTGTTCTTAATTGTAATGGTCATGGTTATATAGAAAAAGTGTATTTATACATATATCATTATTCAGCTTGTTAAAGTTCCTGCAGTATTAGGCTTTAATGTCATTTCAATTGAATTTTGCCGTGATTAACAAATTTATGTATGTTAATTGTTTGCTATCCGTTCTGTTTTCAAAGGGTACCATGATATGAGTTGTTGCCTATTAACCGAATATCAGCATGTTTAACAGACTAATGCAGCCCTACGATCGCTACTATTTGTCAAACGCTTTTATTAAAGAAGCGAATCTAGAATTTCAAGTTGGTGATTATGGTTACGTGTGGACTCTTACTAACTATACACATGTAGAGCTTATTGAAGATGCAGTCCCTTACAATATCCCATGCGTTTCAACTTTATAAAGTTTTCAAAGCTTTATAAATGGATGGAACACAACGAACCAATAGGTAACATTTCTTATGTATGTGTTATCATTTAATCCATATGCTACCAATGCTGCTGGAAAAGCAATTGAAGCAACTTCTGGACTTGAAAGCCCAATCAAGAAAATCAAAAATAAAGAAAAGGAGTGTCAAGTTCTGGTGCTATTTTGTTTTTTAAACAATGCCAGTGAACCTTTTGTGTAATACAACTATCTTTTGCTATATATAATGTTTGTGTATTATAAGCAACAGAAAAAATCATTCTAATGCTTATAAAATACATAAACATGCAGGTATACTGGGTAAAATAATCATCGCTATTTAGTACTTATCTATGGCCAAGAGTAGCCTATTCTCTAGCTGCATGTACGCCTTATATAAGGCAGTAGAAACTGCTTTAATTTTTGTACTTTTCAAGTGCTCGTTATGTATTCTGCTTGTTAATGTATGCCCCTGCCTTGTTTGGAGTTATTTGTTTGTTATTTATTTTTTAGTTGTTTTTTTTTTATGTTTAAGTATAGGTGATTCAAAGACCCAAATAGAATCTGCATTTTGAAATTATAGAATGATATTTAGCCATTTTAACAATTACATGTTGGGTATGTTGGGTCCGCCGTGCCTTGCACGGTGTTGTCCTCTACTAGTATATAGAGTAATTGCATTATCTAATAGTCTCTGTTAGATCTGGTTCCGTGTTTTACCTTTTTGTTCTAACACAGCCTAAGGATTTTTAGTATAAGGGTCAGAAATTTGTCAATTAACGGTTTGACATATTCAATTATATACATGTAATAATATGAAAATAGATAAAAACATAAGGCCAATATATTAAAATAAAGAGGTCAATTTCACACATATATATATACACGTTTATAAAAAAATCGTTATTATTTATACATAATATTTTATTTTTAAGAAATTCGCCACACCCCAAAAGCCCTATGTAAAGCCGCCATTAGGTGTATAATTTATTCTTGTTATAGGAACGAGTTTTACGTGACGCACGTGCTGAATGCGAACATTTTAAACTTGAATCTGAGGCCAAGCACCCTATGTAAAGCCACACTTAGGTATATAATTTATTCTTGTTGTAGCTGGAACAAGCTTTACGTTAAGCACGTGCTGTGTGTGAACATTTTAAACTTGCATTTGAGGCCAAGTTGGCTGATGCATTAGCATACGGAGTTCAAGATAAATCATTACAGAGATAACTCCAAAGAGCTTGGAATTTGATCGGAAATTGCAATAAGAAATGAGCTATCAAGGGTAAAGATCCAGGGCATAAACTATGACATATGTTGAATGTTATCTCTACAAGTGTGTATGTATATAATTTAAATTATAATATTTATCAGGTCATAATATCTGATACAAATGAAAAAGGAGAAGGAGAATTCAAAATTATCTCGTTCATTAAGACACATGTTTGGAAGGAACCAAACACATGCCATATTCGCACAGGTATGGCATTATATTCGCACGAATATGGCATGTGTATGGTTCCTTCCAAACATCTGTCTTAATGAACGAGATAATTTTAAATTCTCTTTCTCCTTTTTCATTTGTATCAGATATTATAACCTGAAAAAAGTATAATTTGAATTAAATAAATATATATATATCATGACATAGTTTATGCTCTGAATATTTTGAGGCAGGATATGCTTGCTGCTCTTCTTGCCCCCCATTTTTACCTATTTGTATGGTTCACTACTACGTTCACAAAAATTCTCAACATTTAGTGCTTTCTTCAAGTTCTCTTCTCGTTTCTCGACTTCTCTTATGGAAATAAGATGGGCTGACTTTTCTGAGTTCTTCAAACTTTGAGTTCCACTTCTTTTTCTCAAAGCAATCTCACATTGTATTGATAGTCCACCAGCTATTCAAGAGCAAATATAAATCATGAATAAGAAAAAATAAATAATAAATAAGTATACACATAATGAATTAAAAATTTAATGTTCGAGAAGAAAATGCAATTGAAACAGAAATATACAGACCTAAGGCGAAACAACAAATATTGTATCTCCTGTTATGCAGTAAATGGATCTAGTGGAGAACAATATAGAAGTCTGCGCGTGATAAAAGACTGCGCGTCTAACGTGAGTAAATAACAAGAAAGCATTTTCAATCTTTTTCCCTGGAGCAAGTGCCAGTCATAGTTCCTAGCCAAAAATCACAAAAGAAAAAGAGAGCATAGGTCTGATTGACAATTTTTGATTGAAAGGTTGCTTCGTCTGCTTTGGGTTTATGCCAAACATATTGGGTTTTGTGTATTGTGAGGAGAAAAAGTGGAAGAAAGTCATCGAAAAAGGCTGCTTTTTCAGATGCGAAGTGATCGGAGGTGAAAAAAGTGAATATATTCATAACCAAACAGCCCATGTACTTCCTCAAAACCAAAATTACAAGGAACGGCTTGCAGAAATACAGTCAGCAGACTCAGCACTCGAAAATAAAACCTAGTCAACCTGATAGACATAGACGTCAGAAACTAAGGACATATAAAGTTACCGGCTTACCGCATCTTCCATGCCAATATGCCATAGATTAGAATATGAGATACATACGATTCAGGTCCAAGTAACAGATCACAATAAGCACGGTTACATCTATTCATGGACGGACCCAAGCCCACCCGGATTTTATTTTCGGTACATAAAAAATCTTATATAACTCAGTCCTACACATTTAGTGGTTTTAATCCAGCCCACCCGAATATTCTTATATTGTCCATTAGCCCACCCGACCTACAAATCCTGGTTCCGTCCCTGCATCTATTAACAGAAATCACCTTCCCAGGTTACAAGAGTGTAAGATTTAATGAAAGTGAAGATGATTATTGTTTAATGATGAAGAGAGAATTACAGAGGAGAATACATAAAGAGAGACTCTAACTTCCAGCCGCCCAGAAATAAAGCCATACAACGGATACGAGTTTAAAAGAGTAAACAAACATAAAGGCAAAGTCAACAAACTAAGTAATACAACCTAAAAGGATCCAACTATAAATATTTATTTGATTATACACAAAGAGAAAGGAATAGAGAAGATAAGACCTTTTACCACAAGCAGAGCATTAATATAGAAACATCAACTGATTATTTTAACCCATAAAACACATATCATACTTTGAACATATGACTTAACATTTATAAAAATGATTATACATACAGAAGATTAGATCCATAAAATGCTAACACAGATTCTTAACATCAAATTCGCGATGGGCTCAGATTCGAAATAGGTTTCAGACCAAGAGAAACAGATTAGTCAGAGAAAATAGAAAAGATTCGATCTTGGCATCATGTCAGAACATATAAGAAAAGATGTTACCTTTTTGGCTGATAATGCAGATAGATTTCCTTTTCAGCATCAAAGATCAATGCTTTCTTCATAGACTCTGCCATCTAAGCACCAAATGGCTCCAAACGCAGCAACAGCTTTATCAGACCGCACCATAGAGCCAGTGATACGACAGTTGCAGAGAAATCAGATATACAAAGCCTTATTTCGGTTTGAAGAACAGAGCTTTCTTCATGTCTGGATCATCTAATTTTCCACTAACAGTTGTAGAATCTCCCTTCTTTTCTGAACCAAATTAAAAAACCGTTCAGATCTTTGAGCTTCAAAAGCTTGGTTTCTTTTCAAAATCTTTATAGTGACCAATAACCAAGGTCAAATTTCGAAACTTTAGAAGCTAAGAATCTCTCTCGAGCAGAACCCAGATGAAATTTCGGAACTTTAGAATCTCTCGAACAGACCCAGTATGAAATTTGAAAAACTAAAAGCTTAAATGGCTACAAAAAGAAGAATATGATGAAATTTGGGTCTAAGCGAAAGCGAAGTGAAAGAGAAACATTCGCCGGTGAGATATCGACGGCAAGACCGCGTTTTGAAAGTGGGGAAAAGTCACTAGAGAAATTTCATCGTTAAGCACAAAGCTTTTCATCGTTGAGAGGATCCTATTCCGTCTAAACGAAAGAGGGAGAGAGAGGAGACTCTCGGGGATTCATCGGTTGAATGAGGCCGCTTGAGTTTTTCAGGACAAAGAGAGGAAATTATATTTATTATTATTATTATTAGAAATAGACGTGTGAGGTATGGGGAGAGTAAATGGAAAAGAGACTAGGGTTTTCTAATTAATGGTGGAAGTTTCTAGGAAAAATTAGTTTATAGTCCACTTTTTCTCCTTAATTAAGTCTTAATCCTGCTTCAATTTTTTGTTGCATTAGACACGAATAAATTCCACCGGACGCATATACCCCTATTCTCTCACAGCGTTTTTCTTTCAATCAATACGGAACCAAAACAGGTTGTGATTCGCCGGATTCTTGTCTGAATCGCCGGATTCTCGATCATTCTTCCGATTGCCCACTCGATCGCCATTCGGTGGTGTCGGTCCCGCCGCTTATGAACTCCGATAAGAGTGACTATTTCACCTCATTCCTTCCTTCTCGTCCATCTGCACTCTTATTTCCTCGTTATTCGATGGCGTCGTCTTTTCAGGCCTTCCTCCTCATCGATGAGGTTGTCAAGGTTCACGGTTTCGCCTCTCGTCCTTTCATTCGGTTACTTGTTGCCACATGCTGACTTCAAGGCATCTCAGATGTGGTAAATTTCAGTGCTTTATATCTTTTTTCATTTTCTTTCTTTGAATAATTCGATGTATCATAATTAAGTTGCATTTTTTGTTAATGATTTCGGTTAATAGTTGCAAGAACCATAAATTTTTTTGTGAAACATTGTTTTATTAGTGTTGATGATGCTCTGTGAAGCTAAATTACCCACGTTAGATGTTTATACTGAGGATGTATTTTATGACAATTTGCTAATGCTATTCTGAGCTTTTCCATTTTGTTGCTTGAAAATTTTGAATTGTTTTGGAACTATTAAAAGAGCAGGTGAACTGGACATTATTATTAAGTAGAGTTGCAAACATTTCTTTTAATTAATTTTTTGAGTGATCCGTATCCAATTGATCGTCTAGTTTATGAGTCTAGCTTGTGTAATAATGTCATTGTGCATGAACTCGGACTTGGCTTGGATCTGTTCTATAAGAGGTTCAATATGGACAGTAAAGCAGAAGTTAATAAGCAAGAAGCTCTGATTCATGATACAATTTGGATGAATGTGTTGAAAAAGGCGAATCGGATACGTCTTTTGAAGGATTTTTCAAGAACGCAGCTGTTTATGAAGCCAAGAACAAGTGGCCTAATGTGATTGAACCCAAGAAAAAGAAGATGCCTAAAAGAAATGATCCTAAAGAAAAAGTAGTATCGAAACATGCTCCGAAAAGAAGTAAATATGAGTGCTTGAACTGTAAGAAGACATTCAGTTCATATCAAGGACTTGGGGGACATAGACCTTGGAACAAAAAATCGAAAGGAGAGTCATTTTGAGCCTCGACATCGATACTATTGATCACCGTCATCGCGACATCGATCGTCATCGCGACATCGACATCGATCGTGTGTGCCTTAATGCAATAGATAGGCCTAGTTCATAAAGGCTTCTGAGAGTGTCTTGGCGTCTTTGAGGTTTTTGATCTACATTGTATCATCATGTAATAGATATGCCTAGTTCATAAGCTTTATCGAACTTGTAATTCAACACTTGTGAATTCGGACATGATAATTTAGTTCTTTGAACTTGAATATCCTTCTTATAATTTGGTGATAGTTGATTGTTTTGGACTTGTATTGATCTTCTATGTATTACCTTTTAGTCGATGTATCTATTATTTCTAAATCATAGTTTGTTGTATTGTTCTTCTATGTATTACCTTTTAGTCGATGTACTTTTTAGTCTTAATTCAAGTGATTAACATCGACATCGACATCGCATCGATGTCGTCGACATCGATACTACCGACATCGATACTATCGATCATCGACATCGACATCGACATCGACATCTTGTGTTGGTGTAAATGCTGCGATTAAATTCGGCTTTCAAATACTTCGTCGAAAAGGTATCAAACACGGTCTCAAAATGAAGATAAAAAAAAATATGAACTTTGGTGAAACAATTTGATGATCAGTGTTCTAAATCAAAAGTTACGGTCGTTTATAAGAAAAAACGCTCCAGTTAATACAATTTTTTTTTCGGCTTTCAAAATATACGTCGGAAGGGTATCGATTTGGGCTCAAATTGAAGAGCAAAAAAACATGAATTTTGGTGAAAAATTTCGATGATCGGAGTTGTAAATCAAAAGTTACGGTTGTTTAAAAAAAAAAACAAACAACGTAAGCAAATGTTTGTTCATTTTGTAACATGAATCAAATGTTTATACGCGTCCCCTTTTAAAAGGGTTAGTTTTGTCGTCTGAAAATGTCATTCTTTTGCATTAAAAAGGAGTGTGTCCTATTTATTCATTTTGTAATTAAAAAAGGACTTTTCCCTCATTCTCTCAAGTTTCTATGAAATATTGGGTAAGGAAACGGAATGGGGGCGGAGGAGTTTTACTAAGGAAATTAGGTTATAATGTATAAAGGCTGAAGGGCTTTAACAAATATTGGGCTCGGTTTTATGTAAAGAAGCTAGCCCAAAATAGAAAAGAGGGTAGGCCTTGGTATAATAGAAATAGAAAATTAGTATTAGTATATAATAACAAGACACTATAATAAATAATATAATAAGGTAAAATTAATAAGAAGATAATAATAATAAAGATAAGACACTTATATTATGTGACACTAATAATAAAAGAAGATACTTGATAAATTTCAAACATGTCACAATATAACTAATTGTAAAAGTAATTATGTGATATCTATCAAAATAGATATTTTAGAATATATCAACACATTTTTCAATATACATATATCAACACATTTTTCAATATATATATATATATCCTTATTTATATAAAAACATCAGAGTTTTGCAACAAGGGTGTACACGTCGTCTGCTTTTCGAATTAATTCGCGTTTGGGCTTTTGTTTCACATAGCCCATTAAGAGAAAAAGGGTCGGGCAAAAAACGGCCCATTAATTCTAATTATTTCCATTTAGTTTAGTTAGTCAAGTAACGCATAACCCTTCTGCCATCGTCGTTCTTCACCCTTCGTCGAAGCTACTCACGTTCTCGAAGGTTCAGTCTTTCTGGAGGTGATTTTGCTTCTCTTTTCTCCTTCTCTGTGTTCTCTCATCGTTCGGACTCTTTTTTATTATCTTTGTGCTCGATTCTCGATTTCTCGATTTCTAGGGTTGAGAAATCTTTAAAGTGCTTCATTTGAGTCTTTTTTAGGGATCTATTGATTAATTTGGTAAAAACATGGAAAGAAATGTCTGAATTGGGTCGAATTAATCATGGAGTTTCTTCCTGTAGGAGGCGGTGGGGTTTCTTCTCTTGTTTCCACGTCTCCGGAATTTGTGTTTGGCGTTTATCAGCGGGGCCTGGAATGATCTCGGTAAGCGCCCTAATCCACAATTTCTCATGAGAGGCCTGCGTTTGCAATCGTCGATGGGTTCTTTTTCTGAATGACTGCTACAAGATCATTACCCTTTCCTTGTCTTTATATTTTTTTATATTATTTTTTTGGCATTACGAAAGGACAGCTCTTTCTTCCTCGAGGGTCTAAGATTGGGTGGGATTGATACAATTTCTACCTGTTGTAAAAAACATGGAGCCTTTTGTCCTTTGGATAGTTGGAATCAGTAAGCACTATGCTTAAATCTTCTTGTTATATACATATTTAGGGTGAACTTTGGGGATTTTATTTTCTATTTTTATTTATTTACTTATTTATTGCATTTTCTACGCAGTGTCCTATCCCCATTCTTCATAAATGAATGGTTTCTTGCATCAAAATTCTATTTTTTATTTTTATTTTATCCAATGAACGGCAATCTGGGTGCTTTATTTTGTGTAAACAAGGAATGTGTGGTTTTGGTTATGACTAGATTTGATACCGACAAAGTTCTGACTTCTTTTTGTTGTTTTTTGTTTGTTCTTTGCAAGGTTTTGCATCCACACAATCCATTGCCCCGACTTTATATTTCAACTGTACCGCTATTTTGAGGCTGATGCTCCTGACGGTAAAATTGCATTCCTCTTTTTCTGTGTGTTTAGCTTAGTATGTTTAAACATTCCTACACAGAATGTTTAGCTTCTTACAATGCTGTGTTTTTAACTTATTACATTCAATTGCCTTGCATTCTCCTTTTTCCTGTGTGTTTAAGCATTAAACATTTTGTGTGCTAGCATTGTGTGTTTAAACATTCTTCTTATTACATAACCTTGGATTTATATATGCGTGGTGTTTAGCTTTGTGTATGTTTAATCCTATATGTTATAGGAGTAAGCATAATAACCTTCCGCCTTAGGGTTTTTCCCCTTCTAATATGTGTATGTTTTATCCTTGTAGGTGCTTTCACGTTTTTTATCCGAGAAGGATTGCAACAAGAAAGGTAATTCTTACTAATCTCTTTCTTATCTACAGATTTGTTAGCTGTTTTTAGTATATTTTTGCTCTCTGCCTTATGTAGTATTTTAATCCAGTTCTGACGTTGGGTTGTAACCTAACATTTATTATGTATATATATTAACAAATCTTTGTTGTCTTATTTTTGCTCTTTGCCCTTGGACCTCCCTTCTATCACACAGGGTTTTAAGGTTTATGGAGTTGTTTGACAGTTTATCAAAATGACATTTGATAGTTCTCAACATATTTTGTACCCTTCAAAAGATACATGTTTAAGCATTAAACATTTTGTGTGCTAGCATTGTGTGTTTAAACATTCTTCTTATTACATAACCTTGGATTTATATATGCGTGGTGTTTAGCTTTGTGTATGTTTAATCCTATATGTTATAGGAGTAAGCATAATAACCTTCCGCCTTAGGGTTTTTCCCCTTCTAATATGTGTATGCTTTATCCTTGTAGGTGCTTTCACGTTTTTTATCCGAGAAGGATTGCAACAAGAAAGGTAATTCTTACTAATCTCTTTCTTATCTACTGATTTGTTAATTTGTTTTTAGTATATTTTGCTCTCGCCTTATGTAGTATTTTAATCCAGATTCGGCGTTGGGTTGTAACCTAACATTTATTATGTATATATATATATATATATATATATATATATATATATATATATATATATATATATATATATATATTAACAAATCTATGTTGTCTTATTTTTGCTCTTTGCCCTTGGACCTCCCTTCTCATCACACGAGGGGTTCTAAGGTTTATGGAGTTGTTTGTGATTTATCAAAATGACATTTGATAGTTCTCAACATTTTTGTACCTTCAAAAGATACGATTTGAACTCCAAATTAACTCATGTTGTGTCGTTCTTGAATCGGGTTTGTATGAGTTTACTTAGGTTATCAACAACAATACTCCATTAGAACCAATTGATGAAGATATCTTGCCTCCAATCTGTTTTCATTACCTTTGTATGTAGCTATGCTAATTTCTTGAGCATGCCGACGCCAAGAATCCACAGAGTAAGCTAATGCATATTTGATTACAAGTATTTTAGACCTTAAATGCACATATCGCTCTTGGTGATATTATTTTTACAGATGTGCTAGGGATAGCCATGCATGCATATATGCGGAGACAAGTTAATGCATATTCTAGCCATTGTGAGATTCTCATAATTGACGAAAGGTGTAAAGTTGAATTACTTAACATCTATATGAACCATTCTTATGCTCATCTTTTGTATTTGTAAATTTGTAGTAAACTCCCTTGCATACTCATGATGTGGAATTCATTCGGGGATGATGAAGGGGCTGATATCTCAAAAAAAATAACAAACCAGCCCAGTGATAATTGTAACCAATGTTAAGTCAACAACATTCCATGGTATTAAGTTTCTTTTACATCAATTTAAACAAGATATTAATTTTTGTAACCGTAGGTAAGGCTAATATTTCATGTGTTTGTATCTTAGGACTTTCACTCAGCTCTAGAATGTATTCATGTTTCTTTATTAATCCGTTGATGAATTGGTGCAGGAGGATGATTATATAGTTACCAAGCCTAGGAGGGAACGGGTGGCTGATTGGGTAGCAGAAAACGACGACCTTGTTTGGAGCTTGCAAAATCAAGGTATTATCTCCGATCTGATCGACTTTGAGAAACTATCGAAGTTTTTCTTCATTTTAGCACTTATTTCACAGTGTATTTCAATTTTTAGTCTCAGATTTCACAGATCTAAAAAATGAAGCATGTTTTCTTCATCTGCAGCACTTATTTTGTCATTTTTTTTCTTCTCATTTCAGTCTCAGATTTCACAAATCTGCAAAAGAAAGCATGTTATACCATAATTTTCTTCTTCAGTGTGTTGAACAAAATACATTCTTAGATCTGATCCATCATGATGAGGTATTGACGTTTTTATTCACTATCACTAGAGTTATCTCTGGATTTTTGTATTTTGATTTAGTTGTAAGTGGGGAAGTCAAATTTTAGATTTATGAGTATTGTGGTCATTTTCTATAACAAGTATGAAAATGTAAATTTTTTCATGGCTAATCGAATCTGAAACAAGTGGAGTTGCTTGAATACTGGCCATGTTTTAGCGTTTACTGCCGGCGTCGGCTATTTCAAATGACGGATTTACACCATCGTACAGCTCCAGCCGTCTGTGATGTGTTTGATTTGACAAAAAAGGACCGGCTTTACATCTACTCGATGATGATGCAAGCTAGCAATGGATACTCTTTCAATTTCGAATGACATATTGCAGATACATACTCTTTCTTTTTATTTTTGGGTTTCTTTTATTATTATCTTCATTTCTTTATATGGAAATTGTCTTTGATTTTGTTATCTCTTTGGTGTTCGTACAGATTTGTAGTTGTCTTCTATGTCCTTTTTTATTGAGATGTATATCTTCTTTGGAACTCTGATGTTAATATTTGGAATGGGATTGTACGGATTATTCATATCCAATGTTTCTCCTGATGTCCCTCCGGCTTTTGATCGTGCCGGTCGGGGTTCTTCATTATTCGGGATGTTTGCTTTAAAGGTAGAGTCCCTCTCTTTTGCTTCTCTACATATATCTTCTCTTTTATAACAGATCAATGACATGAATCTGTATATTAAGTCTTAATTTCATGCTCATTAAAGGCACAACAACGAATTCATCATGGCATCATACTTCGAGAATGTTGAGCTTAGATTCAACTTTCTTGAGGTCGAAAAAGTCACTATAGTGCCCAAAAATAGATCAAATGTGTTGCCACTAACGAAAAGCTCAATTTCTTCTTTCTTTATGCAATTTTTTAGCACTTATCTTTTGTTTTTTCCCTTCAAAATACAGGAAAGGCCAAAATGGATGAAATCCAGTTCACTTGATGAGTTAAAAACAAAAGTAGGACATGTAATAGTGATGATGCTTTTAGTTAAAATGTTTGAAAGAAGCAAGATGGTAACCATAGTTACTTGTTTGGATTTACTGAGTTGTTATGTATCTATTTTCTTGGCGTTCGCGTTGTTGTATATTCTTCATAATCTGCATAAATCTGATTAGAATTTCTTGTTATAAATCTCCAAGATTTCTTTTATATACCACATTGATTGTTTTTGGATACATTGAAGTAAATCGTCAGTTTGTCAGGTAATATACCACATTATTGTATGTTATGTGCACAACGTTTATGCATTTCTTTCCCCAATTTTTATGGGTTTTGCCTTCTAACATTATTGCATATGTTTGTGGTAGAACATTTATTTATATCATGCAGTGTGGGCATCGAATGGTATTATCATAGTGTTTGCTTCTGTTTATGTCTGCTTCATATTGACCTTCTCTTCTTGCTGTACTTTTTTAATCTTTCTATCGTGTTTGCACTGTCTTTTTAGTTGGGTAGTTCTTGCTAGGTTGATCTCGCTAGGTTCTCATACTATCAATTGTGCATTCTAAAGATCAAAACTGTATTCTCGTAAGCAGGATATAAAAACTTGTTCTTTGACGCATGACTTCATTTCATTCTCAAAATCATTTCACGAATCTTTTTCGAGGGCCGAATTACCGTGCATTGCACGGCAAGCCTCACTAGTATATATATATAAACGCAAAACTTTTTACATACATCTATTTCTCATTTGCAAGGACAGCCTTGGTAAAGCGATAAAAAGTTCTCTCTATGCAAACAGAAGTCTAGGAACCAACCCTTATAGAAATATAGAGTAGGACTGCGTACAATAGCGTTGAGTGGCACCAGCCTTTCCCCAGACTCATATAGGCATGATGATGTTATCCATCAAGCTGCCCTTTTATCGATTTCGTAATCTATTCATTCTTGCATCTTCACACAACAATTATAACAAAGTAACATCTGCTACACTTATCTTCAATACATGTTATAAGCACACTGCCCAACCCAGACTACCATAAAAGCACACTGCCCAACCAAGAAAACCATAAAAGCACACTGTCCAACCCAGAAAATCATAAAAGTACATTAGTACTCATCACCAACCATATGAAGCTTATATCGGGTTCTGAACCTCTATGGATTCATAATTATATCTTTAAATTGTGAAACTATTCACTTGCATTATCATATCTTCACTTCAAACAACTACTAGTTCCATCTTAAGAGTCACAACCTAGTTATTCTAAACCATTGGTCCTAAATAGTCGACACTATCACTTACAGCTAGCTTGTGTGCCATTTCACAAACTGAGTTTATTAGGAATAATCAAGAACAGCGGAAAGATAACTTTTGAGAAAAATTGAACTTCGACAGACAAAAATGGAATGAAAAAATGTAAAAACGAGCATCCCTCAACTTTTCGCATAAAATATAAAAAAAGAGTAGACTTTTAATCTAACCTCTTGTTCAAGCAGTGAAACTTTCTCGATCAGAGCCTCTTGCCCCTTCTCTCCATAGCAGCCTCATCCAAAAACTCTAACTCCCGAAACCTTCTCCAATCATCCATATTCTCTGTACTTCCAGGATCCCTTCCCTCATTCTCACTCAACACCCCCCTGGGTGGGGGCGGTTGTGAAGGGATATCAACATACGCCACAGCCTTTCTCGTCGCCATAGTGCTAGGGTTCGAAAAGTTCATCACCACTGCCTCCGCACCGCCCCTAGCCGTTCCGGAGACATCACTCCTCGGCGTGACAGATAATCCCAGTGAGGAATTCCTATGTGGAGTAAACATGATTAACCTTGATAGAAAATATTGTAAGAAGAATTAAAATCATAATTTCGCGAAGGAACCCTAACTGAGAACAAAAAAAATGTTGAAAAGGACACGGGTAGTTTATCGCAATTGGGATCCCCTGTTGTATAATGATTTTGTATTCCCTGATGTGTGTTATAAATTTGAGTTTGATGATTTTTTCTTTTTCTTTTTTTGATATGAAATTCCCATTCTACCCCTCTCCCCTTGATCACAGTAGTCTGCTGTGTTTAATACACAACAGAGGATCCATGCTCAGTTTATCGACTGAGGGCTCAGTTAAAACAACGTCTAGCATCCCTCGAAGTATTTCGTGGTTTAACTGTGGATGTAATTTACATTGGTGCAATTTTCATCCCCTTTTAATGTTACTAGATGTTCTCTCTTTTCTGTAGTAGTGTCTTTTTTATCATCTTATTGTTACTTTCCCCTCCACTAATTTTACGGTGGTCCAGGTGCATGTTTTGGAACACCATGTCATCAATTTCAAAAAAATCATTGGTGGTTTTTTTCCACATGTGGGGTCCATCTTAAAATACATGATTCCTATCGGTTGTGGTGCACCAAGTAGGATTTGCACCATGACCAAGCTAAAATTTGTGCCTTCCTTTCAATCATATTGGCTTCATTTTGGCAGCTTATGATTTTGGTTGATGACGTTTGGAAAAGCTTTTCCATCCATAAACCACTTTCCTTGGTTACCAGTAACTCTTGCAGACTTTGTGATGCCAATTTTTCTATTTATCGTTAGCGTATCAGAAAGCTGCGTATTTAAGGTAATTTAGAAAAGCCTTATGATGATTATGCTAAGCATAACCCAAAAGAAGAAGATTGTGAGAGTCTTTGTTCATACAGAAAGTGCCCAATAAAATTTCAAGGAAATTTTTGTTAAGATCTATGTTGAAGTTTGTGAATACAAACAATATAAAGAAAAACACAGAAGGATTATACCAAACTGAAAGTTACAAGTTGAAGTTACAATGCTGTTGATCATGGGGTATTTATAACTACATACACCCCATAAATCAGTTAGAAGTAAGTTACAAACGGTTACAACAAACTATAACAGAATAACCGCTTTCTGCACTAATCTACTTAGAAGACTGCTGAGTCTTCATATGGTAAGCTGAGTGTCATGGGCAGACTGCACTCAACATTCCCTTCAACACTATATACTATAACACCCCCTCAAGCTGAGAATGGTTCAAGAGCAGCTTGCACTCAGCATTCCCTTCAGCTATTAGAACTCTGGAATATACTTGAAATTCCCTATTTGTCTAGTGGATAGGAGAATATTGGTGCATCTAATGCCTTGGTGAGGATGTCGGCTACTTGTTCTTTTGTGTTGACTGTAAGAAGTTTGACAAGTCCAGCTTTGATCTTGTCTCTACAATATGGCAATCTATTTCAATGTGCTTTGTTCTTTCATGAAAGACAGGATTATGAGCTATATGAGCACTGTCATTATTACAAAAAGCACAACAGGCGTCTGAACAGAAATCTGTAAATCTTGTAGGATGTAAAGCAACCATTAAAGTTCACAAACTGCATTTGCCATAGCCCGGTATTCAGTTTCTGATGAGCTTCTTGCTATAGTAGTTTGTTTCTTAGCCTTCCAAGAAATGGGAGCATCTCCTAGAAACATCATGTAGCCTGAAACTAATTTCCTTGTTTCAGGGCAACCAACCCAATCACTATCTGTAAAACCTTTCAGGACAAGGGTATTATTTGCTGGAAACAAGATTCCTTGATCTAGATTGGCCTTCAAATACCTCAGCAATCTATGTGATGCCTTCATATAGTTTTCAGTAGTAATATCCAGAAATTGACTCAGCTGCTGAACTGCAAAAGCTATGTCTGGTCTTGTAAAGGTGAGGTAGATTAGTTTTCCCACTAGGGATCTATAGGCAGTATTGTCTTCCAAAATTTGAGAATCACCATGTTGTAAAGTCTGCTTAGATTCCATAGGTCTCAGAAGGATTTGCTCCTAGAAATTCATATTTTTCTAGGAGGTTGAGGGTATATTTTCTTTGAGGAATGGATATGTCTGCAGGGGTTCTAGCAGCCTCAATGCCTAGGAAATATCTCAATTTTCCAAGGTCCTTAATAGTGAACTGCTGATGTAAGGCATACTTGACTTGTTGAATAAATTGCTCACTGGGACTTACAAGTTGAAGTTACAATGCCGCTGATCATGGGGTATTTATAGCTACATAGACCTCATGAATTAGTTAGAAGTAAGTTACAAACGGTTACAACTAACTATAACAGAATAACCGCTTTCTGCACTAAAACTACTTAGCAGACTACTGAGTCTTCATGTGGTAAGCTGAGTGTCATCAGCAGACTGCACTCAACATTTCCTTCAGCACTATATATTGTAACAATCTATGCAAAGTAGATGAAGAAAAAGAACAAAAATTTGGGTTTTTTTTAATGTGTGTTGCAGTATTGTCATTATCAATTTCTCTTCGTAAAGTTATAATAATGTGTGTTCAGTTGTCACTGCATTTTCAAATTTTGTTACTGCATATGTCAATCTTGTTGTCACTTCATATTGTTCTTTGAACTTTGTTTGATTTAGCTGTTCTTTTAGTTACCTTAACCTTTTTTATTATGGTAATTTCTAGGTAATGTGTAAGGTGCATGTTATTTTAATTGTCACTACATAATGTTACTTCTTATGTTGTGACAACTGAACGATTAAAATAGTCTATCCTACAGCATCAATATTCTATCCATTATGAGCTAAAAATAGTTGTTTCGACCTATAAATATGAACCATTTATGTTGAATATCATATGTCGGGTTCGTGAGTCGAGAAATCTGCACTTAGCGTTTATTTTCCCTGATTCGATATTATTTCGTGCATTATTTGATGATTTTCAGGATACGGAATATTGGGCTGAGCATGATGGACGAATCTGGAGTGGACTGAATGTTGGAAAGGTGTCCCAAACCCAATCGGGTTGGACCGGATCCGACTGGGTCGGGTCATTTACAGTCTATTTAGTTCATGTAATAACTTTATTATGATTAATAAAAGCACTTATGTTATTATATATTGTTTATCTTCATATTATTTGTTGTATATATATAGTAACGTCCCTAGTATCAATCGTGATAGAGAAACCATGATAGTGATTATGGTTGATGAGATCTCTAATCACTATAACAAGGTTGGTCCTTAAAGTCTCTAGTCTTACATATTATCAAATGGGACATTGATAGTATATTCGAGACTAGCACGTATTGGATGTCTTCTATCTTTTAGAAGATAGGGATAGATCTCGTCTATCGAAGTGTAGGGACACTTGGGTATGCGTGGGCGTGTATTAGAGAATGCGCGACGTTAGGATCGACCCACTTACATTAAGTGTCACACTATGTGGCGGTTGTGTAATTATCCTTTTGACCGAGTCTTCATGGCATCACGGTGTGGATTGTCATGCTTTGACACTATTGAGATTTCTCCTAACCACGGGCGATCATGCGGTAGTGATTGGGTATGATATTGAAGCATCGCGGAGTATCGTGATTGGTCGTCCGGGAATCGCGTATCCTATGATTGGGATCGAATATCCGAAATGGCCTTCTTATAAGGAATGTCTAGCTCTCGATAATCTTTGCAAAGTTGGAGTAAATGTGTTATTCCGAGAGAGCATGATATCCAGATTATAAGATACGATCGTTAATGTATAGACACTCGAGATACGATCGTATGGATATTATTACAAATGATAGGATTGTAAGTTACACGGTAACTGCTTCACATGAAAGGTAGTAGTCATTGCTTTTGACTCTTCCGATGATTGGGGGTCACGGTGTGTTGCTAGACGCTATCCCGTGATCGTTAGGTATGAAGGGAATTTTAGTAAATTGCACTTTGTGTCTATGGCCAACATATTCGGAAGCCTATCGGGTCACACACATATGAACATCGAGTCGGATCAAAATGCGGTTATAGTTGATAACCAAATAAGGAAAGTTTATCTCTAGACTATAAAGGTTATAGTGGTAAATTAATATGGTAGTATTTATTTATTATGAATAAATAAAATACAAGATATTAATTATGTACAAATTATATTAATTAAAGAATATTCCGGAAGTCAATTAGTTGACTAATGGGGCGCCATTCTTGAGTGTGTAAGATACACTTGGATTGTGCACTTTAATTAATAAGATTGCCATAATATTAATATAAGATATTAATTGATTTTGAAAAATAGATTTATGGTAATAAGATAATTATAATCAATATAAGATATTGGCAAAATAAATTATAATTAAAGACATAAATCAATCTAGTTGATTTTCCTTATTTTTTTGGAAAAATGTTTTCTTCTCCTACACACTAATTGGGGCGCCACCTTTAGCTATAAATAAGAGGTGGGTGTCAAGCTCTTTTGTACATCACAGTTGCAAGAGCTCATAGTTCTTGTGAAAAATAGAGAGCTATCCATAGTGAGTTTGTGAGGGAAGAAAAGGTCGATCAAGCGGCCGGAGTTTTTCCGATAGCAATCAAGGAGGATTCCGGCAAGGGGTTCGTGTGGATTAGCGATAGAGGCCGGACGCGTGGGCGGCTTGCGCGATTGAACTACTCTCCGTTGGCGGTCAAAGCGATGATCTTGTAGATCATCTAAGGTATAACCGTCAAACTACTTAACGTGTTTATTGCATTAAGCGAAGAAACGATCTAAAAGGAAATCAAATTTTAAATTCATTTGCGTTAAAGCGATGATTTCCTAACGGTGGTAGCATGAGCGGACTTCGAGCTTAAGCAATAAGCATAAATTAATTGCGTAGTATTTAATCGATAGATGCAAGATTTAAATCACGAAACGTTAAAACAAAAAAAAAAATAAAAAAAATAGGGTTTATGGGGGGCTCGGCCGACTGGAGGCGGCCCCCTCCCTCTGCGGCGGCGGCGGTAGCCCTAGGGTTGCCGTCTGTCAGCTGTCCTCTTCCAATGGGGGAGATCGACCCTTTTCGTTTTGTGTTATTTATTGTGCATAGATATCTCGTTTGTTTAGTTGTGTCACATGGCCAACCAATGGTTCAAATAGTTTGAGCCATTGGGAAACCATTTGGCATATTGGCCTTTCCAAATTTTGATTTAGAATAGGCCTAGGCCCTTTTCAAATATTTGATTTGTAAAGGCTAAGCTCAAGCCACTTCAAAATTTTGATTTTGAAAAGTGGCAGGCCTAAACCAAAATTATTTGGCCTTTCCAAATATTTGATTTGGAATAGGCCTAGACTCTTTCCAAATATTTGATTTGTAAAAGCCTAGGCTCAGCCACTTCCAAAATTTTGATTTTGGAAAGTGGCAGCCTACACTAAAATAATTTGGCCTTTCCAAATATTTGATTTGGAATAAACAAGCGCCTTTCCAAATATTTGATTTGTAAAAGGCCTAGGCCACTTCCAAAATTTTGATTTTGGAAGGTGGCCAGGCCTAAGCTAAATTTAGTTTTGGAAAGGAAACAAATAGGAGACTTTATAATTTTAATTTTATTTTGAATAAGTTCAAATTTAATTGAAATTAAAATCGATTTAAAATTAAATGTTAATTTTAATTTTCGATTAAGTCATATAATTATTTAAAAGTTATTTAATTATTTGACGTGATAAAATAAAGACGCATGAGTAGTTAAAATTATAATTTAATCTTTTTCATAAGATAAAATTGTATGGATTAGATGTGTAGATATAATGTGATTATATGGACCCGATTGATCATGGACTCAACCAATAGGATAGATGTGAATGTTTTCTTTATGTTGGTTTTTTGAAAATTGTCCCAGGCCGTTATGAAGAACGTGACCTAGTTTACTTTTTTGCAATTATCCCATTCCCATAAGCTCCCCCCGTGTGCGGCGGGTGTAATTATTTATTATGTAACAAGAATGGAGCAAGAAGTTGAGGACCAAGGAGAGATAAAGAACCCATTGGCGTACAACAATAGAGATCCTATTGGCGGTTGCAGATACCCTTAGTTTGTGACCCGCGGTTTCGTCAGTTTGTATTCGAAACCGCACCTAGGAAAAGTCCATGATCATACCGGTTATTTTGTGCGCGGAATGTTGTGTATGTTTTACTTTATATGATATAGTAGTAATATGCACTTAGTAGATGAGACCATAACAGAACCAAATTAATTAAGTGAATTAATTTAAAATATTCCCACGCCAAAAATAGAGCCAAAATTGTCTCCCAATATTATAATGACGGTGAAGAGCCCTTGTTCGGATCCAACTGATCGGCCCTCGTCGGGAGTTGACCTACCACGGGTATATCGTTATTATTGAGATATGATCGTTATGAGATCTCATGAATATTGGGTTACGACTCGACTAGAATCTTGCGGTGATTGGCCCTCGTCAGGACCGTCTGATTTTAGAGACAAGGGGTTGACTATCACATAGAGATGTGAAAAGTCAAAGAGTTGACTAGTCAGCCACTGGGAGTCGCATGCGATGCGACTGGTAAGAGTACCTACCTGTCGAAACTATCTCGGTTGATCGGCCCTCGTCGGGAATCGAGGTAACTAGATGGGATCCCAGCCACTAAAGAATTAATTAAATTCATGAAAGCCAATAGGGAATAGTTGGCTAGTGGGAGTAAAACCTTATAAAAATTTTAAGTGCAAATTTAGGGTTTTTCTTATACATGAGCTTTTACTTATTCTATCTTTATTTATTGTTGTAGAAAATGTCAAACAAATAGAACCTTCATTTTATCATCGAAAACAAGCTTGACGAAACTAATTTTCTCGACTGGGAAAGAAACCTCAAAATCGTTTTGAGGCACGAGAAGATTGGCTATGTCTTGGACGAGGCCCTACCGAGAAGAAGCCGAGGGTTGGCCGCACATGTTGTCGATAAGTACAACAAGCCTCGCTCGACAAGATCTTGATGCTACATGTATCATGCTTGCTTCTATGACACACCGAAGCTGCAGAGAAGCAGACATGAGTCTATGGGCGCCTACTCTATCATGGTCCACTGAAGGAACTTTATGCTTCGAGTCCTCGTCTTTGAGAGTGCACGAGGTCTCAAGGCCCTGTTTAGTTGTAAGATGGCATCTGGGATTTCTTTGTGGGGTCACGTGCTTAAAATGATCGGGTATATAGAGAGGCTTGGGAAGTTTGGGCCACAAGTTGGAGCGAGAGTTGAGTATTGACTTGATTACGCAATCTCTACGATTCATTCTCATGATTCATGATGAACTATCACATGAACAAGATAGATTGCTCTCTGCGGAGTTATTGAACATGTTGAAGGCTGCTTTGAGGCACCTTTGTGGGGAAGGGAAAGCAAGTGTTCTTTGGTCACTTCAAGAAAGGGCAAGGCAAAAGCCCAGAGAAAAAGTCCAAGAAGGCGAAGGCTACACCTAAGCCAATGCCTAAGATAACAAAAGACAAATCCAAGGATGCTTGCTTCCATTGCGGTGAGATCGGACATTGGAGGAGAAACTGCAAGGGCTTCTTGAGTACCAAGAAGAATCATTCTGATGCTTAGACTTCAGGTATATTTATGATTGAGATCAACATTACTTCTTCTAAGTCTAACCACTGGGTATTAGATAATTGGTTGTGGTTCTCATATTTGTACGAATATGCAGGCACTAAGAAGAACTAGAAATCGAGGAAATGAGAGGTGGACCTACTGGCGTTGGAAATGGAGCAAGTGTTCTGCTGCGGCCGTAGGAGTTTATTTTCTTTCATTGCCCAGTGGGCTAGTACTAGAACTCAATAACTGTTATTTTGTTCCTGCTCTTACGAAGAGCATTATTTCTATTTCTGCATTAGATGTTGATGGATTTTCTTTTACATTTGAGAATAAATGTTGTTCTTTTTCACGTGATGGAATCTTTTATGGTACTGGCATACTTAGCAATGGTCTCTACATATTAGATATGAATGTTGACGTACTTAATATAAATAACAAGAAAGCCAAAACAAATGACTTGAATGAGTCCTACTTATGGCATTGTAGACTTGGCCATATAAATAAGAATCGCATCTTCAAACTCCATAAAGATGGAATGTTGGATCAATTCATTTACGAATCGTTTGATACATACGAAGCTTGTCTACTTGGCAAGATAACAAAGTCACCTTTTAGTGGCAAAGGGATAAGATCCAATGAATTGCTTGAGCTCGTACATACTGATGTATGTGGCCCAATGTCAATTCAAGCAAAATGAGGATACTCTTATTTTACCACTTTCACTGATGACCATTCTCGATATGGTTATATATACTTAATGAAGTATAAATCTGAAGCCTTCGAAAAGTTCAAGGAGTTCAGAAGTGAAGTGGAGAAACAACTGTGTAAAGAAATCAAAACACTTCGATCCGATCGAGGCGGAGAATACCTAGATGGAGAGTTTCAAGATTATTTGAAGGAGAATGGGATTCTACCTGAATGGACCCCTCCCGGGACACCACAAATGAATGGCGTGTCTGAGAGGAAGAACCGCACCTTGTTAGACATGGTGCGATCCATGATGAGCTACGCAGTTCTTCCAAAATCGTTTTGGGGGTATGCCCTTGAAACCGCATCCTATACACTGAACCGAGTTCCATCAAAGACGGTTGAATCCACACCATACGCAGGTATGGCACAAGAGAAACCAGTCTAGCCTATCTTAAACCTTGGGGTTGTCCGACTTACGTGAAGAGGATGATGCCCGACAAATTATAAGCTAGATCTGACAAATGTCTATTTGTGGGTTATCCTAGAGAAACTAGAGGATACCAATTTTACCATCCTGAGGAACAAAAGGTGTTTGTTGCCAGGACTGGCCACTTTCTAGAGAAAGAGTTTATTCTGGATAGGGTCAGTGGGAGTAAAATTGATCTTGAAGAAATTCGAGAACCACTTACGGATAACAGTCCGTTGATGGATAGAGGAGACACCACATACAAATGTGGCGCCACCCTCTACCGTAGACACACTAGCACCTCGAAGATCCACCAGGGAACACCGTGAACCCGAAAGGTACACTGGCGTGTATCTTATAGAAGATGAGGACCCTAGAACTTATGAGGAAGTGCTATTAAGGCATGACAAAGAGAAATGGCTGGAAGCCATGAATTCTGAAATGGAATCCAAGAAAGACAACCAAGTTTGGGACTTAGTTGATCCACCTGAGGGAATAGTTCCCATAGGGTGTAAATGGGTCTTTAAAAGAAAGACCGACATGGACGGTAACGTGACTACCTACAAGGCTAGGTTAGTGGCAAAAGGTTATAAGCGAAGACAATGAGTTGACTATGACGAAACCTTTTCGCCTGTTGCCATGTTAAAATCCATTAGAATTTTGCTCGCTATTGCAGCATATCATGATTACGTAAATCGGCGGATGGATGTGAAAACGGCTTTCCTTAACGGGAACACATGCGAGGAAGTGTATATGACACGACTGAGGTTTCACAACCAATGAAGTGGGATGGTATGTAAACCGCAAATATCCATTTATGGATTAAAGCATGCTTCGGAGTTGGAATCTTCGCTTTGATGAGATAATCAAAGCAGTTTGATTTCATCAAGAACGAAGATGAGCCCTGTGTTTACAAGAAGGTTAGTGGTAGTGCCATTGTGTTCTTAGTGCTTTATGTAGTTGACATATTGCTCATGGGAATGATGTGCCTATGTTACAATCAGTCAAAGCTTGGTTATCCAAGAACTTCTCAATGAAGGACTTGGGTGATGCAAACCTATATTCTAGGAATAAAGATCTATAGAGATAGATCTAAAAGGTTGCTTTGAGTGTCACAATCCACCTATATAGACAAGATGTTGAAAAGATTGAGCATGGAGCAGCCCAAGAAAGGATTGTTGCCCATGTCATATGGGGTCTACTGTCGAAGGAATGAGTCCTAAGACGAGAGGAGGAAAGGGCACAAATGAGTAAAGTCCCTTATGCTTCGGCAATCGGGTCTATCATGTATGCCATGTTACGCACAAGACCGGATGTCTCGTGCCCTCTTAGTATGACTAGTAGGTACCGGTCCAATCCAGGTGATGGTCTTTGGATAGTTGTCAAGAATATCTCAAGTACTTGAGGCGTACTAGGGATATGTTCCTGGTTTCGGGAATGATGATTTAGTATTACGAGGTTACACGGATGCGGTTTCAAAGCGACAAGGATGACTTTAAGTCACAATCTGGATTTGTTTTCACGCTTAACGGCGGAGCAAATGTGGTGGAAGAGTTCAAGCAGGAGACTACTACGGACTCTACAATGGAAGCCGAATACATAGCAGACCTCGGAGGCGGCAAAGAAGCGATTTGGATGAAGAAGTTCATTCATCGAACTTGGTGTGGTTCCCTCCATTGAAGGTCTTGTGCCTCTGTACTGTGATAATAATGGAGCGATATCTCAGTCAAAGGAACCAAGGTCTCATCAGAAGTCCAAAAATGTGCTACGGTGCTATCACTTGATTAGAGAGATAGTAGATAGAGGAAATGTAAAGATAGAGAAAGTCCACACGGATGATAACATAGCTGATCCGTTAACCAAGGCATTGTCTCAAGCTAAGCATGAGAAACATGTTCACTTGCACGGGCTTAGGCATATGGGTGATTGGCTTTAGGCCAAGTGGGAGATTGTTGGAAAGGTGTCCTAAACCCAATCGGGTTGGACCGGATCCGACTGGGTCGGGTCATTTACAGTCTATTTAGTTCATGTAATAACTTTATTATGATTAATAAAAGCACTTATGTTATTATATATTGTTTATCTTCATATTATTTTTTGTATATATATAGTAACGCCCCTAGTATCAATCTGTGATAGAGAAACCATGATAGTGATTATGGTTGATGAGATCTCTAATCACTATAACAAGGTTGGTACTTTAAAGTCTCTAGTCTTACATATTATCAAATGGGACATTGATAGTATATTCAGACTAGCACGTATTGGATGTCTTCTATCTTTTAGAAGATAGGGATAGATCTCGTCTATCGAAGTGTAGGGACACTTGGACTGTACGTGGACGTGTATTAGAGAATGCGTACGTTAGACTGACCCCCTTACATTAAGTGTCACACTATGTGGCGGTTGTGTAGTTATCCTTTTGACCGGAGTCTTCATGGCATCACGGTGTAGATTGTCATGCTTTGACACTATTGAGATTTCTCCTAACCACGGGGCGATAATGCAGTAGTGATTGGGTATGATATTGAAGCATGCGGAGTATACGTGATTGGTCGTCCGGGAATCGCGTATCCTATGATTGGGATCGAATATCCGAAATGGCCTTCTTATAAGGAATGTCTAGCTCTCGAGAATCTTTGCAAAGTTGGAGTAAATGTGTTATTCCGTGAGAGCATGATATCCAGATTATAAGATACGATCGTTAATGTATAGACACTCGAGATACGATCGTATGGATATTATTCTGAGTGATAGGATTGTAAGTTACACGTAGCGCTTCACATGAAAGGTAGTAGTCATTGCTTTTGACTCTTCCGATGATTGGGGAGTCACGGTGTGTTGCTAGACGCTATCCGTGATCATTAGGTATGAAAGGCATTTTAGTAAATTGCACTTTGTGTCTACGGCCAACATATTCGTGAAGCCTATCGGGTCACACACATATGAACATCGAGTCGGATTAAAATGCGGTTATAGTTGATAACCAAATAAGGAAAGTTTATCTCTAGACTATAAAGGTTATAGTGGTAAATTAATATGGTAGTATTTATTTATTTGAATAAATAAAATACAAGATATTAATTATATACAAATTATATTAATTAAAGAATATTCCGGAAGTCAATTAGTTGACTAATGGGGCGCCATTCTTGAGTGTGTAAGATACACTTGGATTGTTCACTTTAATTAATAAGATTGCCATAATATTAATATAAGATATTAATTGATTTTGAAAAATAGATTTATGGTAATAAGATAATTATAATCAATATAAGATATTGGCAAAATAAATTATAATTAAAGAGATAAATCAATCTAGTTGATTTTCCTTATTTTATTGGAAAAATGTTTTCTTCTCCTACACACTAATTGGGGCGCCACCTTTAGCTATAAATAAGAGGTGGGTGTCAAGATCTTTTGTACATCACAATTTCAAGAGTTCATAGTTCTTGTGAAAAATAGAGAGCTATCCATAGTGAGTTTGTGAGGGAAGAAAAGGTCCGGTCAAGCAGCCAGAGTTTTTCCGATAGCAATCCAAGGAGGATTCCGGCAAGGGGTTCGTGTGGATTAGCGATAGAGGCCGGACGCGTGGACGGCTTGCGCATTGAACTACTCTCCGTTGGCGGTCAAAGCGACGATCTTGTAGATCATCTAAGGTATAACCGTCAAACTACTTAACGTGTTTATTGCATTAAACGAAGAACGATCTAGAAAAGGAAATCAAATTTTAAATTCCGCTGCGTTAAACTGATGATTTCCTAACACTGGTGTATTCCAGAACCTTCCAAGTTAAGTCGGTTGAAGAAAAAAGACGAAAGTACCCTCGGTAACCCAAGAGGCGGTGCCGACTTACCGAGGATCCAGATCCTTCCGAAACGCGTTTTCTTGGACGAAGGGTTGAACTAGATGTTCCTAAGTCGGTTTAGATAGCTATAAATAAAAGACTTCGCCTTAGAACACAATGTACCATACAATTTACAAGCATTATGCAATAAAAGTTCATTGTTCTTTATTTTATTTATTTTATGAGTTTAGTCGGAGAGATGACGTGTGTCGCGCTAGGAGAGATCTGAAGGAGATCTACGCTCGTCTTGAGGTATGATTTTCTGTCTTTTCAAGATGTAGATCTATCGTTGTTCTATTCGACTAGTATGTTTTAATTGCTTATTTAGTTTAATTATGTAGTAGTTAGTTTATTTTACCCCATGTGTTATAGATCTGATTCGTTGGTGAAGAAATCATGAAATAGTATTTGTGTTCTTCAGATCTACGATGGTCTATATCGCTAGATATGAATACCTAGTAAATTACTAATTCATGGTTATTGGCGCCAACTACGTTGATCGATAGATTTAATTTACATGTTTTTAGTCTGATCAACTATTTGCGTGTCATCGTAAACTAGCATGAAGTACGAATAGTGAAGTGCTATGTTTGGACATTATCTAGAATGGACCCTAGGAATGTGCTGGTCAATGTCGACAGCTGTCTAGGCGGGTTTGCGGTATGAGTTAGTGCTCAATATCGACAGCTCTAGTTCTTTATACGTATGGGCTATTACGGACCAATTGAGGAGGGTAGCTTGCGTATAGATTGTCTACTACCATTGTCGGAGTGGATAGGGTTAGGAGTTGTACCCGTAGCTGAACATGTTGGAAAGGTGCCCTAAACCAAATCGGGTTGGACCGGATCTGACCGGGTCGGGTCGTTACAGTCTATTTAGTTCATGTAATAACTTTATTATGATTAATAAAAGCACTTATGTTATTATATATTGTTTATCTTCATGTTATTTTTTGTATATATATAGTAACGTCCCTAGTATCAAACTGTGATAGAGAAACCATTATAATGATTATGGTTGATAAGATCTCTAATCACTTTAATAAGTTTAATACTTAAATGTCTCTAGTCTTATGTACTGTCAAACGGGACATTGATAGTATAATCAGACTAGCACGTATTGGATGTCTTCTATCTTATAGAAGGTAGGGATAAATCATGTCTATCGAAGTGTAGAGACACTTGGACTGTACGTGGACGTGTATTGGAAAATGCGTACGTTAGACGGACCCACTTACATTAAGTGTCACACTATGTGGCGGTTGTGTAATTATCCTTTTGACCGGAGTCTTCATGCCATCACGGTGTGGATTGTCATGCTTTTACACTATTGAGATTTCCCCTAGCCACGGGGCGATCATGCGGTAGTGATTGGGTGTGATATTGAAGCATGCGGAGTATACATGATTGGTCGTCCGGGAATAGTGTATCCTATGATTAGGATCGAATATCCAAAATGGCCTTCTTATAAGGAATGTCTACGTCTCGAGAATCTTTGCAAAGTGGGAGTAAATGTGTTATTCTGAGAGAGCATGATATCCAGATTATAAGATACAATCGTTAATGTATTGACACTCGAGATACGATCGTATGGATATTATTACAGCGATGGGATTGTAAGTTACACGATGGCGGTTTACATGAAAGGTAGTAGTCATTGCTTTTGACTCTTCCGATGATTGGGAAGTCACGGTGTGTTGCTAGGCGTTATCCCGTGATCGTTAGGCATGAGGGGTATTTTAGTAATTTGCACTTTGTGTCTACGGACAACATATTTGGAAGCCTATCGAGTCACACACATATGAACTTCGAGTCGGATTAAAATGCGGTTATAGTTGATAACCAAATAAGGAAAATTTATCTCTAGACTACAAAGGTTATAGTGGTAAATTAATATGGTGGTATTTATTTATATGAATAAATAAAATACAAGATATTAATCATATACAAATTATATTAATTAAAAAATATTCCAGAAGTAAATTTATTGACTATAGGGGCGCCCCATTTGATGTGTATAAGATACACTTGGATTGTGCGCTTTAAATAATAAGATTACCATAATATTAATATAAGATATTAATTGATTTTGGAAAAATAGATATATGGTAATAAGATAATTATATTCAATATAAGATATTGGCAATATTAATTATAATAAAAGAGATAAATCAATCTAGAAGATTTTTCTTATTTTATTGGGAAAATGTTTTCTTCTCCTCCACACCAAGATGGGGCGCCCCTCTCACTATAAATAAGAGGTGGGTGGCAAGCTCTTTTGTACATCACAATTGCAAGAGCTCATAGTTCTTGTGTAAAATCGAGAGTATACTACAGTGAGTTGGAGAGAGAGGAAAAAGGCCGGTCTAGCAACCGGAGTTTTCCAATAGCAATCCAAGGAGGATTCCGGCGAGGAGTTCGTGTGGATTAGCGATAGAGGCCGGACACGTGGACGGCTTGCGCACTGTACTACTCTCCGTTAACGGTCAAAGCGACGATCTTATAGATCATCAAGGTATAACCGTCAAACTACTTAATGTGTTTATTGCATTAAACGAAGAACGATCTAGAAAAAGGAAATCAAATTTTAAATTCCGTTGCGTTAAACTAGTGATTTCCTAACAGTGGTAGCAGAGCCAGACTTCGAGCTTAAGCAATAAGCATAATTTAATTGCGTAGTATTTAATCGATAGATGCACGATCTATAATCGCGAAACGTTTAAAACAAAAAAAAGGAATCGATGGGGGCTCGGTTGACTGGCGGCGGCCCCTTCCACGGTGGCGGCTGGGCGGCGGCGGCAGCTCTCTGAGCTTCCGGAGTCGGCCGGCTTCTACAAAAGGGAGGATCAATTCGTTGTTCGTTTTGTGATATTTATTGTGCATAAATATCTCTTTTGTTTAGTTGTGTCATATGGCATGCCAATGGTTCAAATAGTTTGGGCCATTGGGAAACCATAGTGGCATATTGGTCTTTCCAAATTTTGATTTAGAATAGGCCTAGGCCCTTTTCAAATATTTGATTTGTAAAAGGCTTAGGCCTAGGCCACTTCCAAAATTTTTATTCTGGAAAGTGGCCAGGCCTAAACCAAAATTATTTGGCATTTCCAAATATTTGATTTGGAATAGGCCTAGGCCCTTTTCAAATATTTGATTTGTAAAAGGCCTAGGCCTAGGCCACTTCCAAAATTTTGATTTTGGAAAATGGCCAGGCCTAAGCCAAATTTGGTTTAGGAAGATGCCTTTAGGTTTAGGAAACCAAATGCATCCCTTTTGGTTAAGAACCAAAAAGGAAAGGAAACAAATTGGAGATTTTATAATTTTAATTTTATTTTGAATAGTACAAATTTAATAAAATTGAAATTAAAATCGATTTAAAATTAAATGTTAATTTTAATTTTCGATTAAGTTATATAATTTATTAAAAGTTAGTTAATTATTTGATGTGATAAAATAAAGACGCATAAGTAGTTAAAATTAGAATTTAATCTTTTTCATAAGATAAAATTGTATGAATTAGATGTGTAGATATAATATGATTATATGGACTCCGATTGATCATGGACTCGACCAATATGATAGATGTGAATGTTTTCTTTATGTTGGTTTTTGAAATTGTCCTAGGCCGTTATGAAGAACGTGACCTAGTTTATTTTTGCATTTATCCCATTCCCGTTAGCTCCCCCCAGTGTGCGGCGGGTGTAATTATTTATTAGATATATTATTATGCAACAAGAATAGAGCAAGAAGATGAAGAACAAAGAGAGATAAAGAACCCATTGGTGTACAGTAATAAAGATCCTATTGGCGGTTGCAGATACCCTTAGTTTGTGACCCACGGTTTCGTCAGTTGTATTCGAAACCGCACCTAATAAAAGTCCATGATCATACCGGTTATTTTGTGCATGGAATGTTGTGTATGTTTTACTTTATATGATATCGTAGTAATATGCACATAGTAGATGAGACCATAATCAAACAAAATTAATTAAGTGAATTAATTTAAAATTATTCCCACGCCAAAAATCGAGCCAAAATTGTCTCCCAATATTATAATGAAGGTGAAGAGTTCTTGTTCGGATCCAACTGATCGGCCCTCATCGGGAGTTGACCTACCACGGGTATATCGTTATTATCGAGATATGATCATTACGAGATCTCATGAATATTTGGGTTACGACTCGACTAAAATCTTGCGGTGATTGGCTCTCGCCAGGACCGTTTGATTTTAGAGACAAGGGGTTGACTATCACATAGAGATGTGAAACGTCAAAGAGTTGACTAGTCAGCCACTTGGAGCCGCATACGATGCATTGGTAGAGTACCGCCTTTAAAAATTATCTCGGTTGATCGGCCCTCGTCATGAATCGAGATAACTTGATGGGATCCCAGCCACTAAAGAATTAATTAAATTCTTGAAAGCTAATTGGGAATAGTTGGCTAGTGGGAGTAAAACCTTATAAAATTTTAAGTGCAAATTTAGGGTTTTAATACATGAGCTTTTACTTATTCTATCTTTATTTATTGTTGTAGAAAAATGTCAAACAAATTGAACCTTCGTTTTATCATCAACAATAAGCTTGACGAAACTAATTTTCTCGATTGGGAAAGAAACCTCAAAATCGTTTTGAGGCACGAGAAGATTGGCTATGTCTTGGGCGAGGCCCTACCGGAAGAGCCCGATGAGGGTTCGGTTGCACACTGTTCTGACAATACTGATGCTACATGTATCATGCTTGCTTTGATGACACCTGAACTGCATAAACAACATGAGTCTATGGACGCCTACACAATCATGGTCCACCTAAAGGAACTCTATGCTTTTCAGTCTCGCACTGAGAGGTACGAGGTCTCGAAGGCCCTGTTTAGTTGTAATATGGCATCTGGGACTGCTGTGGGGTCACATATGCTTAAGATGATCGGGTACATAGAGAGGCTTGGGAAACTGGGCCACAAATTGGAGCGAGAATTGAGTATTGACTTGATTCTACAATCTCTACTGATTCATTCTCATGATTCGTGATGAATTATCACATGAACAAGATAGATTGCTCCCTTGCGAGTTATTGAACATGTTGAAAAGCTCTTTGAGGAGCGTGGGGAAGGAAAGCAAGTGTTGCTAGTCACTTCAAGCAAGAGGCAAGGCCAAAGCCCGAAAAAGTCCATGAAGGCGAAGGCTGCACCTAAGCCAACGCCTAAAATAGCGAAAGACAAATCCAAGGATGCTTGCTTCCATTCTTTGTGAGACCGGACATTGGAAGAGAAATTGCAAAGGCTTCTTGAGTACCAAGAAGAAGCATTCTGATGCTTCGACTTCAGGTATATTTATGATTGAGATCAACATTACTTCTTCTAAGTCTAACCACTTGGTATTAGATACTAGTTGTGGTTCTCATATTTGTACGAATATGCAGGCACTAAGAAGACTAGAGAACTGAGGAAAGGAGAGGTGGACCTACGCGTTGGAAATGGAGCAAGTGTTGCTGCGTTGGCCGTAGGAGTTTATTTTCTTTCATTGCCCAATGGGTTAGTACTAGAACTTAATAACTGTTATTTTGTCCTGCTCTTATGTTGAGCATTATTTCTATTTCCGCATTAGATGTTGATGATTTTCATTTACGTTTGAGAATAAATGTTGTTCTTTTTCACGTGATGGAATCTTTTATGGTACTAGTATACTTAGCAATGGTCTCTACATATTAGATATGAATGTTGACGTACTTAATATAAATAACAAGAAAGCCAAGACAAATGACTTGAATGAATCCTACTTATGGCATTGTATTCTTGACCATATAAATAAGAATCGTATTTCCAAACTCCATACAGATGGAATGTTGGATCAATTCGATTATGAATCATTTGATACATGCGAAGCTTGTTTACTTGGCAAGATGACAAAGTCACCTTTTAGTGGCAAAGGGATAACATCCAATGAATTGCTTGAGCTCATACATACTGATGTATGTGGCCCAATGTCAATTCAAGCCAAAGGAGGATACTCTTATTTTATCACTTTCACTGATGACCATTCTCGTTATGGTTATATATATTTAATGAAGTATAAGTCTGAAGCCTTCAAAAAGTTCAAGGGATTCAGAAGTGAAGTGGAGAAACAACTGGGTAAAGAAATCAAAACACTTCGATCTGATCGAGGCGGAGAATACCTAGATGGAGAGTTTCAAGATTATTTGAAGAAGAATGGGATTCTACCTGAATGGACCCCTCCCGGGATGCCACAGATGAATGGCATGTTTGAGAGGAGGAACCACACCTTGTTAGACATGGTGCGATCCATGATGAGCTACACAGTTCTCCCAAAATCATTTTGGGGGTATGCTCTAGAAACTGCATCATATACACTGAACCGAGTTCCATCAAAGACGGTTGAATCCACACCATACGAGGTATGGCGCAAGAGGAAACCGAGTCTAGCATATCTTAAACCTTAGGGTTGTCCGACTTACGTGAAGCGGATGATGCCTGACAAATTAGAGGCTAGATCTGACAAATGTCTGTTTGTGGGTTATCCTAGAGAAACTAGAGGATACCAGTTTTACCATCCTGAGGAACAAAAGGTGTTTGTTGCCAGGACTGTCCACTTTCTAGAGAAAGAGTTTATTGTGGATAGGGTCAGTGGGAGTAAGATTGATCTTGAAGAAATTCGAGAACCACTTACAGATAACAGTCAGTTAATGGAAGTAGAGGAATCGCCACACACAGATGGGGACCTTTGCCAAAATACCATTATTGAGGCAAGGCAATTTCTGGACTACCATTCCGTTGTCGAAATACCACTCCGTTTTTCGCGTTTTAGGTGTTTTTGGAACCAAACTAAACCCTAATTGGGAAGGGGAACCCCAATAGGGGATTTGTGTACCTTAAGATCGTGCACATTTGTGAAAAAAATGGGAGAAAATCGCGAACCAAAATCGTGAAAATTGCACTAAAGTGGTATTTCCACATTTACACCATAGAATGGGTGGCGTTCCAGAAAAAATCCCCACATTAGATGTGACATCAGCCTCTACCGTGGACACACTAGCACTTCAAAGATCCACCAAGGAATTCCGTGAACCCGAAAGGTATAATGGCGTGTATCTCATGGAAGATGAGGACCCTAGAACTTATAAGGAAGTGCTATTAAGGCATGACAAAGAGAAATGGCTGGAAGCCATGAATTCTGAAATGGAATCCATGAAAGACAACCAAGTTTGGAACTTGATCCACCTGAAGGAATAGTTCCTATAGGGTGTAAATGGGTCTTTAAGTGAAAGACCAACATGGACGGTAACGTGACTACCTATAAGGCTAGGTTAGTGGCAAAAGGTTATAAGCAAAGACAAGGAGTTGACTATGATGAAACTTTTTCGCCTGTTGCCATGTTAAAATCCATTAGAATTTTGCTCACTATTGCAGCATACCATGATTACGAAATCTGGCAGATGGATGTGAAAACAGCTTTCCTTAACGGGAACACATGTCGAGGAGGTGTATATGACACGACTGATGGTTTCACAACCAATGGCGCCAAGATGGTGTGTAAAGCGCAAAGATCCATTTATGGATTAAAGCAAGCTTCGAAGTTGGAATCTTCGCTTTGATGAGATAATCAAACAGTTTGATTTCATCAAGAATGAAGATGAGCCCTGTGTTTACAAGAAGGTTAGTGGGAGTGCCATTGTATTCTTAGTGCTTTATGTAGACGACATATTGCTCACAGGGAATGATATGCCTATGTTACAATCAATCAAAGCTTGGTTATCCAAGAACTTCTCAATGAAGGACTTGGGTGAAGCAACCTATATTCTAGGAACAAAGATCTATAAAGATAGATCTAAGAGGTTGCTTGTGCCTGCGCGCAATCCACCTCTATAGACAAAGCGTGAAGAGATTCGGCATGAGGCGCCCAAGAAAGGATTGCTTTGCCCATGTCACATGGGGTCTACTGTCGAAGGAATAAGTCCTAAGACGAGAGGAGGAAAGGGCACAAATGAGTAAGATCCCTTATGCTTCGGCAATCAGGTCTATCATGTATGCCATGTTGTGCACAAGACCAGATGTCTCGTATCCTCTTAGTATGACTAGTAGGTACCAGTCCAATCCAGGTGATGGTCACTGGATTGCTGTCAAGAATATCCTCAAGTACATGAGATGTACTAGTGATATGTTCCTGGTTTTCGGGAACGATGATTTAGTTTTACGAGGTAACACAGATGCCAGTTTCCAAACTGACAAGGATGACTTTAAGTCACAATCTGGATTTGTTTTCACGCGTTACGGCGGAGCAGTGAGCTGGAAGAGTTCCAAGCATGAGACAACTACAGACTTTACAACGGAAGCCGAAAACATAGCAGACTCGGAGGCGGTGAAGGAAGCAGTTTGAATGAAGAAGTTCATTACTGAACTTGGTGTGGTTCCCTCCATTGAAGGTCCAATGCCTTTGCATTGTGATAATAATGGAGCGATATCTCAGTCAAAGGAACCAAGGTCTCATCAGAAGTCCAAACATGTGCTACGGCGCTATCACTTGATTATAGAGATAGTAGATAGAGGAGATGTAAAGATAGATAAAGTCTACACGGATGAAAAACATGAGAAACATGTTCACTTACACGGGCTTAGGCATATGGGTGGTTGGCTTTAGGCCAAGTGGGAGATTGTTGGAAAGGTGCCCTAAACCCAATCGAGTTGGACCGGATCCGACCGGGTCGGGTCGTTTACAGTCTATTTAGTTCATGTAATAACTTTATTATGATTAATAAAAGCACTTATGTTATTATATATTGTTTATCTTCATGTTTTGTTGTATATATATAGTAACGTCCCTAGTATCAAACTGTGATAGAGAAACCATGATACTGATTATGGTTGATAAGATCTCTAATCACTTCAATAAGTTTAATACTTAAATGTCTCTAGTCTTTTGTACTGTCAAACGGGACATTGCTAGTATAATCATAATAACACGTATTGGATGTCTTCTATCTTATAGAAGTTTGGGATAGATCTTGTCTATCGAAGTGTAGAGGCACTTGGACTGTACGTGGACGTGTATTGGAGAATGCGTACGTTAGACTGGCCCACTTACATTAAATGTCACACTATGTGGCGGTTGTGTAATTATCCTTTTGACCGGAGTCTTCATTGCATCACTGTGTGGATTGTCATGCTTTGACACTATTAAGATTTTGCCTAGCCATGGGGTGATCATGCGGTAGTGATTGGGTGTGATATTGAAGCATGCGGAGTATACATGATTGGTCATCCAGGAATCGCGTATCCTATGATTGGGATCGAATATCCGAAATGGCCTTCTTGTAAGGAATGTCTAGCTCTCGAGAATCTTTGCAAAATAGGAGTAAATGTGTTATTCCGAGAGAGCATGATATCAATATTATAAGATACGATCGTTAATGTATTGACACTCGAGATACGATCGTTTGGATATTATTACAGCGATGGGATTGTTAGTTACACGGTAACTGCTTTACATGAAGGGTAGCAGTCATTGCTTTTGACTCTTCCGATGATTGGGGGTCACGGTGTGTTGCTAGACGCTATCCCGTGATCGTTAGGTATGAGGGGCATTTTAGTAATTTGCACTTTGTGTCTACGGCCAACATATTCGGAAGCCTATCGGGTCACACATATGAACTTCGAGTCGGATTAAAATGCGGTTATAGTTGATAACCAAATAAGGAAAGTTTATCTCTTGACTATAAAGGTTATAGTGGTAAATTAATATGGTGGTATTTATTTATTATGAATAAATAAAATACAAGATATTAATTATATACAAATTATATTAATTAAAGAATATTCTGGAAGTCAATTTATTGACTATAGGGGCGTCACATTTGATGTGTATAAGATACACTTGGATTGTGCACTTTAATTAGTAAGATTACATAATATTAATATAAGATATAGATTTTGGAAAAATAGATTTATGGTAATAAGATAATTATATTCAATATAAGATATTAGCAATATTAATTATAATAAAAGAGATAAATCAATCTAGAAGATTTTCCTTATTTTATTGGGAAAAGGTTTTCTTCTCCTCCACACCAAGATGGGGCGCCCCTCTCACTATAAATAAGAGGTGGGTGTCAAGCTCTTTTGTACATCACAATTGCAAGAGCTCATAGTTCTTGTGTAAAATAGAGAGCATCCTATAGTGAGTTGGAGAGAGGGGAAAAAGGTCGGTCTAGCAACCGGAGTTTTCCAATAAAAATCCAAGGAGGATTCCGGCGAGGAGTTCGTGTGGATTAGCGATAGAGGCCGGACACGTGGATGGCTCGCGCATTGTACTACTCTCCGTTGATGGTCAAAGCGACGATCTTATAGATCATCAAGGTATAACCGTCAAACTACTTAACATGTTTATTGCATTAAACGAAGAACGATCTAGAAAAAGGAAATCAAATTTTAAATTCCGCTGCGTTAAACTATTGATTTCCTAACGGAACAATGAATAAATTCACCAATAGGGAGGACTGTTGCATGTGTGGGGGGGGGGGGGGAATAACTAACTACTCATAATTGAACTAATACATTAGAAACTCTAGTTTGCTTCGTGTGAACTTGCATAATCTTGCTAGTTGATTGTTACCCAATTTACTACTATCTATAATATAGCTGGTCGTAGACCGTTATCGTGAAAAGCTCAATCTTGATAATTAGACATTCTTACGAGTCTCTGTGGGATCGACTTTGATTTTCCAGTACTCTACTACGATAGACCTAGTCCTATTGCTAGTAAGTGCCTTACGCACGATCAAGATTTTTGGCGTTGTTGCCGGGGACTCGTGTCAAGAATACTTTTTATTTAAGATTGAGTTTTCTATATATATTTGAGTCTGTTTTATAGTCTGTTTATACTGGAGTCATACAACATCGATTTTGTTAAAAATCTGGAAAAATTGCTTCCGGTTTACCGAGGATCCACCCCGATAAACCAAGGGTCCAGTTTCAACAGAATCATTTCTGTTAGTTCAGAGTCGAGTCAGTAGTCAGAGTGTGTATTTTTTGAGTCTTCCAGGCGTGTTTAATAGCCTCCGGGGCAAGTCACTAACCTTTTTTATTTTCTTTTTGTGTCTTGTAGTACGCTACACGAAGTTCAGCAGCCAAACTCGAGAGATTCATACCTGAGATTGAAAAGTTTGCTAGTCAGAAAAGAAAGAAAACTCGAGAGAGATCTGTTAGGCTGGTGGACGATGTGATTACGCACGAAGGAGATCACAACGAGAGAGAAGAAGAAGATATAGAAACCAACATGGCACAGAAAAGACAGAATAGACAGAATGGAGCAGGAGTTGTGGTACAAGCAGATAGGAGAAATCTACAGAGTTATGAAAGCCTACGATTGAGCAATTCTTACCAGCAATTGTTCAGCCTGAGGATGCAGCTGGGGTATTTCACCCGAAACCAAATGTGATACAAATGGTGACTAATTACACTACTTTTCATGGAGTAATGAACGAAGATCCTTGTGTACACGTCACCAAATTTCTGGAGATAGTCAGCACGGTCAAGCCAGCAGGAGCGCCTGAAGATAATATCAAGTTGAAATTGTCTCCATTCACTCTGAAAGACAAATGGAAGATATGGTTATTGTCTCTAGCACCAGGATTGATCCAAACTTGGACCGACCTGCTACAGAAATTTATGAATAAGTACTGCCCACCTGGGAAGTCACTACAGATGAGACAAGAGATTATGAACTTCAAGCAGAAACCCATTGAAACGTTTGAAGAATCATAGGAAAGATTTAAGGAAGCACATAGGAGATGCCCTCACCATAATATCACTTTGCCCGTACGAATGAATAGTTTTTATCACGGATTGCGGCCAAGTGAACAAATGAGAGTTGATGCCTCAAGCAACAGATGTTTTGTGTTGCTATCACCTGAAGAAGCCGAAGAGATATTGGATCAAATCGCACTGACAAGTCAATGGGGAACACATCAAGTTGAAACCGCAAAAGTAGCTGAAAGGCGTATTTGGAGAAGATACTTCTCAAAAGATCTTATATCAGCTAATGGCAATGAATGAAAAGATAGATGGCATGCAAGATCGCATAGCCAAGGTTGAGAAAGTTCAAGATATAAAAGCAACCAACACTGAGGACGTGAACTATATAAAGAGGCAAGGAAATCCTTATGGGGGCGGATATCGCCCAGGTTCTCATGACCACCCTGGTTTTAGACTGAGTGACCCTACTGGGGGTTTTGAAAAAGTGAATGGTGGAGAGAGATTTAGACAAATTGGTGGATTCATACCTTAATTCAACAAATCCGGTAGTTGGGAAGCAGCCATGGATAAAATGAGCTCAACTGTGACCGACACGGTCAATAAAATTACGAAATCCATGACTGAGCTAAATACAAACTTCACCACATATTGTCAAAAGAATGATACAAGACTGACCAATCAAAAAGCATTAGTGCAGAATCTGTCGCAGCAAGTGGGATGATTGCGAGAACAAGTGTCGATCCGTCCTCCGGGAGGATTGCCAAGTAATCTCGAGAAGAATCCGAAGGGCGTGAATGCAATCATGACTAGAAGCGGAAAGAAGCGCCTGGACTGTTATACCAACTATCAGGTGGAATCGAAGCGATCGCAGCAGCAGCGCGAAGCAGACGGAGAAAAAGAGGGGCCGGTAACCCGGGACATTTCTACGGTAAACCGAGAGTCTGAAAATTCAACAGACTAACATGCAGAGCAGCAGCAGTCAGCAGGTTAGTTTTCACGAACTGTAACTATTAATCCTCCTACTTTACCCTATCCCCCTAGGAAATATAAGCCAAATAATGATGATGCGTGTTATAAGAAGTTCATAAAGATGTTTAAAAAGTTGCAAGTGAATATACCTTTGGTAGAAGCTCTTGCCGGAATGCCGAGTATCCAAAGTTCTTGAAAGAAGCAATTTCTACCAAAAGAAAATTGTTAGACCTTGAGACTATATGCCTTAACGAGGAATGCTCGGCAGTTTTGCAACGCAAACTGCCTCCCAAGTGTAAAGATCCTGGGAGCTTCCTCATACCATGCACAATTGGAGGAGTATGCCTAAATAAAGCATTGTGTGATCTTGGAGCCAGTGTCAATTTGATGCCACTCTCCATCTTTCATAAATTAGGCATGAAAGAATTAAATGAAACATCTATACCCTTCAATTAGCAGATAGGTCTATGAAGCAACCATGTGGAGTGGTGGATGATGTTTTGGTGAAAGTTGATAAGTTTTTGTATTCCCTGTAGATTTTGTGGTGCTAGACATGGAAGCTAACCACGATGTTCCACTAATCTTAGGCAGACCTTTCCTAGCTACGAGTAAAACCTTGATAGATGTTCATAAGGGTGAGCTGATTCTGAGAGTGAATGAGGACAAAGTAGTTTTCAATGTGATGAATTCAATGAAGTATGAACAAGATGAAGGAGAATCTTGCTACATGCTAGATGTCATAGACGAAATTGTGTTGGAATTATATCAGCAAGTGACACTAGACCCTGAAGTAGCTGAGACTTTACTCCTGAAGGAAGAAAGCTATGAGGAAACCTGGCCTGGGTGTAGTGAAGGTCAAGTGCGAGAAATAGAGCCTATATCCTCTGTGGATTTAGGAGGAAACATTCATAGACCTTCCTGGCACAAGTTATTTGACTTATAGTTGACTGGTAAGCTGTTAAGATCATCGTTAGAAGAGCCACCAAAGAACTTAACATTGAAACCTTTGCCATCTCACCTGAAGTATGTGTTCTTACAAGATGATTCTCTCCCCCTATAATTTGAGCATTATTATCAACTTTAGAGGAGGAGAAACTTTTACGAGTACTGAGAGAGCATAATGGAGCATTTGGGTGGACGATTGCAGATATTAGAGGAATAAGCCCATCAGTGTGCATGCATAAAATCTCTGTAGACCCTAAGGAGGTTGACGCCACAACTGAAGGATGTTGTAAAGGAAGAGATCATAAAGATGTTAGAGATGGGAATCATTTTCCCAATTGCAGACAGTGAGTGGGTGAGCCCGATTCATGTGGTGCCCAAGAAAGGAGGATTCACTGTCCAACCTAATGAGTTTGATGAGTTAATCCCTGTGAGACTAATTACTAGACATCGAGTTTGCATTGACTTCAGGAAACTGAATGATGCAACTCGTAAAGATCATTTTCCCCTACCATTCATTGATCAAATGTTGGAAAGATTAAGCGGTCATGCGTTTTATTGTTTCTTAGATGGATATTCTGGTTATTATTAGATCCATATTGCCCCGAGGACCGAGAGAAAACAACTTTCACATGTCCCTATGGAACTTTTGCGTACAATCGCATGCCTTTTGGGTTATGTAATGCACCAACAACTTTCCAAAGGTGCATTATGTCATTATTTACGGACATGGTGGAGGATTTTCTAGAGATTTTCATGGATGATTTCTCTGTATTTGAAGATAGCTTTGATAAATGCTTGGACAATTTGAGTAAAGTGTTGAAAAGATGTGAAAAGACCAACCTTGTACTTAACTGGGAAAAATGTCATTTCATGGTTACAGAAGGAATAGTGTTGGGTCATAGAATTTCAAAGAAAGGAATGGAAGTGATGCAGCATCTGAGGCGGAGTTGTCGGATTCCACATTGGCTGCGATCGAATACATGGACCAAAGGGAGCGTTCGGACCGGCGTTAGTATTTTGGCCGTAACTTTCGGCTCCAACGTCCGTTTTGCGCGCAGGACACCATTTCGGAAAGCTCTCTCCGACGCCGACGTCACGGTGAACTTCACAGATTTTTCGATGCCAAAATCAGCTGTTTTCCCTTCCATTTCGGCCGCCGAAGATTTTTGCGCGTTTTTCACAATTTTCTTATTTTATTTACGAATTCAATAAAGATCCGATTCCGGATCCGTGATTTCAGCATCGTGATTTCGCTATGATTTATTTCCGTAATAAATTCGTGATTTTATATTTTTGGAAAGTATCGTATTCGATGCAAACTATAAAATCCCGGCTTGTGGGATGATTTTAGTCGACTTGAATAATATAACAAATTTGCCTCTCGTGAGCATATTCGAAACCCTGTTTGTGAGTTCATCTCTTTTTTCGCTTCCCTGTTTGCGTTTCCTTATACGCTCCGGCGTCAGGAAGTTGATAGAGCAAAGATAGAGGTGATAGAGAAGTTACCTCCTCCAACGAACTTGAAGACGCTGCGAGCCTTTCTTGGCCACGCCGGATTTTATAGGAGGTTTATCAAGGACTTCTCTAAAGTTTCTAAACCTTTGACGGAATTACTTGCAAAGGATGTACCTTTTGTATTTGGAGAAGAAAGCAAGAAAGCATTCAATACATTGAAGCAAATGCTTATAACCGCCCCAATACTGGTAGCACCATATTGGAACAAACCTTTTGAGCTTATGTGTGATGCAAGAGACATGGCAGTTGGAGCAGCCCTGAGACAAAGGGAGGATGAAATCCTTAAGCCTATCTATTACACCAGTTGTACCCTTAACAGTGCCCAGAGGAATTATGCAACTACAGAGAAGGAACTCTTAGCTGTCATATTTGCGTTTGACAAGTTTCGACCTTATCTGATAGGATCAAAAGTCACTGTATTCACTGACCATGCAGCTTTGAAATACCTTCTAACCAAGCAAGACTCCAAGCCGAGACTGTTAAGATGGATTCTACTCTTACAAGAGTTTGATTTTGAGATTAAAGATAAAAAGGGATCTGAGAACCAGGTGGCTGATCACCTATCAAGATTAACTTTGCTGGAAGAAGAGCAACCGACTGAGATTAGGGAGAGCTTTCCTGATGAAAAACTGTTTGCCATCTCAGTGGTAGCTCGAGTTGAATCTCAGACCCAACAACATACATCAAGAGTGGGTAAGGTATACCCTTGGTTTGCTGATATTGTGAATTATCTAGCAGGAAGATACCTACCACCAGAATTCACAAATACGGATAACAAGAAGTTTTTCACGTATCTGAAGCATTATCATTGGGACAATCCCTACCTATATAAATTGTGCCCTGATGCCATTCTTAGGAGATGCATCCACGATGATGAGATTCCAAGTATTTTGCACATGTGTCATTCTAGAAAAGCTGGAGGTCATTATAGGCCAGACAAGACAGCAACAAAGGTACTGCAGTGCGGATTCTTCTGGCCAATAATTCATAAATCTGCTTACGAGTTTACAAGATCATGTCATTCTTGTCAAATGACTGGTAATATTTCCAAGCGGAACGAGATGCCACTACCGAGTATCTTAGAAGTGGAGTTATTCAATGTTTGGGGAATTGATTTTGTTGGGCCTTTCACATCTTCAGAATAAAATCGTGACATCCTGGTAGTAGTTGATTATGTTTCCAAATGGGTGGAAGCAGTAGCTTCACTACTGAATGATGCCAGGGTTTTCCTGAGATTTCTTAAGAAAAACATTTTGACGAGGTTTGGTGTGCCTAGAGCCATAATTAGTGACGGAGGGAGTCATTTCTGTAATAGGTTGTTTGAGAAGTTGATGATGCGACATGGGGTTAGACATAAGATTGCAGCAGCATATCACCCCCAAACGAGTGGACAAGTAGAGGTCATAAACAGAGAGATTAAGAGGATCTTAGAGAAGATTGTGAATCCCACGAGGAAGGATTGGTCTTTGAAATTAGATGACGCTCTTTGGGCGTACAGAACAGCTTATAGGACCACGATTGGGATGTCACCATATATGATAGTGTTTGGAAAAGCATGTCATTTACCGGTAGAACTCAAGCACCGAGCGCTGTGGGCTACGAGGTTTCTGAACATGGATGAGGATTTAGCCGGTGAAAAGAGAATGCTAGAGTTGAATAGATTGGAAGAGTTTAGACTTCAAGCATATGAGAATGCAAGGATTTACAAGGAAAGAATGAAACGCCTGCATGATAGGAAGATTATGAACCGCACATTTCAAGTGGGAGATAAAGTGCTGGTGTAGAACTCGCGTCTTCGTCTTTTTCCTGGGAAGTTGAAGTATACATGGTATGGACCATATGTATTCACGAAAGTCTACAATTCAGGTGCATGTGAAGTTAGACATGAATACTCTAGGCGAACTTTCACAGTTAATGGCCACAGGCTGAAACATTACAGAGCACACGTATAACCCTGAATTAGAAGTCTTTACGTTAGAAGAGCTGGAATATGAATGAAGGAGCCCTATTAGTACAGTCGAGCTGACGACTATAAACTCAGAACTATTTTTAAAACCCTTATTTATTGCTTTTGTTTATTTTATTTTGAGTCAATAAAGTAGAATGACAATCGTAAGGTTTTTTCCATCACATATATCTCCAGTCACCTGGTTAGAGATATATGTGGTTTTTTCCTTCACGATTCTCATGTGATACCCTCGTAAAAAAATTGCATCTTGCTTAGGCCGATAAAAGAATAAAGTGGATTAAACTATTTTTGTGCATTCCTCCGGTATGCACAATTACCGCCACCTTATTTTCTTGTTGCCCTTCGCATGTTACTCACAGTTTTTGGAAGAATTTTGGAAAGCAGGTAACAACTTAGAAGAGGAATGACCTAGGAGTTAATGATTCTACTCCGGGATTCATTTCGACTCAACCAACATTTCAAGTGCTAAGTACTTTTTCTTCTCTTTATTATTAGTCATTGGGGACAATGTCTATAATAAGTGGGGGGTAGGCGTCTTAGCTGGATAATCGAAAAAGGGAATATTTTTGAAATTTTAAACACTGTTTTCAGCTTGCTTGTTGCAAGTTTTGAGTAAGGAATCGGTAGAAAAGGAGCCCAAGTTCAATTTGAAGTGAGCTATAGCATATTCAATTTAGTATGGAAGAATGAGCATATGTTAGGTTGCATGAAGTAGTAACTTATTAATTGTTATTCTATCATGGCAATCAATACTTGAGCACATAATCTGAGTGAGAAGTGTTTAAGATTAGATGATGAGTTGTTTTAACCGGGAATCATTATTTATACTTCAACAAATTGTTGTAAGACAAGGGAAGCAACTTGGATGACGAAAGGTAACTGGGACACACAGACTTGTGAGAGAAAGAGAAAAAAGTGAGGAAATCTGCCAGAAAAAAAATGAAAAAAAGAAAAAGAAAAAAGATATATGAAATAAAGGCAGTGAGGGAAGCGAACTCGTCCCCGAGTCCGCCCGACCCAATTACGGTACCATGTTGTGTAACCAAGTCTGAAAGCAAGATGAGCGAGTGTATGCGCAAGCAAGTTAATATTGTGTGGTTAATACAACTTGATTCTTCTCACAAATGCACTATCACAACTGATTCATCACAAGACACATTGATGCGTGGTAAGTAGTGATTAATGGGGAGCTTATGGTTGTGTCTTGATGTATGTTTTTGCCGGAAATCTTTATTGAATGTGTGGTAGTTGATAAAGATTGTTCCTGGAGGTACATTCCATCTTGATACTCTGCTCACAGACGCGCAGAAGGCTAGTGGGGGTAGTTGATGACGGTTAAAATAGTCTATGCTACGGCATCAATTATCTATCCATTATGAGCTAAAAATAGTTGTTTCGACCTATAAATATGAACCATTTACGTTGAATATCATATGTCGGGTTCATGAGTCGAGAAATCTGCACTTAGCATTTATTTTCCTTGTTTTGATATTATTTCGTGCATTTTTTGATGATTTTCAGGATACGGAATATTGGGCTGAGCATGATGGACGAATCTGGAATGGACTGAATGAAAATAATGGGCTTAGGGTATTCCAGAACTTCCAATTTAAGTCGGCTGAAGAAAAAAGATGAAAGCACCCTTGGTAACCCGAGAGGAGGTGCCCACTTACCAAGGATTCAGATCCTTCCGAAACGTGTTTTCTTGGATGAGGGGTCAAACTAGATGTTCCTAAGTCGGTTTAGATAGCTATAAATAAGAGGCTTCACCTCAAAACACAATGTACCATACAATTTACAAGCATTATGCAATAAAAGTTCATTGTTCTTTATTTTATGAGTTCTGGTCGGAGAGACGACGGAGTCGCCGCCTAAGGAGAGATCCGAAGGAGATCTACGCTCGTCTTCGAGGGTATGATTTTTTGTCTTTTCCAAGATATAGATCTATCGTTGTTCTATTCGACTAGTATGTTTTAATTGCGTATTTAGTTTAATTATGTAGTAGTTAGTTTATTTTACCCCATTTGTTATAGATCTGATTCGTTGGTGAAGAAATCATGAAATAGTAGTTGCGTTCTTCAGATATGCGACGGTCTATATCGCTAGATCTGAATACCTAGTAAATTACTAATTCATGGTAATCGGCGCCAGCTACGTTGATCGATAGATTTAATTTACATGTTTTTAGTCTAATCAACTATTTCCATGTCCTCGTAAACTAGCATGAAATATGAATAGTGAAGTGCTATGTTTGGACATTATCTAGAATGGACCCTAGGAACGTGCTGGTCAATGTTGACAGCTGTCTTGGCGGGTTTGTGGTATGAGTTAGCGCTCAATATCGACAGCTCTAGTTCTTTATGCGTATGAGCTATTAAGGACCAATTAAGGAGGGTAGCTTGCGTATAGATTGTCTACTGCCATTGTCGGAGTACATAGGGTTAGGAGTTGTACCCGTAGCTGAACAATGAATAAATTCACCGATGGGGAGAAGTGTTGAATGTGTGGGGGGAATAACTAATTACTCATAATTGAACTAATACATTAAAAACTCTAGTTTGCTTCGTGTGAACTTGCATAATCTTTCTAGTTGATTGTTACCCAATTTACTACTATCTATATTATAGTTGGTCGTAGACCTTTATCGTGACAAGCTTAATCTTGATAATTAGACATTCTTACGAGTCTCTGTGGGATCGACCTTGATTTGCCAGTACTCTACTACGATAGACCTAGTCCTATTTCTAGTAAGTGCCTTGCACGCGATCAACAACATGCAGTAATAAAGTACGACATTGACATTGTGCAATTTTACTTAGGTGTGGTGACAGTGTAGATGTAGTCACGCTATAGATGAAGTAACAACTGATTTGATATTCATAAAGAGTGTGTGAATATGAAGTGACACGTGGATTGTGTTTCTTAAAACATAACTAAAGATGCAGTGATCTTCATAATGTGTCAATGAAGATACAATGACACTTGATTTGATCTTTATAAAGAGTGAATGAAGATATAGTGACATGATTTGGTCTTCAAGTATATATTTACATGTCACTGCATTTTCATCTTCAATGTTATTGCATCTTCAACTTCATTGCTACTGCATCATCTGATTTGGTTTTCATAAAGTGTCAATGAAGATGCATTGACACTTGATTTGGTCTTTATAAAGTTTGATAATAGTGATGCCACTGCATAAACAAATGTTACTTCATTGACAATTGTTACTACATTGGCATTTGCTATTTATCATTGTATCCTCAATTAACTCTAAAGATGTGGTGACACTTGATGTGACATTCATAAAGTGTAAGTAAAGATGCAGTGATACTTGATGGTGAATATACAATTTTTTTGATATGTAGTGACAATGAAGATGCAGTGACATGTAATTTGATCATATAAATTGACACTGCATGTAGGGCTGTAAACGAGCCGAACCCTACCGAACATGTGCAGGGTTCGAGTTCGGCTCGAAAGGTTCGAACTAAGGTTGAGCAGCTAAGCTGACCGATCGAACCTTAGTTCGGCAAGGTTCGCTCGGTTCGAATCGAAATATTATGAAACATGTTCGGTCGGTTCGGCTCGAACATGTTCGAACTGTCGAACATGTTCGGCTCGAACCGGCCGAACATTTTTCCTAATATTTCAGTTCGAACCCGAGCTGAACCTTGCCAAACTAAGGTTCGATCAGTTCGAGCCAAAAATGTCAAAATAAATATTGTCCAAATACGAAAATCACAACACAACAGTCCAAGGTGCTTACTAAGTCCAACAAATTCAAAATCACACAATGATCGTTAGTTCGTTATAGAAGTACAACATGTGCTTACTAACTCTCCAATGAGTCCAAAATAAGTTAAATAACAACTTCAACAAAGTCAAATAACAACATTGTCTGCAAGTAAATAAATGCATGTAAGCAAATGAAAGTTCAAGATAATCATTCATGTGTTTTCCTTCTTTTTTGGTTGCTTTGCTTAGACTTTGGTGGATTGACACCGGCACTTAGCTTAGGATTGTTAGCTTTGGATTGACTCCTTCCGGTTCCGGATGAGGTTGAAACAGGAGGAGGAGGTGGAGCAGGAGCAGCATCATCATCAATATCATCATCTAAGAATCAAGAATTATACAACACAGATTAGACATGAAACTTAAATCCCTTTGAAAAAAAACCACAAAGAGGTGGAGCCTCAAACTCAGTAACCATTTGTAGATGCATGGCCAACAATAGAGGTGCCCACAGAGTGTGACAACTGGATCATGTCATTCATGTGCATTATCCATACATATACAACAATCAAAGCAAGGTGATAACTTATCGATTCTTCTTCTATCATTGCATTTGTGGGGCTTTGTTTTCTACACCCTGTAACAAGTATTGTGCATTTTCCATGTTCACCCACAAAATGAGACATGCTATATTATATATGGAGGACCATTATAATGATAATAAAGTTTTGATCTTTGGCCTCTAAAAGAACAAGTTATCTAACTTATCTTTGGATGAATTCAAGTGAGAGAAGAAGAGAAGAACCACAAATGAAGTAAGTAATATATGAAAAACTCGAATGACTTATAATATACCACGCATCAAGCGGTGTTGATAGGATCTTTCATATCGTATTCATTTTCATGCTCCAATTCATCGGGATCATCATTTCCACGAAAAAAAAAAAAAAAGAAAGAAACAAATATTAAAAACATTAAAAACTTGACAACATTATTACTAAATTTAATTTACTAAATTTAGGTAAACACTGGCCTCGTCTTTGAATGATCCGATTCCATATAATTCCTTTATCCAATCTCCGGCACAAACTAAAACCTCAACCGTTTCACTTTTCATGGAAGCTCTTCTTTTATCTATAACTCTACCTCCGCTTTGAAAGTAGATTCGAGGCAACCGTTGTGATTGGGATGGACAAAATATCCTTTGCCATCTTGGATAACACTTTATACTTCGTCTCATTCGCTTTCCACCAAGTAAGTGCATCAAATTTACAAACATTCGGATAAACTTCTTCATCATAATACATATCAAGATCTCGATTTTTGCTTCCTTTGATTTTGTTTTGTCAAAAACTCATCAAACTTCCTTTTACGAATTGTGTCGTGGGAGGTAGCTTGCAAGATGCACTATCACTAGGGGAGGTTTGTCATCGCCATATACCATAGCATCTTTGCTTATATAGTTCCTTGAATTTACCAAAAACATAACATGCTTTTCCTCATGAATAGGAATATGATCATTAACACTGCCTCAAGTCCTCATCATCATCATCATCATCATCATCATCCATCGACGATTAGGTACATTGATTCAAAAGCAAATTTGATCAACACCTTCTTATATCTTGGATCAAGAATTGAGCCAAAGCAAAGCAAAAGATCACACTCTTCCCAAGATTTTATCATACTTCAAAGCCATTTTTTCACCATTTTCATATATGTTTCTTCTTAGAGGATCTAACTGTTCATTGATCAACTCCTTAATTCTAGATAACTCTAAAAGAAACAAATTCACCGTTGGATAATTGCTTCCCGAAATTAGGTTAGTAACATCCAAAAACACTTGAAGAAAGTCACATACCTCACTAACCTCATGCCACCGACTCTCGGAAGGGCAATAATTGTTTGCAAAATTTTCATCATCCTCCCAAACTTAGTAAAACACTGCATACATACTTATAAGCAATAGACAACATCACATAAGTGGAATTCCACCTAGTGTTATTGTGCAATACCAACTTATTTGGGGCAATTTCAAGTTCATCCTATGCTCATTGAAGGAGATAAGTCTACTTTCCGAACCAAACAAATACTTGACTCCATCTCTAACTTTCTCAATAACATTCCCAATTTCTTTCAAACCGTCTCTAACCAATAGATTAATGATGTGTGCACAACATCTAACATGGAAAAGTTTTCCATCCAAAAAAAGATTTGAAGATATCGAATCATAATCACTTTTCAGTTTAGTTATACACACATCATTTGCAGATGCATTATCAACCGTCACGGAGGCAAACGACTAATTCCAAACAGATTACACACCCTATGTACCTCTTTAGCCAATACAACACCAGTATGAGGTGGAGGTACATTGACAAAAGAAAGTACTCTCTTTTGCAAATTCCAATTTTTATCAATGAAGTGAGCTGTAATGACCATATACCCTATCCTTTGAACCCCTGACGACCAACAATCAGTAGTCAAACTGACCCTATCAACTTTCTTCAAAAGACCCTTAAGCTTTTCCTTTTCCATATCATAAACTTTGAAACATTCTTGTCTAACCGTATACCTACTTGATCTTCTTATAATAAGGAGTATATGATTTCGAGGGAATTCATTGAAAACCTTATGTTCTACAATGCTAAGCGGGTATTCATGTGCTAATACCATGTGTGCAAACAAGTTTCTTAGTGTTCTCAAAATTAAAGATAAAAGTAGAAATAAAGATCATCATCTTCTTCGAAAGATCCTTCAACCGAGTTTGAATGAGATTAGAACTAGAATTCACCTTTGGGGTCAATAATTTGGGAAAGATTTTATTCTTGCCGGACAAGAATCCTTCAAGTGCCTCATTAAATGAGTAGTAGTCTTGCCTTTACGAATCGATAGTAATGCATTACAATGTTTGCATTTGTTCTTTGGACACAGAGCCGACTCACTACCTCGAAATGATCCCATACCATAGATCTTGTTTTTCCCGAGGTTGCATTGCATTCATTGCCTTCAATTTCATCTTGCGCTTTAGCAACTTCCTCATTCTCGGTCCCTCTTTCTCAGATGGTTCAACTTCATCTGAATCCTCCTCTTCCCCCATTATTTCAATATCAGTATTAATAGGGGTATCTGAAGAATCAACAAAAGAATTAGTCATTATTCTCACTCTCTGTTTTTAAAAATCAAATATGACTCTATGCACTAAACACGTACTCTAGTCTCTGGTAAAAAAATACTCTCTGTTAAAAAAAAAACTCTCTATTTCCAAAAAAAAAAAAAAACAAAATATCTATTCAACACTCTGTTTCAAAAATATGTGTATCATTGATTCATTGTACAACAACAAACTCTATCCAACAACAACAAACTCTCGATACCAAAAATTTACAAAAAAATTTACAAAAAAAAGAAGAAGAAAACAAAAACAGGACCTTGAAATAACGGGGGAGTCGGATTTAGATTAGAACCGGACATTGGTAGAGGGGATCAATCTGAGAATCAATTGATGATATTTGTCACCTGTCAAAGAGAAAACGAAAAAAATCAAGCATCATTGTTAACATTCAGTCAAACTCTTGTTTTTTTTTCTTCTTACAATTCTCCAAACAAATTAAATAAGGGACAATCAGAGTATCCTTGAAAATAGAATTGGAGCCAATTTTAGCACCTTTACTCATCAATCATCATAAACAACAACATTGTATGTTACATACTTACATGTAGATGAATAGATGATTAATGAATTACACCATGTTAGAAATTTTTTTCCTGTCTTGATCCATCATTTCTACGTTACCGTCAAATACATCTTTTGATTCCATAAAAAAGACTAATCATCATCATTGTTAACATTTCCTCCATCGAAAAATTAGCAGAAAATTATTCCCCTATGCATATCAAAAGAAGTCACATCCCCTTCTACTTTATGTTTTTCCCCAAACTGTAATAGGCTAATAGCTAGACTTCAATTTTTCTTTTCATAGCAATCTCTCTTTTTCTGCATCACGATTCACGACAGACAACAAAATCGAACCACCGACAGAAACAAAATGGTCTTATGAAAAACATGTAACTAAGATTATAGACCCAGTAGTACCGTCATTAATCATTATGGAACAATTCACCAAAAGTATTACAGATTATAGAGGATAAGAGGATTCACCAATTCATTAATTTGTATCCATTTCGCCACAAGCCCACAACACATACCTGACTACCTGAGGCTGAGGAGGAGGAGGAGGACCGGAGCAAGAACTGAGAGTGAGAGAGTCGGCAGGCGGTAGCGATGAAGAAGGAGGCACAGCGGCGGCCGGCGGCGTCAATTGGAATTTGGAAAATGGAAAGTGAGAGTGCTGCGGCTGCTTCCTGAGAGTGAGAGAGACGACGAGTTCAGAATTGTGAAATGCATTTGCAAGTTTGCAACCCTAATTTGATTTTGTTTTTTTATTTTAACTTTAATAATATATATATTATATATATAATTTTTTTTTAAATATTAAATAGTTCGAGTTAAAGCGTGTTCGACACTTGTTCGGCTCGATAGACGAATACCAAATCCTTAAGGTTATTTCGACGTTGAAGGTTCGATTCGAGTTCGAATCGAGCTTTTTTCGAGCCGAATACAGCGAATCGAATCGAATACTGACGTTCATTTACAGCCCTAACTGCATGTTCATTTTTATTGCATCTTCATTATCTCTACCATCTTCACTGCAGCCCACTATTGCACTACAAAATAATGATGCATGAGGTAAGTCAAGTGTCACTATATTTCCCGTTGTAAATTGTCACTGGAGTGCATAAGGTGATACTGCATATGTTACAATATAGAAGCTGATGGGGATACTGAGTGCACTCTGTTGATCAATCAAAGTTATCAACAGCCTGCTGACATCATAAAGATTAGCAGCCTGCTGACAGTACGAAGACTCAGCAACCTGCTGATCAGTTTGATGTAGTGTATAATATAGAAAGCGGTTATTTAGTTGTAATCAGTTATAACCGTTTGTAACTTACTTCTAACTGATTCATGTGTTGTGTGATGTTATAAATACCCCATGATCAGTCACATTGTAACCAACTTGTAACTTTTACATGATCAATAATAATTCCGCATTTTATTTTGTTTGTTTGTAATTCTACAAACTTCATCATTGTAGTATCGAAAGCGTAAATTTGAGAATTTTAAAAGCTTTCTGCGTTTTTGAAAAAACTTGAAAGTGTTCTTCATCTCTTTTCCAAATTTTCAGTTTCTTGAGAGTAACTGTTATTCTTTTCCTGTTTTTTGGTCAGTTCTTGATCAGATTTTCCTCCATAATTGTTTTGAGAATCAATTTTGAATTTCTTGATAGCCATGGAATCTAAGAAACAAGAAATAAGTCCCTCCAATCCATTCTATGTTCATCCTAATGAGAATCCGTCTCTGGTTATTGTTCAGCCATTGATGAATGTCAATACCTACAATCCCTGGAAAATGTCCATGGAGATGGTGTTGATCACCAAGAACAAAATAGGCTTCGTAGACGGCACAATTAAGAGGCTAGAAGTAGATTCAACAGAATTCCATGTGTGGAGACATTGTGATACAATGGTGAGATCATGGATCTTAAATTTCTCTTGAAAACAACATTGCACAAAGTTTGATGTACTTCAAGAATACACATGCAGTATGGAAGAATCTTGCAGCAAGGTTTTCAAATGTTGATGCATTAAGGCTTTCAGATCTTCCTGAAGAAATGCATCTACTGAAACAAGGCACAGATTCTGTTAATCAATACTTTACAAAATTGATGATTCTTTGGGAAGAAATCAAGACCATCAGGCTTGTCACAATCTTTTCTTGTGATCCTCAATGTCACTACAATGCAATCGGCAATATGATGGATCATACGAAAGCTGAACATGTCATGTAATTCCTCAAAGGTTTAAGGGATGAGTTTGAACCAATGGTCTCACGGGCAATACTGATGGTGCCTTTTCCAGAAATTCATGATGCCTTTGCAATGGCAATCAAGTTTGAGAGGCAAAAATTGTATGTAGCTAACAAGGCCAAGAATCAAGATTCCATGGTTCTATTATCACAAAAGCATGGACAGGGACAAAATCAGACTATCAGCAGACCTAACTCTGCTGCACATCCCAGGCCGAAAAATCCCAAAAATATGTAATGTAGTTTCTATGGATTCAATGGCCATACTGAGGAGACATGTTACAAGAAGCATGGCTTTCCTCCTGGTTTCAAGTCCAAAAGGGCAAATATGGTAGAAGATGAGCAATCAGCAGAAGAAGATCAGGCACCAAGCAGGTCTGCTGGACCAGAGTTTCCCAACCTTACTGCACAACAACTTGACAAGTTGATGGCTCTGCTGAATGACCATCCAAGACATGCATGATTTGCTATTGGCCAACCTGCTGACATTGTTACACATTACTCACCTGCCACAGGATCATGTGACCTGTTAGGAATATTTTATTATGTTTTGATGATGGCCATACTAGCTGTTATAGCAAGCTTGAAATAAGTTAAAATTCTCTGTATAAGTCTTTACTTAGAGTCTGACATGTTGTATAAGTTGAGTCAGACAAGTATTGTACTAGCTGGTAGAATAGCAAAGTAAAACAGACATCCGGCAGAGTGAAGCCAGCCAAGTACCAACAGAGAAGTATGAGACATTATGGTCTGACTTATAACCAAGGAAGTGTGTGATGACCAAATGATGAAATACATTGTCAAATATGGTGTACACTGATCTCACCCAAATCAAGGATCAGTGAAGTACAAGGAGTACATAAAAGATCAAAGAAGATAACAATGCAGTGAACCGGCAGAGTGAACTGAGTATCGGCTGAGCAAAGACAAATCAGTGAAAGAAGAACTAAGACAGCTAAGTCGGAAGGATCACTTAACCGTTCAGGGAACGGCCAAGTAAACTTTACTTGTTCAGATTTCATACTATGAAGATCAAGCATTAAAGGCACAATCAATTGAGGATCAATCAAGGACGGATTTTCTGACAGACGTTTGAGAAATAAATCTAATCTCTGAAATCAAGGAGAAAATAATTAAGGGGGAATCAAGGATTATTCTCTATATTAAATAGCCAATGGACAGAAATTCAAATCAAATATTATCAAGGCTATAAATAGAAGGCAATAACAAATAAGAAGAACAACGATTGAATCTGATAAGAAACAAGCCGAAACTCTGTCAAATTGAAAAACCTTCTATCTGTACTTAAAGGAAATATCTAGAGATCAACTCAGTAAACAGAACTCAAACTCCACATCAAGCACTGAGATTGATCACAAGTCTGTGAATCCAATTCACATCAACTGCAGCAATTGAATCAGAGGAATCTAGGAAGGAGTTGCAACCTTTGTGATAGCTGGCCAAAGATTTGTTCTCGGCGAGCGATGATAGACACCGAGTCTTTGAAGCTTTTGAAGCCAAGGAGTGATAGTCTTGCAGATTGTCAAGCTTGTGTAGCCAAGGACAATCGTACTATTGTATTTGTGAAAACAATAGTGAATTCCTCCAATCATCACAGGAGAAGAGTGGATTAAGGGATTACACCACCCTGAACTACTATAAACCTTTGTGTCTATTTACTTTCAGCAATTTACTTTACAACACATCATTTCATTGCATAATATATCTGTGAGTGCATAATCTACTTTGAACCAGCATTTAAAGAAGGGACTTATCCACTACCCAAAAGCTTTTAAATATAAGAAAGTTTTTGAAACTCCACTATAGTCATTCACCCCCCCCCCCCCCCTCTGACTATAGTTTTACCCTTCTCTAGGACCAACAAGTTGTGCAGAGCAGTGTTCCTATTATCGAGAACACATTGAGATCTAATTTCTGGTAACAAGAGATCACATATTTTCAAATTTGTGCTTTCTATATATATCTCTTATTTGTACTTATTGATTCCTCAAATTTTATGTCAAGGGTACCTATATTCAATGTTAATAATTTTGATGAATACAAAATAAGGATGTTGTCTCATCTTTCAAAGAACTCATGAGGAAATCTGGATGTAATTAATGATGGCCCAATCAAGATCACAACCGTGGTGTGACACGAGAGCAGATCAAAGAAAAGAAATAGACAAACTCAAGAATGATGGGACCAAGGATGACAGAAGAAGAGCAAATATAGATTTTGTTGCAAAAGATATGATTTTGAAGACTCTGGACAGTAACATGTTCATGAGGATCAAAGATTGCAAAACAACAAAAGAGATGTGGGACAAATTGACACTGATCAATGAAGGATCAGAAGCAGTCAAGGAAAATAAACTATTGTTGTAAAACAAAAATTTGAGAACTTTAAAATGAAGACTAGTGAATCCATTGATCAAATGGATAACAGATTTTCAAGCATCATCAGTGAACTACAACAACTTGGACATACATACCCTCAGAAGGAAGTTTGTCTGAAGATATTGAGTGGTCTACCTGAAAGATGGAAGATTATCACATCAGTGCTTAGAGGAACAACAAACCTTGCAAACACTGACACTTTGACTCTGATGTCTCAACTAAAGGCTCATGAATTTAAGTTGAACGGTGAAGACAGTGCACCAACAGAAGCACACAAGGCCGGTGCCTTTGGTTGCACCTCAAAGAAAGCAAAACAGATGACTCGGGCAGCAAAGAGACACAGAAGCTGAAAGAATAGGTAGCTTTACTAATTAAACGTTTTGATGGGTTTAGCAAAAAGAAGCAATTTAGAGGAAGCTCATCAACAAACAATAAGTCAAGCTCAAGCAAAGACATGAAGAAAAAGGATGATGAATACAGATGCTTCAAATATAAGAAGAAAGGTCATTTCAAGGCTGATTGCCCTGAAGAAAAAGACAAAGATGAGGATAAGAAGAAGTACAAGACAATTGAAAAGAGAAAAAGCAAGAAGGCACTCAAAGCTGAAACTAGCAGTGAAAAGAATGAAGAATCGATGCGAAAATAATTTCGATGATGATGATGGTGATAAATTTCGAGAAAATGAAAAGGCTTACTTATTCCTTATGGCTAAAGAATCTAATGAAACTGAGGTAACATCTAGCTCATACTCATCATCTAGTGCATCCACATATGACACTGCATAATGTTCTATTCTCCCATTAGATTATGCAAACCTAATTCGAAATCTCATGAGTAAATTTGAAGAAATTCAAGTAAATCATGAAATTCTAGAACAAGAATGTGAGAATCTAAGAAAGGAAAATAAAAGATTAAAGAAAGAACTGGATGAAATAAAAGTTGAACAAACTAGTAAGGAAATTTACTCAACTGGTCAACAAGCAGCAGATGATTCCTCATCTGATGTTAAAAGATTAGCTGAGAAAATATTCCTACCAGTCAAGATCACCACTACACCACTTAGTGTACCAGCTTACAAACCCCCAAAAAGGTTTGGATCCAGATCTAGTCTTGGCTACAACAGTCAGGAAGAAAATAGAAACAATGGACAACACAATTCTGAATCAATGACCAAACCTGGACCAAAATTCAGAAAAGGACAGACCATAGTTTCAACCACTCATCCTGTACCGGTGAAGTCAAAACCTAGCGCTGTGAAACAGCAGACTAAATCATCAATCCAGTCAAGAAAAGACAAAGGTTTTTAGAAAGGTAAAGGAAGACTTTACCCTTCTGAGGATGACTGGAATGTTGCACCCCCAAAATACAAGAAGAAACCATTTCATGAAATGCAACATGTGTTTAGGAAAAACAAACCAAGGTATATTCTTGGACACAAGAAGCAGTATGGAAATAAGTTTCCTCCTGCATATTGGAGAGTGAAAAAGGTAGCAAATGCACCAAAAAGTAGAGAAAGGTATCAGAATACCTTTAGTAGAAATATTAGAAGCTATTCTGCCATGCCTTATACATATGAAGTTGATGACTTCAATTATCCCAAAAGAAGATCCTTTGGATATACACTTGGTGTAGGAGGCATGATATTGCTATGAGCATGGACCCAAGCAAAGTGTTGGGTACCTAAACATACTTAACTTGTTTTGTAGGATGTCTGGTACATAGACAGTGGATGTTCCAGACACATGATAGGGAACAAGAGATGGTTAACTGATTTTAAAGCCTTTGATGGACCCAAAGTAACATTTGGAGGCAAAGAAAACTCAGGCAAAATTAAGGGGGAAGGCATAATGCTAAAAAATAGTTTGAAGATTCAAAATGTAGCTTATGTTAAAGGACTGAATTTCAATCTGTTAAGTATCAGTCAATTATGTGACAAAGACTACAATGTGCACTTTAACAAGGAAGGATGTAAGGTGATCCACAGCCAAACAAACACAGTTGTACTTGTAGGAAGAAGAGAAGACAACATGTGTGTGGTAGATTGGAAGACGGCTAAAGCAGAAACATGTTTGCTTGTCAAAAATAAACAATCAACCAGCTGGATTTGGCATTGAAGGTTGAATCATCTCAACTTCAAGACCATCAACACACTGTCAAAGAACAAGTTGGTTGAAGGCCTACCACATATCACATTCAAAAAGGAAAGTCTATGCGATGCATGTCAAAAGGGAAGCTAATCAAAAACTCTTTCAAGTCAAAGCCCTATCAATCAACAACAAGAATTTTACATCTGTTGCATATGGATCTTTTTGGACCAGTCACACCAGTAAGTTTAAGTGGAAAGAAGTACACTCTAGTAGTGGTGGATGACTTTTCCAAATTCACTTGGACCATATTCATGAACAAGAAAAAAGAGACACTCAAAAAGCTGTCGGATTTCTTAAGAAGAATTCAAAATGAAAAGGAACTGAAGATCATCAAGATCAGATCAAATAGAGGCACAAAGTTTCTAAATGAAATTATCGGAACTCATTGTGAAGAAAATGAGTAATTGCATCAACTATCGCAATTTGGGACTCCACAACAAAATGGTGTAGCAGAAAGAAGAAGCAGGACACTCAAAGAAGCAAATGTCGAACAATGATTGCGAAGGATGCTTACCAAAGAGATTTTAATAAACAAAGCCAAAGAAACTGAGATGCTACACTCAAAACAGATCAATCATCAACAAACAACATGGAAAAACACCATATGAAATATAAAATGGAAGAAAACATAACATCTTACATTTACATATGTTTGGATCTAAATGTTTTGTTTGGAACAGGAATCAGCTACATAATTTTGATGAAAAAGCTGATGAAGCAATCTTTATGGGATACTCAGACACAAGCAAAGCCTTCAGAGTACTCAACAAAAGAACTTTGGTGATTGAAGAATCAATTCATGTAGTCTTTGATGAACCAAACACAAATGGTGAAAACCTTCAAGAACTTGAAGAAGAAGCAGCACAAAGACAAGTTTATATGAACACAACAGTACCAGCTACTATTCTGAATCACATCTTTGGTAATCAAGATGAGGCACCAGTCAACACAACACAAGAAGCACCAACACAAGAACATGAAGTTGATGCACAAACTGAAGTTGTGGAAGCACCAAGTCAAGAGCAACTTCAACCTGACCTCAACTGGCTAAGAGACCATCCTGAAGAACAAGTCATTGGAGACATTCTGTTGGTCCCAGAGAAAGGTAAAACTATAGTCAGAGGGGGGGGTGAATGACTATAGTGGAGTTTCAAAAACTTTTCTTGTATTTAAAAGCTTTTGGGCAGCGGATAAGTCCCTTCTTAATATGTTATTTCAAAGTAGTTTATGTAGTCACAGATATAAGATATAATATAAGCAATTAAATAGATGCAGTAAGGTAAATTGTTGAAAGTAAATTGACACAAGGCTTATAGTGGTTCAGGGTGGTGTAATCCCTTAATCCACTCTTCTCCTGTGATGATGGGAGGAATTCACTATTGTTTTCACAGATACAATAGTACGATTGTCCTTGACTTCACAAGCTTCACAATCCGCAAGACTATCATTCCCTTGCTTCAAAAGCTTCAGTGACTCAGTCTCTATCACTGCTCCTTGAGAACAATCCTTCAGCAGCTATCATAAAGGGTGCAACTCCTTCTCAGATTCCTCTGATTCAATTGCTTTAGATGATGTGAATTGTATTCTTAGATTTGTTGATCAATCTCAGAGCTTGATATTGCTGTTAAAGTTCTGGTTCCTGAGTTGATCTCTATATATTTCCTTTTAGTACAGATGAAGGCTTGTTACTTTGACAGAGTTTCTGCTTGTAAGTTATTAGTCTTAATTTTCTTCTCTCTTTTCTGTCAATGCCTTCTATTTATAGCCTTGATAATCCTTGATTTGAGTTTCCGTCCGTTGGCTATATTAATGAGGGGAATAATCCTTGATCTTATTCTTGATTCCCCCTTAATTATATTCTCCTTGATTTCAGTGATCGGATTTTTCTTCAAATGTTTATCAGAAAATTCGTCCTTGATTGATCCTCTATTGATTATGCATTTAATGCTTGTTCTTCTGTATCTTCTTCATATTTCAAAATCTGACTAAGTAAGGTTTACTTAGCCGTTCTCTGAATGGTCAAGTGATCCTTCTGACTTTGCCGCTTAGATCTTCCTTCACTGCTTTGTCTTCACTCGGCTGATAGTCAGTTTACTTTGCCGATTTACTGTTTTCTTCATTCTTTTCAGTTCAGGAGAATCCTTGTACTTCACTGATCCTTGATTTGTGTGAGATCAGTGTACACATATTTATAACATTAAGTTTCATCACTTGAAACATAACTTAGACTCATCCAATGTCATCACAGACTTTCTTGGTTATAAGTCATACCATAATGTCTTCATGCTTCTCTGCTGGTACATGGCTGGCTTTACTCTGCCGAAAATCTATTTCCCTTTGTCGTCTTACCAACTAGTACAATACTTGTCTGACTCAACTTACACAACATGTCAGACTCTAAGTAAATACTTATACAGAGAATTCTAACTTATTTCAGGCTTGCTATAACAGCTAGTATGGCCATCATCAAAACATAATAAAATGTTCCTAACACATTCACACAGGAGTTAGAACCAGAAGATAACTGGAAACAATGCTAACGTTTCCTATCACAAATGGAACCTAAAACAATAGATTATGCAATCCAAGATGCTGATTGGATTACAGCTATGCAAGAAGAACTAAATGAATTTGAGAGAAATAAGGTCTGGGAACTTGTTGACAAACCAAACATGGCTAACATCATTGGAACAAAATGGGTATTTAGAAACAAGATGGATGAACAAGGGACAATTGTCAGAAACAAAGCAAGGCTAGTTGCAATAGGATAATCTCAAGTAGAAGGAATTGATTATGATGAAACCTTTGCCCAGTAGCAATATTGGAAGCAATCAGACTCTTTCTAGCTTTTGCAGCCCACAAAGACTTCAAAGTTTACCAAATGGATGTCAAGAGTTCATTTCTGAATGGACTTTTGGAAGAAGAAGTATATGTGGAACAACCCCCTGGTTTTCAACTCAAAGGGAAAGAAGATAAAATGTACAAGCTCAAAAAGGCACTTTATAGACTTAAACAGGCACCCAGAGCCTGGTATGAGACACTATCACAATTCTTGATCAATAATGGATTCAATAAAGGAACTATTGATAAGACTCTATTCAAGCTAGAGGAAGGAACAAGCACCTTGTTAGTCCAAATATATGTTGATGACATTATCTTTGGATCAGAAGATGAGAAGCTATGTGAGAAATTTGCAAACTTAATGAAAAGCAAATTTCAGATGAGTATGATGGGAGAAGTAAATTACTTTCTTGGTCTAAAAGTAAAGCAAATGAAAGATGGCATCTTTATCAATGAAGCCAAGTACATAAAAGACTTGATACACAAGTATGGCAGGGACACAAGTGGCACATCAGATACATCAATGTGTGCAAGAGTTACTCTTGGAAAAGATGAAAGTGGAAAGGATGTTGATCAGAAGCTTTATAGAGGAATCATTGGATCCCTACTCTATCAAACTGCAAGCAGACCTAATATAGCATTTGCAGTGGGAGTATGTGCAATATTTCAAGCTCAACCAAAAGAATCTCACCTTTTAGCAGCCAAAAGAATAATCAAATATCTGAAGAACACCATCAATGTTGGAATTTGGTATCCAAAAGATGGAGGATTCAAGCTAATATCATATTCAGCCTCTGACTATGCTGGATGCAACATAGATAGAAAAAACACTTCTGGAACTTGTCAAATGCTAGGCAGCAGACTAGTATCATGGTTCAGCAAAAAGCAAAATTCTATATCCACATCAACAGCTGAAGCAGAATATATAGCAATAGGCAGCTGTTGTGCACAAGTGCTATGGATCAGACAACAACTAAGGGACTATAGAATGAAGGAGAAGACAATTCCAATCATGTGTGATAACACAAGTGCAATATCTATCACGTAAAAATCCGAGATTGTACTCAAGAACAAAACACATTGATGTGAGACATCACTTCATCAGAGATCATATTGAAAAATAAGATGTAATTCTAAGATACATACCAACTGAAGATCAATTGGCTGACATTTTCATAAAACCACTCAGTCATGAAAGATTTAGCAAGTTGAGAACTGAGTTGGGAATGATAGAAATTGACTAAGTACTTCACCAGCTGACTGAACCTTTGTCATTACTGGGTGAGCTCTTTTGGCGTGTAAGGCATCTGGTACTCGCGAAGTTAATCAGATCGATTGTTAGGAACACTATTTTCTGACTCAAGAAAGAAGTCACTTCACCGCCTAGTGACCACCAAGTCACTCCACCAAAATATATATTGGAGTCAACAAAGAACCTAAAGTGTGAACTAAATCACTATATACATGTGCAAAATCAAGAAGTTATGGAGGATTATACTGTGGAAGATTACACACGTGAAGATCAATTCATAATCGTGGAGGTAACTATATTATTTTTGAACTACAAATGCCTCGATTCCCGGGATTAATCATTACTTACCTCAATCCACTCCCGCTTACACTCAAATACCGTGATTTATATACATAAAATCACGCCATTACAAATCACAAAATCCTTCCATATTCAACCACGTTCACACTACCAAATATCATCATATTTAAACCACTCTTAGAGGTTTTTCAGAAATCTTTATGCCCTCTTGCAAATCTTAAACCCTATTATTTCTGCAAAATCAAAGCTTTTTCACAAAATCTCAATTTTACTCAAACAATGGCTTAAATGCTTCTTCAAACACTCAAACTGGAAAACAATATGAGAAATCGATTGCCATGGATCGTTCTTTCAAACAGAACACTACTTAAAGCTATCTTGAAATGACGAAGAAGCAAAAGGATTGGCGAGATGGATGCAAAAATATGGGATTACCACCTTCAATCAATCCTCCTATCAAAGATGTTTGTTATGAAAACCTTATCTCCTTCTGGAAATCTGCTAAGTTCATTTCTGGACTCATTGCTGAAGAGGGCGACGAAATGGGTAAAAAACAAGATTGTTCCATCTGTTGACGGTACAAAAGTGGTCATTACTACAAAGGTAATTCGCAAACACCTCAAACTCTCGAATAAAGGTCAAACAAAAGCAGTCTTGGTACCACAAAACTTGGATGACTTCTGGGTAACAATCGCCAAAATGGCAAACCCAGGTTCTAAGAAACTTAACTGTCTCAGATCTGCCTTGAAAAAACCCTTCAATGAATTCAGTGCTCTAATTGGTAAAACAATTGAAGGCAAGTTAGGGGCAAACAATGCCATGACCGAGGTTCAAATGCGTCTTATGGGAATCATCTATAACAGTCTAGAGTTTAATTGGGCAAACTACTTCTTCCAAAGACTCAAAGAACAGATCCAAGGTGAGGTAAATGCTGTGAAAAAGGGACTTGACGAAGGGAAGAAGAAAAAGGGGACCTTCTGGATCAAGAAATCCTATGGAATTCAACTCCACTACCTCATGCAATGTTTGAAAGTATCGGTAATCAAACTCCATAAATTGCATGAATCGAAAGTCATGTTTACCTATGTCAAACAGACAAAGAAAGTAGGAGGAAGGAAGAGAAATCAACCGAGCAGAAACACATCTGGCCAAAGAAAGAAACAAAAAGTTCAAAGAAATCTAGACAAAGAGGAGTTTGGTAAATTAATAGATGAAGAAGAAGAAGAGGAATTAGAAGAAGAGGCAGAACAACAAGAGAAAGAAAGTGGAAGTGAGGATGAACAACTTGAAAATGAGGAAGTTGAAGGAGACACTGGAGATGATGAGGATACTCCAGAAGAACTAGCACAGATATCTATAAATGAGATTGATGATCGAATTGCTGCATATCTTGAATGGAAAGAAGGTGACTCTAGAATTCAGCTTCAAGATTCGGAACACATGCTTGCTGAAGAAGCTTGGTTCTTTGATTTACTGGGGATCACAACCATGGTTGGTGTACTTGATGAATCCCCACTCTGGGACATGGTTGATGCGGCAAAAGCAAAACTACCTCAGATTTCTGACAAAGACAGTGGTGACTCGGAGGATGAAGGAGATGACCATGACAATGATGATTGTGATGGCCATGATGATGATAGCGGTAATGATCCCCATGGTGATGATGGACAAGACAAGGAATTTGAACAAACAGCTGATGCAATTGATGACAACAGTCTCTTAAGTTCATTCCTAAAGCCACAAGGATCAGCACAAAATACCCCACCAGCCAAGGCAACTCCATCAAGATCACAAAATGATCCATGAGACTATGGAAGCCGACAATACCCAGCGAGCCGGCTCTGACCTTCCCATGCCCCACAACTTTCAGTTGACACTGCAGCTGAACCAACAAGACACTGGCTCCGTTGCTGGCACTCCAGTCAAGACAATTACCAGCACTGAGCAAGAGGGAACAAGGGAGCACGTTGCTCCAGAGATAAAATCTACCCAAGTACTTGAAGAAGTAGAAGTTGGTGTAGATGTTACTCAACCAACAGCAAAGCACCAAGAATCAGTTGGGGTACCTCCAACTGTACACCACCAAGATAGAGAACATAAAACTGAGCCAGAATCAGCTGATATCCGCCACAAATTTGCGCAACTGACTACTGGCATATCCAATGAGGCCTTTGAAAAGGCAGCAGACTTGTTGGCTGAGGAACTGGAACAACAAGCAATGTATCTCAAATCTATGACTCTAGCATTTAAAGATGAAAGCCACTCCATAGAGAAAAGATTTCAGGCTGTTGTTGAGTACATTGATGCACAAAATATTGTTGTGCAAAAACAAGGTGACTTGATGAAACAGTTAAACCTCAATATCACCAACAATCTTGCAAGACTTAGACAACATATTTCTCAAGAAAATGAGTCCATGGCACTTGCTTTTGGCACCAGATTTCGAAGTGTACCGAGAAGCAGACTGATCATGACGTAAGATTCACATCCATTGAGTCCAAACTGGACACTCTGATTGGTACAGCTGAAGTTACAAACATCATCTGACTACAACAAAAGGATGATGCTGCCAAAAAGGGGGAAATAAATGATAAGCCTGAAAAAGGATCAATAGTTAGACCCCCAAATTTTACTGAGGAGCAGCTAAGAGAAAAGGACAGAGAAATCAGAATTCGAAATGAAGCTGAAGAACAACTGAGAAAGGCTAGAGAGGAGAAGGAAAAAGCTCTAAATGAACCCTGCATTGGATTCCCTCATCCTATCCAGAGAAGAGATGATGATAAAGATAAATCAGGAAGACAGCTAAGACCTGGATCCAACCAGCAAAGAGGATCAGCAAGTCAACACAGATCCAACACAAGCAGGGGTAGCAGTAGCACAAGATATGCTGGTGAGAAAAGAACTTTCACAAACCACAGAAATAGGCAAGAATATGATGCTAAAGTTCTAGAAAATGTGAGAGAGTTCTTCAGAGTCCAAGACGGTCTGTATCCAAATCAAACGCAAGATGAAGCATGAGCAGACTGCTAAGCTATAAGGATGAGAAGATGAGAACTGATATGGCCAAAATTTACAATGAAGTTAAGAGACAACATTCATCTCTTAAGCAAAATACTGAATCCAACTCAACCAGCAAATCAAGTTCAGCCATACCCCTCTCTACAAAAGGACCAGAAGATTTACCCAGTGAACAACAAGAAGATTTCAACCAAATGGTAAAATTCTTCAACCATATGGGGAGAATGAATCGACAAGAACAATGAGGTCTGTTCAAGAATCTCAAGTTTGCTTTGACTCACACATTGTTGAAGAAGAGAGATAGACTTGAGAAATACTTTGGAGAACCCATGGCAAATGAGACTATGCCTTATTTTCATAGACTCTTTGGCAAGAGGATATTTCATGGAGTCTATTAGTACACTGCTATGGCATACTGGAAGTGGAAGTTTCCAGAAATCGATTGGAAAGATACGGAGGAGGTCCAGACCACAAAGTTCAAGAGGTACAAAGCAGAATTAAGTAAAATATAATTATAGCACACTGAATATGTTTTGAACTTACATTCCTTATTGCCCTTGAATGGATGAATACAATTTTTGAGTTATATTCAGTTGATTATTATGAAAATTTTGGTATACTTATGTTCAGGCTTATGAGGGTTTTGGCATCATCAAAAAAGGGGAAATTGTTTGGAACATTTTATTATGTTTTGATGATGGTCATACTATCTATTATAGCAAGCTTGAAATAAGTTAGAATTCTCTGTATAAGTCATTACTTAGAGTCTGACATGCCGTATAAGTTGAGTCAGACAAGTATTGTACTAGCTGGTAGGATGGAAAAGTAAAACAGACGTCCGGCAGAGTGAAGCCAGCCAAGTACCAGCAGAAAAGTATGAAGACATTATGATCTGACTTATAACCAAGGAAGTCTGTGATGACCTTGGATAAGTCTAAGTTAAAATTCAAATGATGAAATACATTGTCAAATATGGTGTACACTGATCTCACCCAAATCAAGGATCAATGAAGTACATGGAGTACATAAAAGATCAAGGAAGATAACAATGCAGTGAACCGACAGAGTGAACTGACTATCGGCTGAGCAAAGACAAATCAGTGAAAGAAGAACTAAGACAACTAATTCAGGAGGACACTTAACCATTCAGGGAATGGCCAAGTAAACTTTACTTTTTTAGATTTCATACAATGAAGATCAAGCATTAAATGCACATTCAATTGAGGATCAATCAAGGACGGATTTTCTGATAGACGTTTGAGAAAGAAATCTGATCTCTGAAATCAAGGAGAATATAATTAAGGGGGAATCAAGAATTAAATCAAGGATTATTCTCCACATTAAATAGCCAACGGACAGAATTTCAAATCAAGGATTATCAAGGCTATAAATAGAAGGCATTGACAGACAAGAAGAACAACGATTGAATCTGATAAGAAACAAGCCGAAACTCTGTCAAATTGAAAAACCTTCTATCTGTTGGTCCCTTGAAAAGGATTTGGTTAAGTTTAGAGGGGGGGTGAATAAACTTAACACTTAAAACTTTGGAGTTAACAAAGTGAACTTCAGCAGCTGGCGATGCTTGAGTTCTGTTGATACCTCAAGAGCCTCGCCGATAAACAAGAGTCTCATCGATAGTCAAGTTTGCTGAATTTGTGCAGCGGAATTATATCAAAATTAAGCCTTAATACTTGTTGTTAAATATGATACTAAGTATTAGATACTCATAGTGTATGTGTGTGATTTGATTTGCTAGATTCGGTAGGTTGATGTGTAATATAAACTAAGTGCAGAATGTAAATGCTGAAAGTAAATAGGCAGATTTTATAGTGGTTCCAGGTGGTGTAATCCTGTCAGTCCACTCTTCTCCTGTGATGTTGGAGGAAGTTCACTAGAGATCTTTGATGTAGCTTTTACAAAGATTCCTAAAGTTTCTTGTCCTTCACCAATAACTATGGCTTCACAAGCTAAAATCAGGAGCAGGTAGTATTCGCTCATGAGTCTTCCACTAGTCCTTGAAGGGTAGGATTGCCTCTTCACCAGCTCCACCACAAACAACAGTCTTTCACACAACTGTGCTTCACTGTCTTCAGCAGGTTCTTTATAAAATAAAGATTGAATCAAATAAATGATTCAGTTGCAGCAGCTTGATTAGGATGATATAATCAGCAGCTTGCAGACTTCAAGTGTGTATGCTTGATGTAGCTTGAATGTAGAAAACACTTGAAGAATTTCTCTAGATCAGTAGCTTTAAGTTCAGCAAGTTCAGTAGGGTGTTCTTCAGCTCAGTAATATCTCTTCAAAGTTTGTTAATTTTCATCATCTTGTTTCTGAGTTGAAAGTCCTCTATTTATAGGCAAGAATGCATGTGACTTGTATTTGAAATTCAAATGTAACCGTTCCTTGTTTTTGTCCCATCTGATTTGCATTCTGTCACTATTCATAGGATCGACATCTGCTGTAATTCCTTTTGACGGTCTCATCCACCCTTTGAATTATATCCAATGGTTAAAATTCTAAATCATCCCAACGTCTTTTTGATCTCAGCCTTTGATTTGTTTGATAAGTCAGAGGTAGTTGGCTGTCCTTATCCATGTAATCTTCCAATAATCTTGAATTAATCGAGGTATATTATCAACAGGTTCATCATCTCTTTGAGATACCTATCGATCTATTGAATCGCAATTTCTTTGTGTATAAAATACAATGCTGCTGACTTCTTTTATCTAACTTTTATTTGTGAAGTTAGATTACACCTTTTTAAATATAACCAAGTTCCAAACATCATCCAACTTATGGAACTTAGACCTTGTACACAAGTTATATGTAATCAGCTTAGGTCATCACAGACTTGCCTAAATTTCGATTCCATATCCTTGACTTTAATTAATAAGTTTGATCCCTTAGCCTTCATTCATCGAGTTTGAGCCCTCCTTTCCGTCTTGGCGGGTTCTCGACTAGTCATCGACCTATCTACCCCATCGATATGGACCGATCTGCATTGATATAAATCAAGTGACCTTTACTGATGCTTGTTCGATCAAACCTATTCATAAATCAAACTCTAATAAACCTATACATTTGATCTAGACATCTTTTGCCTTTGCACTATAACAGATTAGTCGGCACTCATCATCAAAACATAGAAATAAGTCTAACAATTTCCCTTTTTGGTGATGATGCCAATACCCTCACCTAACAAACAAAGCAAAAGATATAAAACAAAAACAGAACAAATATAGTCATATTTCATTATAATCATTTGTTCAAAGATATTACTGATCTAGAATCAAGAAAATATAATGCAAATCATAGTATCTTTGATCTCACTGCCTTCTCTCCCTTTCTTGTCCTGGCTTTCTCGCTTGTTCTTGGTATTCTCTCGATTTCTTTCACCATATCTCTCATCCAATCATTTTCAATCGGAGAGAATTCAATATGAGGATTTACATGTTTCCACCAATGCCATGCTTGAGGTAGAGTAAGGGATATTTGATTTACCTCAAGCCTAAACTCTCATATACACTTCTTTAAATTCATTCACTGGGTCCTTTGCCTTTGTGGTAGGTATACCTATTCCACTTCTACCACCTCGTGTTTGGCCCTCAAGGATTTTATTCTTGCTTCCCAAAACTTAAGTCCCAAAATAAGTTCGGACCTTCATGAAACCCCTTGTCATGATAGGGTCTATGTCATTATTGTATACCTTCTTGTATTGTTGGAGAAGCTCATCGGTGAGTGGAAGTCCGCAGTCTTTGGTTGTCTGAAAGCATTTGTATCAGCTTCCCATCTTTTCTTTGCAAACATTCTGGCAGCTTCTTTTGCTTCTGCTGTTGCCTCTTCCCCCTTATTGACATCATCAACAAACCGGGACAGCAGGCCATACACACTTTCCTGTGTGATAACTAGGTTGCTTAGTTGTCCTTCAATGATTTCAGTCCTAGTATCAATTGTTGTGATCCTTCCTTGCATTGTTTGCTCCAGCAGGGTTATCCTCTCAGTAAGTTTAGGATCAGGCATAGCAGGTTGTTGTGCAGCAGCAGGCTCAGCAGGTCTAGGGGTTTCAGCAAGCTTGTCAAGTTTTTGTTGAATGGATGTAAATTGATCTTTCAAAAGCTTTTCCTTCAAAGTATTCCCTAGCTTGATTCCCCTCACATATCGCATCATATCATTGACAGCATTTTGAGTAGATGCAAAATTTGAAGCAACTGTATCAGCAGATTGTCTGTTTTCATTTATCAGGTTCATCAGTTCTTCAAATCTCTGTTCTTGTCTATCCAGTTGAGTCCTTAACTGTTGCATGTCATTCCTTACAGTCCTCAACTCATGCAAGACTTCCTCAGGCACTTCTCCAGTCATTCTTCCACCAGTACTATCAGCAGGCTCTTCCACATTATATTGTTGCCTCTGATTGCTCACAACCATTTCCCAACTCCTATATAATCCAGCAGGATTAGGTCCTTGATATTCTTCCAAGATAGGATCAAGGGCTGGTTCTTCAAAGATAGGTACAAATGCCTGTTGGGGATCAACATTGATATTCTCTTCATCAGGCATTTGAAACTCCCCATCACTAAAGTCATAGTCCAGCAGCTGCTCATCCATATTAACAGCAGTCTGCTGACCATCTTTCCCTTCAGTGGTCTTGTCTCCAGTAGGCTCCACTACAGCAGCCTCTTCAGCAACAGGGGTATCCTCCATACCCAAAACTGGTTCCAACCTTTGTCCAGGTGCTGTTTGAGACTCAGCAGCCTGTACCTCCTGTTCCAACCTTTGTGCAGGTGCTGTTTGTAGCCTAGCAACCTGTACCTCCTCTTCAACTCTCTATGGATTGAATATAGCCTCATTATCCACTTGGAATCCTTCAGATGACCAATTTTGGTTAGGATGATGGCAGTTCTAGTAAGAATGCCCTCAAAGTCAAATCCATCTTGATATACAATAGATTCTTCTGAGCTGGCACTAGGTTCACTGAAGTCAGTGACCTTCTCTTCATCCAAATCCTCACTATGTTCAGCTTCAGTTTGTGCAGTAGGCTCTACAACATGGAATGTATTTGGTTCATCACCAGCCTACCAAAGACTAAAATTGACTCCATCATTGATCAATGCTTCCAGATCATCCATGGTGAGATCCTGCAGATCCTCATCCATCTCTCCAGTCTGCTGGCCCTCAGTAGACTTACCAGTATCAGTGGACTGTTGTGCAGGTGGTTCTATGATTACTGCAGTCCCACTGGTTCCTCCTGGTCCAGAGGGGAAATCTCCTCTAGAATCTGATGATGAGGATGAGTCATCATTGCCATCTCTTGGATCCCTAAACTTGATACCCTCATCTTTCTGTTGTTCATCAAATAGGTCCATCAACCTGGATTGCAGCAGAGTGGTATCAACTAGGTCCAACAAATTCTCTACTCCCAAATTGTTAAAAGCCCATTCCTCAAAGTCTGTCATAGGTTCAGCAGCTGGCTTTTGTCTCTTGTAGAAACCAAACTTCCATTGGAAATAGTTAGCAATTTGCTGAAGTTTGGGATCTACATACTCTTCTGTTTTCTTCCTTTCTTTCACATGCCTTTCAAAGGGCATGAAAGATCTTCTGGGAGCTCTTTTAGTGCCTTGTTGAGCTCCAAAAGTCTCAACAAGTAGATTCATGGTTTCTTCAACAGATGTTCCAAAGTCAGTAGGTTGTTGAGGTTGTATATTTGTGCCTACTACTTCCATCTGTATAACACTTGGTTCCTCCTGACTTACACGCTCATCAGCAGGGTTAGCAGCAGACTGCTCTTCCCCCTGAGTTCTTGCAACACTTGCAGGGTCTTCAACCATTTCTTCAACTACCACAGCAGGTTCAGGTTCAGTGGTTTGCTGTGGGTCTTCAGTAGATACTACAGCAGGCTCAGGGTCAGTAGACTGTTGTATATCTCCAACAGATTTCTCAACAACAACTCAGGCAGCTTCAGTGAGACTTAATGACCTCTTCAGTGAGGAGTCATAATTTCCACAGCTTGATGATAGTCAATGGCTCGGCCTCAATAGCCTCTTCTTCCTCTTCATCGATGCTTCCTCTTGGATTCTTTGTGCCTCCAAATTTTTGATTCTTTCCCTTTTCCATGTTTCTGTTTATGGATAATTTCTTTTCTCCTTTTGGAAAGGGGTTCATCATCTTTTGCAACCACAATAGACTTCATCTTTCTAATGTCTTCCTTCTGTTGTTCCTTCAGAATCTCAACCAGCTTTTTCTTGCAAAGAACAAAGCAGGTCAGATTTTCAGATTCATTTGGACCTCGCAGAGACTTAGCGATCTGTCTTTGTTTGCTTTCTTGTTCTTTTAGGCTTTAATACTTCAAGAATCTTTCTTGTTTCTCAGCCTTTCTTTCTCCTTTGGTCTTCTTTGGTGCAAAGAGTTTAGTGGATTTCTTCTTAGTTTCTTCGGACCGCCACCACCAAAGATCACCATCATCTCCATCACTATCATCACCAGCAGCAGGGTCAGCAACATCTTCATCATCATCTAGACCAGGAATAGCATAATCAATTTCCTTCTTGTATCTAGATTGATTGATCTTCTCAGGTTCAATATCAGGAACCTCCAAGTGATTCAGCAGGGTTTGAACCATCAGTCCTAAGGGCAAGGCCTTGGATTTCCTTTTTCCTTCTTTCTCTTCCTTGGCTACCTTCTTCATGTAATGGATGAAGTAACCAGCCCAATCAAACTTCATGCTCCTGCAGATGATCATCATCAACTCTATGTTGGGTCCAGATAGAGTATCCATACTTCCAACTAATCCATGTATGTTCTTCGCAATGAGCTTGCTCAGCAGACTGTACTCATTTCCAATATGTCTGCAATTGATGCCTGGAATGGATTTGGTGGCTGCGTTTGTCTTGATTTGATCAACAAAAGCCATCTTGGATAGTCCCATTGCTTCAGGATTTATTGGACCATCCACTACTTCCTCAAATCCAAACACTTCCCTCAAGAGACTTCAGGAAACTACAATCTCCTCAAGATTCACAGCTTGTCTTGAATGCTTCAGCCTTCTTCCACAACCATGTTTTTCCGTAAATCAATAACATTGGTGTATGATATTGTTTCTAATCGATATTGAGTATATTCTCCAAACCAGCAAACCTCCTTATTCTTCGACCTATATTAATGGCCAATTCAGTTCTGTTTGCATCCACAACAAAGCCTCTAACACTTTGGCTTGATTCAATCTGGACATCAATCTTTTCCGCCATTTTTATGAGATTAAAGAGATGAAGAAGATAAATTAGGAATCTGTGTTCACACAGTGTGAAATTCGCAATGATAAAGCAGATTTTGCAAGTAGAGAATCTCATTGTGTAATCGAATATATAGACAAGTGAGCGATTTTGTAATCGTCATTGCACGTACATCCATGTCAACCACGATTAATTTGAATAAATGCTGGCTTGACACGTGTTCTATAACGTCTGATAACCGTTAGATCGTGTTAACTGTGGTAATAAAGGATAGAATAAATATCCCGCCAATTCTGCTTTTTGACTTTAGTAAAGTTTGAGTGAATAACGTTCCATTCAATTTGGGTTGTCCTCGGCGAGGTTGACTCAATGTCTGGCCGATAAAGTGACTTCAGCAGAGTCGATAAAGTGACTCACGATCTTTGATTTCTCCTTGTTTTGTTCAATTGATAATACAAGATGAAGTTTAATACTAATGACTGATCTGTCAAGTGAGCTCACCCAACATGACAAAGACCAATCCCCTTGGCAACCTCATTTGCTCAATTGTCCAAACATAAGTACATGGAATTATTGATACCAATGACTAATCGCTAAGTGAGCTCACCCAACATGGCAAAGACTAACTTCTTGGTGAATTCCGAAGACATTGTTGAATATCACCAACTTTTATAATTCCAAGTTCAGTCCTTAATTTGGCAAATCTTTCACTATCAAGTGGTTTAGTGAAAATATCAGCAAGTTGATTTTCAGTAGGGATATATAGAACCACAACATCTTTCTTTTCAACATGATCTCTTATAAAATGATGTCTCACATCAATGTGTTTGGTTCTTGAGTGCAAAAGAGGATTTTCTGTGATTGCAATTGCACTTGTGTTGTCACACATAATTGGAATTTCCTTTTCTTCAATTCCATAATCCCTTAATTGTTGTCTTAACCATAGTATTTGTGCACAACAACTTCCAAAGACTATATATTCAAATTTTCAAAGAGTGGAAGTTGATATTGAATTCGTGTGTCTTGTGAACCAGAGACCGATCTACTTCCCATTAATTGATGAGTTCTGTAGTGCTTTTTCTATCAATCTTGCATCCAGCATAATCAGAATCTGAGTAGGATATTACTTTGAAGCTTCCATCCTTGGAATACCATATCCCTACTCCCAGAGTTTCCTTTAGATACTTGAGAACTCTCTTGACTGCACCTAAATGACTTTCTTTAGGTTTAGATTGAAATCTTGCACAAACACCTACAACAAAGGATATATCAGTCTGCTTTGGCGATAAAGTCTGCAGACGCCTATCATCCTTCCGTATAGAGTCTGATCAACATCTTTGCCTTCTTTATCTTCATCCAATCTGATGTTTGTACTCAATGGAGTTGATATCTTGGTGTTGTTTTCCATACCAAACTTCTTCAGAAACTCCTTGGTATACTTGGTTTGATGAATGAAGATTCCATCTTTCATCTGTTTAACTTGCAATCCCAAAAAGTAGTTCATCTATCCCATCATACTCATTTGGAATTTACTCTTCATTAGATTTGCAAACTTTTCACAAAGTAAACCATTTTCATAACCAAATATTATGTCATCCACATAAATCTGCATCAAGCAGGTGCTATTCCTTCACTGATTCTGAAAAGAGTCTTGTCAATGGTGCCTTTTGTAAAACCATTGTCCACCAAGAACTGAGATAAAGTCTCATACCATGCTCTTGGTGCTTGTTTCAATCCATAAAGTGCTTTGTTGAGTCTATACACTTTATCTTCTTGATCTTTAACTTCAAATCCAGGAGGTTGCTGTACATACACTTCCTCCTCTAGAATGCCATTCAGAAATGCACTTTTGACATCCATTTGATATACTTTGAAGTTCTTATATGCAACATGTGCCAAGAATAATCTAATAGCTTCCAGTCTTGCAACAGGTGGATAAGTTTCATCAAAATCTATTCCTTCTGCTTGAGAATAGCCTTTTGCAACTAGTCTGGCCTTATTCCTCACAATGGTACCAGATTCATCAAGTTTATTTCAGATACCCACTTAGTACCAATGATATTTGCATGACTTGGCCTTTCAACTAGTGTCCAAACTTGATTTCTTTCAAATTCATTCAATTCCTCTTGCATAGCTATTATCCAATCACGGATCCAAATAGCTTCTTCAACAACTTTAGGTTCCATTTGAGATAGAAAACAAGTAAACATTGCTTCCAGTTGTCTTCTAGTCCTTACACCTTTTGCCGCACATTGCCAATAACTTGTTCGGCAGGTGATTCCTTAACCATTGTGGATTCTCGTTAGTTTGATTATTAGGAACCTCATCTTCAATAGGTCTCATTGTAGCTTCTTCAACAACAGGGGTTCAGCAGATCCTTGAATTGCTTCGATTCTTGCATCGATAATGTCACCCAGCAGGTGTTCAGTGAGGGCGATGTCGTAAATTTTAAGTCATTGAATCTTTCCAAAACTTCAACACAATCTGGATCAGTGACTTGTTGATTCTCAGCAGGTTCACAATCTTCATCTTCCATACCAGTGAACTTAGGTTCATCAAATACAACATGGATTGTTTCTTCATGCTTGATGACCTTTGTTCAAGATCGAATGCCTTGTCGATCAAGAATATCCCAAGAAGATTCCTTCATCTGACTTTGGTTGGAATGTCTTCAAATGAACCTTGTGATTTAGGATAAAACAATTAAACCAAATGGATGGAAATAGGATATATTTGGTTTTCTTCCATTCCAAACCTCATAAGGTGTCTTCAGCAGCTTCTTGTTTACTGATGTTCTGTTTTGTGTATAGCATGCTGTATTAACTGCTTCAGCCCAATATCTTTCAATAGCAATGCTTCACATATCATTGTCCTTCCTGCTTCCTTTAAAGTCCTGTTTCTTCTTTCAGCAACCCCATTTTGCTAAGGTGTACCAGCAGCAGCAAGTTGATGTAGTACACCATTCTGTTCACAGTATTCTCTTATAACTTTGTTGAGAAATTCAATACCCTGATCTGATCTTATCTTTATTACTGTTAAACTTTTCTCATTCTGTAATCTCTTTAAAAGATTAGGCATGCTTTGGAGTGTTTCACTTTTATTGTTCATAAATATCACCCAAGTGTACCTAGAATAATCATCCACAACCACTAAGGTGTATTTCTTTCCAGTTACACTTGTTGGAGTTATTGGTCTAAAAAGATCCATATGCATAAGCTCCAACACTCTATTTGTTGATTGTTTAGTTTTTGACTTGAAGCTTGACTTTATCTGTTTACCCTGCTAACATGCATCACATATAGCATCCTTCTTGAATGTGATCTCAGGTAAACCAATCACCAGCTTCTTCTTCACCAACTGATTGATATCATCAAAGTTTAAATGATTCAACTTCTTGTGCCATAACCAATTGAGTTCAGACTTGGTATGCACAGCCAGGCAGGTTTCTGGAATTGCTGTAGACCAATCCACAACATACATGTTTTGTTGTCTTCTACCAGCAAGTACAACTTGATCACCTCTTTCACTAATGACAATGCAGTTGTTTTTGTCAAAAGTGACCTTGTATCCCATGTCTCAGAATTGTCCAGTGCTCAGCAAGTTGTAGTCCAGTCCTTCTACATATGCAACATTCTTGATTGTAAGTCCATTTCTGACAAGTGTGCCATATCCTCTTGTGTATCCAGGTGTATTCTTGTTGCCAAAATTCACCCTTGGACCATCTTTTGCTATAAAATTTGATAAACAGTGCTTATTCTTTGTCATATGTCTGGAACATCCACTGTCAAAGTACCAGACACCCTACAAAACAAGGTTAATGCATTTTAGGTACCCAAACCTGTTTGGGTCCATAGTGGTCAGTAGTAAGCATGACTTTTGGTAAGTTTCCATAAGGTCTTCTCCTAAAAGTGTCATACTTTGGTTCATACATGTATTCTACACATCCATAAGTTCTAATAAAGTGGGTTGTGTAGGATTCATATATTTTACGGCCTTTTGGTTTATAATGATGTTTGAAGTGATTCTTGGTGTTAGAAGCATTAGTATAACCATTTGTTTGTTGTCCGTTAGGAAGAACATTACTGTAATATGAGTCTCATTGAGGTGCTGCTTTGAGGCCTCTTATAAGTCCTCTCTTTGAGTTCTTTCTTCGATTCCATTGCTTAGGTTTTACCCTAGCGAAGATGGTTATCTTGGTTGTTTCTATCAACAGTGCAGAGAATATTCCAATCACCATCGTAGGGAGCAGTCTACCTTTCCTCCGAGATAAGTATCCCTTGAATGATTAACATTTTTAGGTTTGGGATTCTTATCTTTGGAATATTTCTGACTTTTACCTTTTTGTGGTTCAGCAGACTTGGTAGCAGGTCTGCTATCAGTAGGTCTAGAAGGTCCAGCAGTCCTATTTTTGGATTTGTTCTTTTTCTTAGAGTCTGTTGACTTCTTAGACTTACGATTTTGCTTCCTTGAGGCATTCTCGGTGAGTTTTTCTTGCCTCAAAGAACCTTACTTGGAGTTGGATCTTGTCTTTGGTACAAACTTAGGACCAATTCGGTGCTAGGTTCATTAACCTTACTGGATCCACTCTTTTGGATTGTTCGGTTCCAAAACCAAGCCCCTGTCTTATCACCATAAGGCTTTCCAGATTTGTATGCGATGAGTGGAGCAAGATGGTTCAATAGATTCGAGGGTCTTTGGATGATCAGCAGCTTACACCGATTCTCGTCCAACATCTTTTCCTTGCCTTTGAGAACTCTTAATTCAGCTTTCAATCTTCCAACTTCTAATTCAAGAGCTTCTTTCAAACCTTCACAATCTCATAACCAGCATTGTATTATCCTCGATTGATTAAGGATGGCATCCAAAGTCTCATTATTATCGAATTTCTAGGATTTGAACCATAAGTTGATTCACAATCACTTCAAATAGGAGTATTGATGGATACTGAGATTGTATACCTCCTCGTTTCATCCATATTGGCCATAAAAGCATAATCTTCCATATATCAAAGAACTCAAAGTGTTGTGTCATCCGATTCATTTCCTTTTTGATTCCACTTCATACCTCGATTCATCTTCAAAGCAACCATAGCCTTCTTGCCATGTCTTCTTTGTTGACTCTTGGTCTTGATGAGTCCGGACAATCAGTCTAAAGTGTCCAGCTGCTTTGCAATTGAAGCAAAGATAATCGAGTTTCTTACTTTGTTTTAACTCGGGACATTGAGTTTGAAGTGTCCTGGTTTCTGCAATGAAAGCACTGAGATAGTCATTATCTTTCTTTGATTCTTCTTTCTTTCTTTCAAGAGGCCTTTTGTGAAGTTTCTTGAAGGGCCTTTCCGGTCTTCATCATCCATCGATCTTCTTGCTCGGGAGAGGGCATCTGCTCTTGCATCTCATCCAAGCAGATCATCTTGTCCTCCAGATGTTTCTTCCCGATGTGAAGCAGCTGTCTGATGGTCTTTGGCTCTTCTTTTTCAATTTCAGGTACAAGTTTTTTTGCTAAATTCATAAGCCTTGAGATCTGAAAACAACTTGAAGGTGTCTTCTTCATGCAACTTTCTCATTTCTTCTATTGCAGTCACCTTCATTTTCCAAACATCTTTTGCAGGTAAAGCCTCCAAGATTTTGGTGTTTATTTCATCTTTTGAATAACTTACACTTAGTAGGGTAAGTTCATCCAGGATTGCATTAAATCTTGATTCCATTTTCTCAATGGTTTCATTTGGCAGCATCTTGAACTTTTGGAACCTCTTTCTGGCCACACTGATTTTATTCTTTTTTAATGAATCAGTGCCTTCATAGATCAAATGTATCTTGTCCCAAAGTTCCTTTGCAATTTTGCAATCTTTAACCTTCATATACATATTGCTGTCCAATGTTCTATAAATTATGTCAATAGCAATATTGTTGAGGTTTGCTCTTTTTTAAATCTTACGCATTCCATTCTCTTTTGGTTTAGGAATGTACTCGGTTATATCACCCATCGTTATTCGCCTTGGTAATCTCCAGTGGTCCATCAGTTAGTACATCCATCATCTTATCATGAGTTGCAGCAAGGTAAGCCTGCATTCGACGTTTATACTCATCAAATTTATCTAAAGAACACATCAGCATAGTTCTAGCATACTGTGTGTTATCCATGATGCAAGTCTTTGAAAATCAGTAACTTGAAAGAAAGTTTCAAATAATTTTCACAAGCACAACAAGTAGGATTTCTTCAAAACAGAAGCACTGCTCCGATACCAAATGTTGGTCCCTTGAAAAGGCTTTGGTTAAGTTTAGAGGGGGGGTGAATAAACTTAACACTTAAAACTTTGGAGTTAACAAATTCAGAACTTCAAAGAGACTGCGATGCTTGATGAGTCTGTCGATGATACCTCAAGAGCTGGCCGATAAATGAGAGTCTACCGATAGTCAAGTTTCTTTGAATTTGTGCGAGAATTATATCAAAATTAAGCCTTAATACTTGTTGTTAAATATGATACTAAGTATTAGATACTCAGTAGTGTATGTGTGTGATTTCAGTTGCTAGATTCAGTAGGTTGATGTGTAATATAAACTAAGTGCAGAATGTAAATGCTGAAAGTAAATAGGCAGATTTTATAGTGGTTCCAGGTGGTGTAATCCTGTCAGTCTACTCTTCTCCTGTGATGTTGGAGGAAGTTCACTAGAGATCTTTGATGTAGCTTTTACAAAGATTCCTAAAGTTGCTTGTCCTTCACCAATAACTATGGCTTCACAAACTGAAAACTGGGAACAGGTAGTATTCTTCGCTCCCGAGTCTTCCACTGGTCCTTGAAGGGTAGGATTGCCTCTTCACCGGCTCCACCACAAACAACGATCTTTCACACATTGTGCTTCACTGTCTTCAAGCGGAGTTCTTTATAAAATAAAGATTGAATCAAATAAATGATTCAGTTGCAGCAAGCTTGATTAGGATGATATAATCAAGGCTTGCGGACATCAAGTGTGTATGCTTGATGTAGCTTGAATGTAGAAAACACTTGAAGAATTTCTCTAGATCAGTATCTTTAAGTTCAAACAAGTTCGGTGAGGTGTTCTTCACTCAATTAATATCTCTTCAAAGTTTGTTAATTTTCATCATCTTGTTTCGAGTTGAAAGTCCTCTATTTATAGGCAAGAATGCATGTGACTTGTATTTGAAATTCAAATGTAACCGTTCCTTGTTTTTGTCCCATCGATTTGCATTTGTCACTATTCATAGGATCGACATCGTCGTAATTCCTTTTGACAAGCGAGTGATCCACCACTTGACTTATATCCAATGGTTAAAATTCGAATCATCCCAACGTCTTTTTGATCTCAGCCTTTGATTTGTTTGATAAGTCAGAGGTATTTGGCTGTCCTTATCCATGTAATCTTCCAATAATCTTGAATTAATCGAGGTATATTATCGCAGTTCATCGATCATTGAATCGCAATTCTTTGTGTATAAAATACAATGCTGGTGACTTCTTTTATCTAACTTTTATTTGTGAAGTTAGATTACACCTTTTAAATATAACCAAGTTCCAAACATCATCCAACTTATGGAACTTAGACCTTGTACACAAGGTATATGTAATCGATTTAGGTCATCACTGAGACTTGCCTAAATTGCGATTCCATATCCTTGACTTTAATTACTAAGTTTGATCCCTTAGCCTTACATTCATCGAGTTTGAGCCCTCGGCCTTCCAGTCTCAAAGAGAGTTCCCCGACTAGTCTATCGACCTATCTACCCTATCGATATGGACCGGTCTGTGATATAAATCGCGACCCTCACTGATGCTTGTTTGATCAAACCTATTCATAAATCAAACTCTAATAAACCTATACATTTGATCTAGACATCTTTTTGCCTTTGCACTATAACAGCTAGTCTGGCACTCATCATCAAAACATAGAAATAAGTCTAACACTATCTGTACTTAAAGGAAATATCTAGAGATCAACTCAGTAAACAGAACTCAAACTCCACATCAAGCACTGAAATTGATCACAAGTCTGTGAATCCAATTCACATCAACTGAAGAAATTGAATCAGAGGAATCTGAGAAGGAGTTGCAACCTTTGTGATAGCTGCTGAAAGATTTGTTCTCAATGAGCAGTTATAGACACTGAGTCACTGAAGCTTTTGAAGCCAATGAGTGATAGTCTTGCAGATTGTGAAGCTTGTGTAGCCAAGGACAATCGTATTTTATTGTATCTGTGAAAACAATAGTGAATTCCTCCAATCATCACAGGAGAAGAGTGGATTAAGGGATTACACCACCCTGAACCACTATAAACCTTTGTGTCTATTCTTTCAGCAATTTACTTTACAACACTTCATTTCATTGCATAATATATATGTGACTGCATAATCTACTTTGAACCAGCATTTAAAGAAGGGACTTATCCACTGCCCAAAAGCTTTTAAATATAAGAAAAGTTTTTGAAACTCCACTATAGTCATTCACCCCCTGACTATAGTTTTACCCTTCTCTGGGACCAACATGACCTAAATTTAGTAAGATCAGTACTGTGGATCTTGGACTCTGGTGCCACAGATCACATTGTAGGATCATTAGTTCTATTAAGTAATTCTAAACCTTCAACTTGTTTAAAAATGGGATTACCTAATGGAAACAATGTCTCTGTCACACATATAGGCCAAGTGAGGATTAACACTCAGCTGGTCCTACATAATGTGTTTTGTATTCCTGGTTTTAAGTATAACCTTTTTATCTTTACCTTCTTTTATTAATCATACAAAAGGTGCGACTATTTTTCCGCTAACAAGTGTGTTTTTGGAGGACAAGAACAAGAACATGATTGGTTCAAATTTGAGTTCTGAGAGAGGACTTTATGTCATGGATCACCCAATAAGACTTTCTCATTATCAATGTTGTAGAGAATCACACCATATCTCGATAGATTAGATGATGCACTTTTATGGCACTACAGACTTGGACACTTGCCTGATAAGTGATTGCAAGTCATCAGTTCACAGTTTGCTGATGTCCAATTTTGTAATCATGATCTTTGTTATGTTTGTCCTATGGCTAAAATGAAGAAGAATCCTTTCCTTTAAGTACCACTGCTGTAAATGCTATTTTTGACCTTGTTCATATGGATATTTGGGGTCCCCTGAGACACCCTACTTTAAATGGACAACAATATTTTCTCACTATTGTAGATGATTTTTCTAGATTTACTTGGGTTTTTCGTATGAGGCTCAAATCTGAAGCTTCTGACCTTGTTAAATTTGTTTCCACTCGGTTTCAAAAATTATTAAAGTAATTAGATCGACAATGGTGTAGAGTTCCAACTTCATCGACTTTTATGCTCAAGCAGGTATCATACATCAGACATCATGTGTATGTACACCTGAGCAAAATGGTATTGTTGAAAGAAAACATCAGCATCTACTGAATGTTGCATGAGGTTTGAGGTTCCAGAGTAATCTATCAATTGAGTATTGGGGATTTTGTCTTTTACATGTTGTAAAGTTGATTAATGCCACACCTACACCACTGCTGAAAGAAAGCACTCCAAACGAAGTTCTTTATGGCACCAAACCAGACCATTCTGTGTTTAAAGTCTTTGGTTGCCTAGTTTTTTCATGCACACTTCAACAGCATAGAACCAAATTTGACTCAAGATGTAGAACTTGTGTCTATCTTAGGAATTCAACCACCTCCAAGGGTGCTATTCTCTTAGATATTACCAACAAAGATATATTTGTTGCTAGGAATACTCAATTCCATGAAACTTACTTTCCTATTTTTCAGCAGGTCTTGGGAAAGCCTAGATATCTTGCTGACTTGCATGTTCCTTTGCCAGTAATGGACAGTTTTGATGACCTGCTGAACGAGTCGGCCGACCAACCAGAAATGGGATCAACAGAAGCTGATGCATCCAATACAAGGCATGAACCAGTGAATCAGGAACCTGAACCCACACAACCAAGAAGGTCCACAAGAACAAGGAAATCACCAACCTTTTATCAAGGGGTGCTCGGAATGTTCAAAGATACTCCACATCCGTTGAGTGCAAGAATGAGTCTAGACAACCTCTCGGTGGACTATGCCAGATTCATTAATGCTATTGACGTTGTTAAGGAGCCTAAGACCTACAATCAAGCCATCAAGCATGATGAATGGAAGGAGGCAATGAACAAAGATATTGAAGCTTTACAAAAGACTCACACATGGGAGATAGTTGATCTGCCCCCAGGCAAAAAACCTATTGGGTGCAAATGGGTGTACAAAATCAAATACAACCCTGATGGATCAGTAGAGAGATATAAAGCTAGATTAGTAGCAAAAGGCTACACTCAAATATATGGGATTGATTATCAAGAAACATTTTCACTAGTTGTCAAGATCACTACAGTTAGAGCCTTACTTGCAGCAGCAGCAGCATCCCACAATTGGCACCTACATCAGATGGATGTTAATACTGCTTTTTTACATGGAGATTTGCATAAAGAAGTATACATGCAGTTACCTCCAGGCTGTGCAGCAACCAAACCAAATCAAGTTTGCAGGCTTACTACGTCATTATATGGCCTCAAGCAAGCCAACAGACAATGGAATTGCAAGTTGACTGAATCTTTGGAGGCTCAAGGATTCACTCAATCCAAAAATGATCACGGTTTGATTACCAAAGGGCCAGGATAGTCCTTTATTGCTTTACTAGTCTATGTTGATGACATCATAGCAGCAAGCCCTAGTGAATGATTGATTCCACAAGTAAAATATGCTCTGCATCAGCAATTCACCATCAAAGATCTTGGAAAATTGAGATATTTCCTAGGCATTGAAACTGCTAGATGTCCAAAAGGCATATCTATTTCACAAAGAAAATACTCACTTAACCTCCTAGAAGAATAGGATTTTTTGGGAGCAAAACCTGCTAAGACACATATGGAGTCCAAGCAGACCTTACAACATGGTGACTCACCACTTTTAGAAGACAACACTGCATACAGATCCTTAGTAGGCAAATTAATTTACCTCACTTTTACCAAACCAGACATTGCCTTTGCAGTCCAACAAGTAAGTCAATTTCTGGACACTCCTACTGAAAACCCTATGAAAGCAGCCTATAGACTTTTGAGATACTTGAAGACCAATCCTGGCCAAGGCATATTTTTCCCAACAGACAATAATCTTTTACTAAAGGTTCTATAGATAGTGATTGGGCTGGCCGTCCTGAAACAAGAAGATCAGTAGCAGGTTACATGATGTTTCTAGGAGATGCTCCAATCTTTTAGAAGGCAAAGAAACAAAAACTATTGCTAGAAGTTCATCAGAGGCTGAGTACAGGGCCATGGCAAATGCAGTTTGTGAAATCCAATGGCTCATCTACATATTACGAGATTTACAAGTTCCAGTCCTGTTGCCTACTGTGCTATTTTGTGACAGTGCCAGTGTAATTCACATTGCTCACAATCCTGTTTTCCATGAGAGAACCAAACATATTGAAATTGACTGTCATGTTGTGAGAGACAAGGTCAAATCAGGACTCATCAAACTTCTTCCATTCAATACCAAAGAACAAATAACCGACATCCTCACCAAATCCTTAGATGCACCTATCTTCTCTTTTCTACTAGACAAATTGGGAGTATCAAAGATATTTCAGACTTCAAGTAGCTGATGGGAATGCTGAGTGCAAGCTGTTCAAGAACCACTCATAGCTTGAGGGGTGTTCTGATATAGAAGGCGATGGGGATCTTGAGTGCACTCTCTTTGATCAATCAAGTTATATCGACTTCTTGGCGACAAAGATAAAGATCGTGACTCTTTGGCGAGACGAAGACTCAACAACCTGCTGATCAGTTTAATGTAGTGGTAGAAAGCGGTTATTTAGTTGTAATCTATTATAACCGTTTGTGACTTACTTCTAACTGATTCATGTGGTGTGTGATGTTATAAATACCCCATGATCAGCCACATTGTAAACAACTTGTAACTTTTACATGATCAATAATAATTCCGCATTTTATTTTGTTTGTTTGTAAATCTACAAACTTCATCAGCATATGTGAATGCTGATGTCACTACATAAAATGTTAGTGTCACTGCATCTTCACATGTCACTGTATCTTCAGTTGTCCCTACATCATATTGTCACTGCATCACGTCGAATTTATGAAGAAGAAAAATCAATTTTCAGAAATATAGTCAAAAAATGTCAAATGATACATCATAATAAAAAGGATTAAAAAATATGAATTATGGTGAAAAAATTACAATGATCGGAGTTTCAGATCAATATATATAATCGATCTAAATATTGAGTACGAGGGATAAATTTTTATTATTTAACACAGTTTCCAACGCATGTGTTCTTTTTTTCCTTCTTTAATTAAGGTTAGGTTTGCCCATTTACTAATTTTTTTTTATCCTTATTATAAACAATGAAAAGTTGAAGTTGTCATATTTGTCTAATTATGTTGTTTTTATGTCATTTTGGCCTCTTACCCTATTATTTTATCCCTTTGGACAAGGAGATTCAGGAATCATGCCTTATTGAGGGGCTTGGATTTTTTTAGGTTATCAACAATCCAACGTTTGCAAATCAGGTCTTTCGGAGATACTTTATATAGAATCTTCAAAATCCTATTTACGGGATTTACATCATAAACGTTGAAAATACATCAAAAACAGTATGTACAGGGCGAGTTTCCCCTTATAGAAAGTATCTACGGAATTTCATTATCTACGAGGCGAGACTTCACCTTGTAGATAATTCAAAATATCCTTTAGATACTTTCTACGGAATTTATATTATCTACAGGGCGAGACTACGTGAAGGTCTATTTTTTAAAGGTACCATTTTATTAAATCATATCAAAACCACAGGCTACAAGTACATTCGTCGGTGAAGTAACGCCTCAACTGACTAGACCAAATATATGTAAGCCTGCTTGTGCAAGAAAATGGACCGGCTTACTACTAGATCTCCAAATAAAAGAAAATGAGCAAGACACCAAGAACCTAGCCAAATTCGGACAATAATAGACTAAGCAGCCCAACGAGGACAAGTATGTGCCCGCACTCTAGAGACGGTGGACACATGCTAGAGAATCAGCCTCAATCATAACTTGTTGATATCCACGCGTATAGGCCAGAAAAAGTTCCAGAAATATGGCTTCAATGCCTCCCATCCATGTTGCCTAGAATTCTCTGTGAAACCGAGTGCATGATATGCCCATTATGGTGATTAAAGATAACACCAATAGTTGCTGCCCCACCAACAGGAGTTGCATCCGTATTGACTTTAAACATGTCCCAAGGGGTGGAAACCATGCATACAACCAAGAAGCTCATGCCGAGTACACCAGAGAGGTCTGCATAGAATGAATATAGTCAACCTCCTCCACTTTCTCATTCGTGATTAGGCCGTCAATATCCACGAGTCTATCATCAAATAACCATATGCACGTAGCCTTCTAGACATACCAGATAGTCGTAAGAAGCACCACTAACTCCTCATGGTCGCACATGTCACACAGCGCCTATAGAAACACTGGAAAATAAGAAGACAAATGGAGGGATACACGCAATCGGTCATTACCCAACGGGTCCAGACTCCTATCAGGACCACACATTGATAGAGCGTGTGCCCTAAATCCTCCTCCAAAGTAACAAAAATCTGGCGAATCCCAGACCCAACACCCTTGTGCTGCAAAGTAGCCCCAACTTCCAGCCAGTAGTGAAGACCTGCCTGGACTCATCATTGAATCTCTTGAGGTATTGTAGCACAATTTCATATCTCTTATGTTTAATGGTGAGAAGATGTGTTGCGTTCCTCTAAAATGATTTGGCCATGATGAAGGCGTTAGCGAACATCCTGGCCAGAGTTTTAAAGTCGGAGATCGACCTCGGCGGAAGCTTCCTGAACCACTCCCGAGCCCTGTCCGTGAGGAGAGCATGAAAAATTTTACACTTCATCTCGTCCACCACACAATATAGGTTTATGTGAGTCAAGTATTGTTGGAGATGATCATGAGGGTCCTTGAATCCGTCATACACTTCTAGTTAGGGTAAATCATGTAGGTCCGGGAAAGTCCTCGATCTGTGTTGTGAATGGTGAGACAAACAACACTCATTATATATCTTCCCCGGTATGGCATCGAGCTCTGCTTTAGCCGCTTTTAGTGCTTGGGGATTTGTTGCTTCTTTCCGATATTAGAGTTAGACGATAGGGTGTCCTCCTTATCATCTTTCGGGAGAGGAGGAGGTGTCGATAGTGTATTAGCCTCCGAAAGACCACCCATATCTTTCCATTGGGCTGCTGCCTAGATAATGGCCTGCAAAGTCGGTACATCAAAGGCTGCAAGCTAATCAACCAACGCTTGCTGGCTGGACCTAGAACAACCTCGTGTTCCTGCTGATGATGGGTGGTTGTAGTGTATGTTCCTCATCCACCTCCGGCGTTCTGACCACCCTGGTGGGCGGTCTTACCTTGCTTTTTCATGTTAGTCTTCTTTGGTGGCATGATGAAGATCTTGATCAACTGTCAGTAAAGAGGCCCTCTTTCTAGCGCCAATTCACGATCTTTGGAAATAAATGCATTTGTAAATCTGTCCAAATCAATCCCAATGACAATTAATCAAGAATAAAACCTTAAACGAAGGAGATTACTATAATGATTTAGACTGATCCTGAGATATTGAATCCCAAGTTGCCTACGTATTATGTGTATGAATCATGAATCAAGTCTCTCGTAATTCTTTTGGATTGTTTATATAGAGGACTTTTCGTCCTATTTGCTTGTTCCTTAAGTATTACGGATTCTTTACGTGTTAATCCCTTTAATTTAGGAGATAATCACGGGTGGTTTAAATGATAGGATTAGAGTCCCAATGGGTAAAGGATCTTCAAGATTTTCCCATAATTATCTTGTATTATAAGCACGTGGGCTAATATCGATAAGGGAAGCTCTGGCCAACCTGCGTTGATCCCCCTAGACCGTATCGGCCCGATCTGCGTTTACCCGCTCTCCGTGATGACCTCGTCAACCTGCGGTGGCCTATACAGGAGAGCAAATCAGACCTCTCACATGAGGTTTAGGTTTACCCTTAGGCTTGGATTGGACTCATGGCCCTTAACATAATATTTTCTTTGTCATCATTTAATGTTCAACCACTTAGAGGATGACATGTGGCAAAGGCTAGTTCGACAGAGAAAATACACTAGAGGATAATACACTAGAGACACCTCCTCCTCCCTCGAAAGATGATAAGCAAGACACCCTATCGTCCAAATCTAATGTTGGAAAGAAGCAACCAAATCCTCAAGCACTAGAAGCGGCTAGAGCAGAGCTCGATGCCATACTGAGGAAGAAATCCGATGAGTTCTCGTTTGTCTCACCATTCACAGCACAAATCAAAGACTTTCCTCGACCTGCAGGATTTAAGGTCCCTAAACTTGAAGCGTATGACGGATCCAAGGACCCGCATGATCATCTCCATCAATACTTGACACACATGAACCTATACTGTGCGTTGGATAAGATGAAGTGTAAAGCTTTTCCTGTGCTCCTCACGGGCAGGGCTCGGGATTGGTTCAGGAAGCTTCCACCGAGGTCAATCTTCGACTTCAAAACTCTGGCCAGGATGTTCGCTAATGCCTTCATCACGGCATAACCGTTTCAAAGGAACCAGATGGCATTCAGGAGTCCAATTCAAGCCCAAGGGCAGACCTAAACCCCAGGTGAGAGGTCTGACATGTTCTCCCGTATAAGCCACCGCAAGACGGCTTGGTCATCACGGAGAGCGGGTAAACGCAGATCGGGCCGAGACGGTCTAGGGGGCTTGACGCAGGTCGACCAGAGGTTCCCTTTTCAGATATAAGCCCACGTGCTTATAATACAAGATAATTATGGAAAAATCTTGAAGATCTTTTACCCATTGGGAGTCTAATCCTATCATTTAAACCACCCGTTATTATCTCCTAAATTAAAGAGATTAACACGTAAAGAATCCGTAATACTTACGGCACAAGACATTTGTATTCCATTGTACTTATTTGTATCTAATTGTCGTTAGTTAAACCATATTATGTGGCTTGCCTATAAATAGGGCTCAATGTAACCATTTTGCATATACACATTAATACAAAAGCAATGCAAACTCTGCCAAATTTGCTACTCTCTATCTTTTATTTTCAGTTCACCGGAACACCCTTGCACCACCACTTTCATAGCTAGAGATCCACCACAAATCCACTGCTTAACAACCCGAGATAATTTCGACATTATTATATATATATATATATATATATATATAAACATTAAAAAACACACATATGTATACATATCTATCCGCTTTTGTCCGGTTTTTATTTTCAACAACCAAAACCATTTTTTTTAACAGTTTGGTTTTTAACAATACACAAAACCAACTGAAAAACCACGATTTACGCTTTTCCAATTTGAAGCAGATTGGTTTCCGTTTTTTATTTCACTCTCCAAGAAGAAGTTTTCTTTAAAAAAAAATATTACTTAGCAACTGCAGATGATTCAGTTTTTCGGTTTTTACTATTTTTAAAATTAAACTATTTTTTTAAAAGAAACTGACAACCTGTTTCTCTCTCTACTAGAAACTTCTTGCAGCAGGACCTATTTAGCAGCCGCCGCCCCTCCGGCGCCCTGCCGGAGGTGGCTTCCTTCTCATCTTGTAAATAGTTGGGTGTTTTCTCTTTGTCTTTTTAACTCGCCGCTCATCGATCAGGTTCGTTGAGATGGAGGTGGGGAGTGTTCTGTTTGCGCCTCTCTTTCATGTTTTGGGGTGATAGCAGTTGGTAGGGTCCGTTAGGGGCGGCGAGGCTTTGCGGATCTCGAGATTCACTCGCTCGAGATCGCCGGTCGGCCGGGTGGTGGCGTCTAGGAAGGATCCTGGTGGAGGTCCGGCGGTGATCTGGTGGCATTTGCTTGTTCGGCAGTGATCCGGTGGTGATCGTTGGCGGTTCATCGTTCCTCCCCTCTGCTGGTCTTCTTTGTTTTTTCGGTTTGGGTTGTCTCCTTTCCGATTGGTGCTTTCCACCGTTGCGTGGCTTACATAACACCGTTAAGGCTCCGGCTCTTAATCGCGGCGGTTATGGTAGTCGTTCTTTGACGGAGGCGTTAGTCATCTCTTACGGGCCGTTCTCCGCCCCGAGACGGCGGTCGGTGGTGGTGGACTCCATTGATGACGGCATCGCCACCTTTTGTTTATTTTGTTTTTTGTTTGTAAATATTGTTTTAGTTTTGTATTCTGTGTAGTTTGTTTCTGTTGTCAATTGATGGATAGACCCGGGGAATCCGTGTCTGTTGGCCAATTTTATCGAATTTTTAGGAGATATTTTTTTTTTGGCCAAAGACTTCTCGCTTTTCTATCTATTTGTTGACGTTGTTGTTGTTGTTGCTTTTTGTTGTGGTTCCGGCTGAGTGCCGGGACTTCAGTACCGGGTTGGTCCGGTAGTTGTAAGTGTCGGGTAGTGCCGGTTTTTTTTTTTTTTTTAGTCCCGGGTTTTTCCGGGTTAGTAATAAAAGCTTTCGTCCTTTAGGTAAAAAAAACTCACACCGGGACATCCGTAGCAAAAGGTCTAGTTCTTGTTTAGAGCCAAGCATGTATGTCCAGAATAAGCCACCTATGTTACTCCTCATTCGACAATCGTTAGGTAATAACTTCCCCCACGACTGCATATACTCCTCCAATACAATTACAGCGCGACAAACCAAGATCTTTAACCGTCCAAGTCCATTTTGGAGAGAGATAGAGAGATAAGGCGGAAGAGAAACAAAATCGGAGGTTTCCTTGAAAACAGAACATGGAGGCGGCAATGGGGTTAATGCGAAGAGAATTCCCCGAAGCAAATCGATACAGCTCTCTCTGCATTGCTTAGTCTATTGCCTAATCACTCCTCTGATCTCCTTTCCGAAGTCGATCAGCCGCTTCAGGTGCGAATTTCCTTTTTAATAATTCTCACATTTCGTTTCTGATTTTTGGTTTTGTTTTTCTCTCCGCTCTTTATATACCTTTTAGATGTGTTGATATTTCTGGATGTTGATGGTTTTTTGTTTCAAAGCTTGTGATCTAGCTAGTTTGGCTTGAAGGTGTTTTTCAGTTTGCTTTATATGGTGATATTTGAGCCTTTCAAGTTGGTAGGTTTCTGTAAATTGTTGATGTTCGTTTTTCCTTGTCGAAATTTTGGACATAAACTATTACATGTCACCAATTTTAACCATCGTTGGGTTGCTAAATGGCTTGATTATGGAACTTCATGCATATAAGTATGTTTAATGAAAATAGTTTCACTGTTATGTTATTTATGGCATCGGGTAGTACCACTGGCACTATCCTTTCTTTCTGTGGTCTGAGCGTCTGTTATTGCTCTTCATTCTCGTCACTTTTTTTGCTTTCTTAGAGCTTCTGGTTCTGTTGGAAAACCTTTGTGTCTTATTATTTTGTTAAATGTACCATTCATAATCTGTTTGGAACTTTAACTTAGTAACCACTAGTAGCTAGAAGTGGTATTGAATTTTTGTTGGATGCAGTAAGATGTTCAATGATGGTTTAATACTAATTCATTCTACGAAATCAATAACTAATAATTTTTCAGGCCTGCATTGAGTGCACCATTAGTTGTTGTATTGTATTCTCATGTTCAGGCTAGTGCTAATTTCTTGAAGTTCTCATATAGGTGTTATGTGATGTTGATAATGGGAAAGAATTCATTTTGTGTGAATACAACAGAGATGCCGACTCCTACAGGTGATGTACATTCTCTCTTTCATGTCATGATACTAGTCATTGACAACTGAATAAAATTATCTATGTTGTCTTCTCAACATATTTCGTCAATTGTATAGTCATCCTACGTTTTACTTCTGCTACTCATACTTTTCCTTTTTTATATTTAATCTTTTGACTCTATTACTCTCAGGTCACCATGGTCAAACAAGTACCATCCCCCATTGGAAGATGGGCCTCATCCATCTGCAGAATTGAGAACACTTGAGATTGAAGCAAATGAAGTATTTTCTATCTATCGTGAACAGTGAGGTTCTTTACTGACCTCAATTGTCCATTTTCTCAAGATCGTTAAATTTAGGTTTGAACATTAATTATCAAATAATCATGAGACTGCCTGGTGTTAGTTTGTGTGGATTTATAGTAGGTTAGTAGTTGTATTGTGCTTCTTCCTTCCATAAGAAGTGAGACTTGTAGCATCGTGATTGACGGAACTGTTATTAGGTACTATGAAGGTGGAATATCATCAGTTTATATGTGGGAGGATGAGAATGAAGGATTTGTAGCTTGTTTCTTGATAAAGAAAGGTAAGTTGTATGATCTGCCATTGTGGAAGGCGGGGTTGTTCATTTTTCTTGAATAATGCCATATTTTTTTTATTGAAGATGGATCAAAGACTGGCCACGGTAGAAGAGGTCATTTGCAAGAGGGTTCCTGGGAAGCCATACATGTTATTCAGGTAGATATCACTTGCTAACTTCAGCACTTTATGACTAATAAACTCACTCTGCATTACTTTAGAAGAATTTATGTAATCTGTCTTTGGGGATCTCTACTTGAAGGTTGGTCCAGAGGAGGAAGGAAAAGCACATTACTCTTTGACGAGTACCATCATGCTGTCAATGACTGCAAATAACGAGTCATCAGGAACTTTTAGTTTGTCTGGATCAATTAGAAGACAGGTACTTGTTTGAGATCTAGAAATGGATTCAACTTGTATGGAGTATAACATTAAACTTATCTGATTTTTTTTCCCAACCTCTGTAACGGAATCATCATGTTTATGTTTACACTTTCAAAAGATGTGTATTGTACATTTGCTCCATTTTTGTGCCTCTTTTCCATGTGCGTCTTCCTGTGTGCGTTGTGCTAGACTAGACATGCTGATTATCAACATATGGCAACTTTACATTTCCTTATCCTAACCATGCAAAAATAGGGCAATATAAGAATTGGCAGATGCATGATCCTTACTTGACTTCTGTGACCCTAGCTGTTTTCTCCCTTGTTCTTCACTTATCAGAACTTGTTGGTAACTGAGGTATGATTGCATAAAATTGACCAAAATGAAACAGGTGGAGCAAGGATTAGCAAACACAGGCCTTTAGTCTTTATTTTTTGTTTTTTTTTGAACAAAAAGCAGCCTTGTTGTTGGGCTCCTTACATACCTAGGTTTGTTATTAATGAGCATACTTAATTAAACAGTTTATGCCTGAAAAGATTGCCTAGCTCGTTAAAATTACTTGCTGTGATTCATAGATGTATTTCTCATGTTTTACTTTGAAATTTTCTGACTAAGATTTACTTTCTAAATCAAATGATTATAAGGAGAAAATAAATAAAAATACTATAGTATGTTGGCGTGATCAATTTTGTGGTATCATGAGCCGACACCGTTGTATGAAAGTTGTACCTAGTGGCATACATTACAACCTTTCATTTTTTTACCTCTCACACATGATAAAAGTGTATTATATGAAAGAGAGTAAAAATGAAAGGCTCTAATGTATGCCACTTTGTACAATTGTTGCACCATAAAATCTCTCATCCTGGGCATCCCCTTAAAGTCTGCTTGGTCCTTTATGACGACTGTTCTTGAGTTCTAAATGCCAAGGCAGCTAGAAAATCAGTTTACCTTTTCTTAGGATTGTGTCAACACCATCTTGTGTCACTTATCCTTCATTTTGTTTCTCTTTCGGTAACGGATTATTTTCCTTTCCTTATTCCTTCTGATTACGTTTTCAGCAGCAACTATATGTTTTGAGTTGGTGTTTCATCCATTCTTTTTGATTTAAGTTCTCTTTTCTTACCAGATGAATATGGACCTACCAGTTGCGGAAGGACATTTGTGCAATATGGGTAAAATGATAGAAGAAATGGAGGGTAAGCTGAGAAATTCTCTAGACCAGGTACATGACTAATGTTTCTTCATAATGATATCCATATACGTTTGTACATCATATTATGTTATTATGTGTACAGATTCAAGAGGTTCATAGCTATTCTTTGTTCTTATGATTCATTAATAAAATCATGGAAAGTGTAACCGTTGAAGACTTTCCCTAGGTAGCATTGATTTGGTAGACTTTCCTTGGTTAGTTTGATATCATTAGTAATAAGGCCAATTCTCTAGTTATTTCCCTGATACACAGGATCATGATTAATCCTTCATCTTGTTCATCTTGTATATATATATATATATATATATATATGGCTGATCCTATTGGAAGTACTTGTGCAATCAAAGCTTTTGTTTGGGGGGTTCGAATATACCTTTTTGTTGACTTGCAGTTTACCATATTAAGAGACTTGCAGTAGAATCTTCAAATTATATGTATTTCAGAGATTTAAATCCTTCGGGGTCACCCAAAATGCAAATGCTGTAGAATTTCCTGCTGGACAAAGTCCGGAAACTTTGCGCTACACGTTATTACATCTGTGTAGATATGAAAATCTTCGACTTTCCCTGAGTAGAGATTTTGATGCACTCCACCCTGATTTGAGAGAGATAACTATGAAATGGATAAAAATGAGATTCGAGTTTGTGAAATAAAGAATCTTGTAAAAGATGTTGATTCGAGTGCTCAAACATGTTAGTTTTTGGAGCCGTATTTGACAAATTGCAAACGGCTGCAGGTTTATTTTGGCAAGACGAAAGAAATGGTTTGTACTTTACGACCACCGGCTGAACTGATGCAAATGAGACTGCCCGACAGCTGATAAGCAGCCTCTAGTAGTATATGTGTGTCATTTCATTCATGAAGGATATGCCTTGTTATTATTATTTTTATTTCTGCATTTACATTTTGAGGCGAGGTTGTGTTTTGTTTCTGTTTTTTCCTTGTATTACGTCGTCTTCCCATTATTTTGATTTGTGGCTGACTGGCTGTGTATTATGTGCTGCTGCCCAGCAACATGCCAAGTTTACATTCCCTTAGCTGGAGCACCTTTGTTACATACAATATTCGTCTTGGATCTGGAGCTCTACATGCTTGTGTTCTTCATTCTTTCTTTATGCATGTATTGTTGCGCCAACTCTTGTTTTGACCCGATTATGTGGTTCAAACTGAAGGTGAAAACAAACAAACACATTTTTTTGGGATAATAAAGTGATGCTCGATCCGGTCTCGTGTTTTAAACGTGCATCACTTGGTGGGATCTTTTTCTCGTGTGCTAAGAGTGTCCACAATGGTACATTTACTAAGCATTGCAAAATGATTTTAGGGTCTTCAAAGCCACAATGGACTCCACTTTATGCCCCCTATCCCAGTATTCTGTTAACCCAAACCCCAATTTTGGGGAGAGTCAACCTAGTCTCCTTCCCTCCTCTCTCTCTCCACATCATTTCATCTTCTCTTACCACACATCAAACACCAAAACCAACCAAGAACACAAGAAAATAAACAAACAGTAAATGTAATTAGACTGAATTCAAGCTCGGTTAAGGCTTGAAATCGACGGGAAATCCAAAACTGGCACCAACCCCTTGCAGGTGTTGTTAACCAACTTCAAGTGCTCGACAACTTCCGGTAACCATTTAAATGCCTAACTTCAACTGGTTTCCATCCAAGGGGTACGATCGACCAAGAAGCCGGTTTGGTAGAATGTGTATGTGAGACGAAAATGTTTGATTTTGTAGTAGATATGATTAACAAAATCAATCTTTCGTTGGTGTATGCTTGTTTCAGGAGGTTTTTTTATGGTTGCAGAGAAAACACTTTCACAAGAAAATATGTTACAATAATTTGTGATGTTTTGGTTTGAAACTTCAAAACTTGATGTGCTTGTTGCTCAATGCAGAATGATGTTGTTGGACCCCAACGATTGAGGACAAAAAAAAATGCAATATCCATATTTTCTAAACAAGGGTAAATTGGTAAATGTTGGAGTTATTTTAGATAATTTCATTATTTATTTTATCCTAATTAGTAACGGGGTAATTATGGTACATTAATTCTAATTAAAACCTTCCCTGATCCACACCCCTTCATTAGTCGGCTCTTATCAGTTTTTTTAGGAGAAACAATTTGAACTTTTATCAGAGAAACCCAAAAGAGCACATGAGGGAATCTTCACCTTGGAAGCTGATTCGCATTTTCGTTTTCTAGATATTCACCCATCGCGATCAAGAGGACACGGGGAACGTTTTGGTATAAGCATCACCACGATCCGTGAGGTAATTGGTTTAGCCCTTTTGGAATCAGGATAGTTTCTTGAGAAATTCGTAGCAATCAAACGTTTTAGGAGTTGTAGAATTAATCCTAGTTGGTCTTATTGTTGTTGGAATCAAAGTTTTGCTCCTGGGTTGCTTGGATTAAAGTTTTGCTTCAGTTTTCAAGTTTTCTACGATATAACAAGGCAAAAGTGTGTTCAACCGTGTCTAAACCTATTATTTGATGCATTGGCATGTATCATTTATATGGACTAATTTGCAGGTTGATGTAATAAGGTTGGGTTTGTGTGGGGGTTACCAGCAGTCCTGTCTATGTGTAGGCGGGTTCTTCCGAGGCGCTGAAAATCCTTGCGGTATAAGGGAATATAGTAACACATTTAATATCATCATTTGATTTTAGTACAACGGTAAACTCTTGATCCTAACAACTGGTATCAGAGCGAGGTTACCGGTTCGAATCCTGGCAACAGTTTGCTGCGCAGTTGCGACTTGTATCAGAGCGAGGTTACCGGTTTGAATCCCGGCAATAACATGCTGTGCAGTTGCGGCTGGCAGGTTCTAGGAAATATAGAAACACCTTTACCATCACAAATTGGTTTTAGTACAACGGTAAGCACTTGATCCTAAAAGTTTTGTTAGAAATAATAATTTTGTTTTTGGTTTTGATGATGTTACCTTATTGGTGAGTGCCAGAACTAGTTGTTATAGTGAAAAGCTAAAAGATGTCTAGAGCTGAATGTATAGGTTTATCAGAGTCTCATTTTTGTATAGGTTCAATCAGACAAGCAGTGTAATAGACTGCTGATAGGTTTTAGTGGAGTCTAGGGTGTTGAGCTGAAGGCTGAGGGTTCAAACCCAGTTTCAAAGACTGAAGGCTGAGGTTTCAAACTCAGTAATGAAGAATAAGCCGAGGCTATAAAGTTAGAATTCGAGATAAGCTCGTGATGGCATGGGTTGACTTTATAAACCTTGTATTGTAGGTTTGAGATCTAAAGCAAAATGTGATTTGGTCTTTATAAAGTGTAATTGAAATATAGTGACACATGATTTGGTATTCAATTCCAACTTCACATGTCACTACATCTTCAACACAATTGTCACATTTTATCTGCATCTTATGTTAAAGATGGTGTATGCATTTTGTCTTTATAAGTGTGAATGAAAATGTAGTGACACGTGATCGTATGTTGATTTGGTCTTCAAATGTAAAGTGTCAATGAAGATGGTGTATCACTTGCTTTGGTCTTTATAAGTGTGAATGAAAATGTAGTGACACGTGATCTAATCTTCAAGTGCATCTTCAAAATATAGAGTAGGAGAGAGAAATAACACTCAATTTTTTTCGGTTGGAAACAAATGTATTTTGATACACTTATATTATTTTTGTCCTTTAAATTTAAAGTTGTCATGATTGCTCATTTTTAGACTTATTTTGTCCTTTTAAATCCATCTTTCGAAAGAAAAAGGAAAAAAGTGATGTCAAAAGTGATTATATGGTGCCAATAGATACCGCATAATCCAATGCTACAAGTGGAAGAGATTATTGGTATCGTACGATGAATGATCTAAACCAACAACCAAGAACAGATGAAATGGAAAGTAAATTACACAAATATTTAAAATTGGCACCGTCACATAATTGTAAACACCGTTTCATCTGAGACTGACAGGAAAGAAATGAAAAGATGCACACACAGAATAATTCCAGATGCTAAAACAGCATACTTTCCAACTCCGCGATCATGAAAACAAAACCACCGTCCGCAAATGACCCGACAAGTCTTCGGGCACAAACGGATAATCATGCAACAGGCTGTCATGTTTAAAAAATAATAAAATAAAAAAAATTACAAACCGCTACGTCTTAACAGTGGCAATGATTTTGGCACGGCGCTCTTCATATGAAGCTGGAAAACAGTTTAAATAATAATAATAATAATCAGCAAAAGTCCAGAATCATGGTATTGTAAAGACATCTTAATGGAAATTAGGCCAAAAAAAAAAAAAAAAAAAAAAGGGGGTAATATTGTCCTCTGCAAAGCCCTAGCAGTTAGCATAGAAAAAGGCAGCTCGGTACATGAAAGTATTTGGCATATACAGTAGGGGAAAATGACTCGATCATTCTCTAGACACCGTACAAACGACTTATTATGATTAAGCTTCATGGTTTGCTGAACTTACGTTCGGTGGGTCTGGCTAATATAGAAATGTGGGCAGATCCTCTCCTTTTTAATCCTTCCTCATTCAGCGAAGAGGCCTCTGAAACATGATAAATATTTAACCAAAGAGATGAGGGAACGAGTCTGTCAGAGAGAGGAGAGTATCGCAATGGGGGTGCATTGCATCAGACCAATAAGAAACTGATGTGTGTTTCTTCATGATAGACTTTCTTCCCCCCCCCAACACTGGGGTGATTATAAAAATAGGATTAAGGTTTGCATAAGAAAAAATGAAGTGGCTTACCAGATTCAACAGTAGAACAGCTTTGCAGAGCCTCGCTAAAAATCACGGCTTGAAGATTATAACTATGGCTTTCTTTCCTCAAATGTTGGCACAAAGCTCTTTTAGCACCTACGATAATAAAGTTGGCAGAACTTTTAACTGTAAAAATCAAACTCAGAATTAAGAAAATATAATAAAGTCATAATTTTTAAGTTTCAAGTTAGGAGATGGTAAGTAAGATAGAGTTTATCAAAGGAGTTGATATTGTTCCTATCCTTCTCTATTTTTTCAAAATCTTCTTCGGTTGTATTTAAAGGCTCTGCGCATTAAGTGAGGCATTAAATAAGATACCATGAAACAAAATATAATTGATTTATTGAATCATTCGCAGTTTCACAGTCTGGATTACTTCATACATACACATGCCTACTTCGTGTTCTGCATCCAAAAGCTCGAGTAGTTTGTCGTGGGCCTGGCCACAAGACCCAAAGACGTTTGCAGTAATGAACAAAGGCAGCCGCTTTGAGGTTCACCCGTGCACACCATATGGTGTAACATGTTGTGAATGAATCACGACTGACAACAACGATTTTCACCTTTGTGGGTATGCAACACAGAAAATCCGCCCGTCAGTCAAGGGTGAGCAACACCTCGCGCAACAATGAAGAGGCCGGTAGGTTCGGACGTCGCCGCGCAACGTAAAAGTAGTCAAGTACATGCAATGTGCCTAAAAAAAGTATTGTTGCTATATTTAACAAGGGTAGTGGGAGCATTGGCACAAGGTAAAGTTGTCCCGTGTGAACAGAGATCACAAGTTCGTGCCATGGGACATCTTATAGAAGTATAAGGTGATACTGCATACAATAAACCTAAATGGCCTGATCGTTTCTCTCAGACCCTGTATAGGCGGAATACTTCCATGTACCAGTTTCAGGTAACGGGCTGCCTTTTTTTCCCAATAATTTACCAGATGTGAAGCAAATAAACAAACCAATCAAAGTTAAATACTGATTGTTAGTACCTTCCGAGCAAATGAATGTAAGATCTTCAAACTCACAAGACTGCAGGACCAATGGAGTTTCTGGAGCCATTTTGTACTGCGGCTTCCTTGGTGTACGCTCGATGTCTAGTAACAAATCCACAATCTGCAAACCAACCTCATTTCAATGAGAGCTCTTAAAAGTAAATACCTAAAAGCAACAAACCATCACTATGTGGATGAGCCGATGATCAGGAGTCACTTATATTTTTGAGGTTCTTTTGTACAGAACCTTGAAAGCAAATAATCCTTTGATTACCCCCTCTTTAAATTTTTCACTAAAGGATAACAAATAACTTTTTTTTTAAGGATAACAAATAACTTGTCATTTTTTTTTTCCAGTTTTTTTTTTTTTTTTTTTTTGGGGTTGCTAATGATCAAGATTAGTTTTTAATTCTATGAAGGGAAAGGAATTCATTATACCCGTTATTGATCCACCACAATTGCACGAACAGAAGCAGGTATTTTAAGCTTGCAATGGAATAGGGATATTGGGAAATATTGAAGCTGGTGTGAAAGAAAGAGACAAAACGGTAGGGGTTATTTGTACACTGTTTTGATAATGCCTCTTGCTCTTCAAGCGGATGATGGTGCAAGGAGATGTTTGGATGATATTCTGTATCTTCAATTCTGCAGAAACATTAATGACAGAACTGGAAAAAACGGGAACAGTAATCTCACAGCTCTTTTTCTTCCTTTTTTGGATGGTAAGTTAGGTAAGGTGCCACTGGAGGCTAATTCTTGGGGTATCAGGGTATCATGAACTTTCACCATATAGGCTCACACATACCTGGTGGACATAACCACCAAAAATAATGAAAGAAAGGGCTAGTTTGGCCACCTATGATCCAACCATTTCAAATATACACTTATTTTCGGACTACAATGGTCAGTTTTCATACTCATCAGTCACCATAAATGCACATTCTCTGAATTTGAAATCAAAATAACCCTCCTCTCCCAAGCATCTCTTCAACAAAAAATAGCAGATATGCAAGGTGCTGCTCAACATTACGCGCATAGACTTATTAGAGTTTTCATTATGGTGGATACACCACATATATTTGCTGCCACTGCAGGAATAAATTGTTCGTAACTGAATACTAAAGCTAAAGTGTAAAGGTACATATAAGCTGTGCTTTGTATGCAATTTGAAATTGCAAATGTGGTTAAATGATATGCCAGCCACTCTCCAACAGGATAAATGGTTAAGGTAGAGTAGGAGTATGGGAAAGTGAAAGGCGCTTATGATTTTTGACTTCGAAAGGGTTGGGTTGTTGTGGTAACTGCTAAATTTGGCAGTAGCTGTTGAATTATGTCTATTAATTGTGTTTTTACAGTTTTACAGTCCTGTATATTGTCCTTATACCTGGTCTATTCATTTTTCTTGTTTTTGGCTTATTCTAGTGCTTAATCCAACTAGGAACGGTAAACTGCTTTTACTGTAGATATAGCCGTTTATAATCTTTTTCTAGCCGTCGAGGCTTTCCTATTTGTGTAATCCCTCTCTTATCCTTCCCGATAAGAGTTCGAAGCAATAAACAAGAGTTTTCTCTTAATTATCTCTCAATATTCTCTAGTTTCTACAACTTCAATATTCTCAAGTTTCTACATGGTATCAGAGCATTAAGATCTCAAAATTCTCCTGTTTGCTTTTCTACTCTTTCTAAATCATGGCAACTGAGCAATCTTCAGAAGTAAATTCAAGGGAAGAAGCTATTTCTAATGCTGCTCCTTGGAATTCTGAACCCTCCTTAATGCCACTTTCTAGTCACAAGCTCAATGGTGACAACTACCTCCAATGGTCCAGGACAGTGAGATTCTACATCACTGGGAGAGGCAAGGAGGAGTATCTAACTGGGGAAAGCAAAACTCCAACTCCAGGGGATCCATCCTCCAAGAAATGGAGAGTGGAAAATAGCAATGTGGTGTCCATTTTGCTGGGATCCATGACTCCTAACATTGCAGAGAATTTTTTCTCTAATATATCATGGAGGAAATATGGTCTCACGCCTCGATCTCTACTCAAAAGAGATAATACTTCTGAACAATATGAAATCGAAGCAAAACTGCAAGATATGAGACAGGGGGAGATGTCAGTCACTGACTACTTCAACCTCTTGTCAAGATCTTGGCAGCAACTTGATGTTTTCGAAAACTTAAGTTGGGAATCCACTGTGGATGCCAAGACTTACAATACTCTTAAAGATCAAAGAAGGATCTTTAAATTCCTGATGGGACTGAACTCCTCTCTTGATGATGTGAGAGGAAGAGTCCTAAGCTCTAAACCTCTCCCATCTATCAAAAGTATTTTTGCTGATGTTAAACATGAAGAAAGCAGAAGGAAACTGATGCTTAATGGGGAGTGTAAGTCTGTTTCATCCACTGAAACAAGTGCTCTGTTCACTAAAAGCACCACTGGTGCAACCCAGAAACCCAAAGGCAACAGGCCTGTGTGTGAGCATTGTAAAAAGCCTGGTCACACCAAGGACAACTGTTGGAAAATTCATGGAAAACCACCAAATTGGAAGGCCTCTAGGCCTAATCAAACCACTGAAAGTTCTGGCAAACTTGCCAATGTTGAGGAGAACAAGTCTGATGGTGTGTGTTTAGCAAGGAACGGATTGAAGCCCTAAAAAGGCTCCTTGCTGATCAAAACACACAGACTATCTCCTCCCAAGGCAGTGTTTCCATGGCTAATACAGGTATGTGCCTAAATGCTTATTCTGGGAGTCAAATCCTTAAAAATATATGGATTGTTGACTCTGGTGCTTCAAAGCACATGACTGGGAATGCAGAATTATTTGTGAAACTCTTGAAATGTGTTCATCCTCACAATGTTAAAATTGCTGATGGATCCATTTCTCAAGTTTCTGGAACTGGAAACATCCTTTTAAGTGAGAAAATCACTTTAAAAGATGTCCTTTATGTTCCTAACTTACAATGCAACTTGTTGTCTGTTAGTAAATTCATAAAAGACACTAAATGCTCTGTGATGTTTCATACTAATGGATGTAAGTTTCAGGATTTGAGTTCAAAGGAGGAGATTGGCAGTGCTGATGAGAGATCAAGCCTTTTCATTTTCAAGACCCCTTATTCTGAGCTTTATATGGATAATATCCCTAAGGGGTTGTCTATTAGTTGTAGAAGTACTTCTGTTTGTTCTGATATTATGCTTCTGCACTATAGATTAGGACATCCTAATTTCTTGTATTTGAAAAAATAGTATCCTAGTCTGTTTAAAGAAATAAAAGTTGATTCTCTTAAATGCGAAGTTTGTCAATTTTCTAAGCATACTAGATCTAACTTTCCTGCAAATGTGTATGTCCCCTCTATTCCCTTCTCCCTGTTTCACAGTGACATATGGGGTCCCTCAAAACAAAAGACAACCACTGATAAGAGGTGGTTTGTGAGTTTTATTGATGATCATACCAGAGTAACTTGGATTTTCTTGTTAAAGGAAAAATCTGAAGTTGGCTCTATCTTCAAAAATTTCTATACTATGATCAAAAACCAGTTTAGTACTGAAATAAAGGTACTCAAAACTGATAATGGGAAGGAATACTTTGAAAGAAGTCTTACTTCCTTCTTTACAGAAAAAGGAATCATACATGTTAGTACATGTGTTGATACACCCCAGCAGAATGGGGTGGCTGAAAGGAAAAATAGACACCTACTGGAAGTGGCTAGGGGAATCATGTTCACCATGAAAGTTCCAAAATTTTTGTGGGGTGAGGCCGTGCTAACAGCCACATACCTCATCAACAGAATGCCCTCAAGAATCTTGAAGTTCAAAGCCCCTGTGCAAGTCCTAAGAGAAACTTTTCCTGGCACTCACTTCATAAGTACCATAGACTTTAAAGTGTTTGGATGTGTATGTTTTGTACATATACACTCTCAAAACAGGGGAAAACTTGATCCCAGGTCCATTAAATGTATCTTTGTTGGGTATTCATCCTCCCAACAAGAATACAAATGTTTCTGTTCTAATACTAAAAAGTACTATAATACCATGGATGTTACCTTTATGGAAGATCAAGCCTTCTATGACAAAGAAAGTCAGGGGGAGAAGTTCCAAGATTCCTATGAATCCTGGAACATCAGTCCTACTAACATGAATGATGGTTCTATGAGTCATGACACAGATAACAGAAGGCAGGATCAGGCTGAAAATGATCAAACTAAATCTCCTTCTAAGGAGGAACAGCCTGAAAATGAGCCTAATATCATTGTCTATACCAGAAAAAGAAAGGCTATATCTCAAAATCCTGATTTTGATGATTATGGTCATAATAATGATGTAGGATCTGAAGGAATGCCCTCGGAGGATCATAGTCCTGATAATACTGACTATCAGAATTCTGACACCTCAAGTGATAAGGAGAGTACTTCTACATAAGATCTCCCCATTGCTACAAGAAAAGGTACTAGGAGCTGTACAACTCACCCCTTGTACAACTTCCTGTCCTATGAGAAACTTGCTCCACAATTCCAGGCTTTTACAAGCAGCCTTGATACCATTCAAATACCAAAAAATGTCCATGAGGGCTTTAAAAGTCCAGAATGGAAAGCTGCTTTACATGAAGAAATGAATGCCCTTGTGAATAATAACACTTGGGACATCATTCCTCTTCCCGAAGGAAAACACCCTGTGGGATGTAGATGGATATTTACCCTAAAGTATAACTCTGATGGATCTCTTAATAGGTCTCTTAATAGGTATAAAGCTAGACTTGTGGCAAAGGGTTTCACTCAGTCCTATGGGATTGACTATCATGAAACCTTTGCCCCTGTGGCAAAGCTGAACACCATTAGAATCCTAATGAGTATTGCTGTTAACATGGATTGGTCCTTAACACAACTGGACATAAAGAATGCCTTTCTTTATGGTGACCTTGATGAGGAAGTTTACATGCATCTTCCCCCTGGATTTGAATCCCTAGGAAACAGGGGAGATGTGTGCATACTGAAAAGATCATTATATGGTCTTAAGCAACTCTAAATTCATTAAAGGAAATGATTTTCATCAATGTCACACAGATCATACCTTATTTATAAGGAGTTATGGTAAAACAACTATTCTTGTGGTTTATGTGGATGATATCATCCTCACTGGTGATGATATTGATGAAATAAGCAAAATCAAAAAGATCCTTGCATTTGAATTTGAAACAAAGGACCTTGGGAGTCCAAAGTATTTTCTTGGAATGGAGATTGCCAGAAATGCATCTGGTATCTCTATGTCCCAAAGGAAGTACACTTTGGATCTCTTGAAGGAAACTGGTATGCTGGGGTGTAAACCAGCTAACACCCCTGTAGAACCAGGGTTAAACCTAAACAAGGAGGAGAATGCCCTCTGGTTGATAAAGGGAGGTACCAAAGGCTGGTTGGGAAGCTGATCTACCTATCTCACACCAGACCTGACATATGTTTTGTTGTATGTCTAATCATTCAATTCATGCGCCAACCTACAGAGAGACGTATGCAAATTGCAGAAAGGGTGCTGAGATATCTAAAGAAGGATCCTGGTCAAGGATTAAATTTCAAGAAGAATGAATCAAGAGAGATTCAAATCTACACTAATGCAGATTATGCTGGAGGTGTCCCAGACATGAGATCCACTTCTGGATACTGCACTTACATTTGGGGGAATCTCACAACCTGGAGAAGCAAGAAGCAACATGTTGTTTCAAGGAGTAGTGCTGAGTCTGAACTCAGAGCACTAGCACTGGGTGTCTGGGAAGGCCTATGGATAAAAAGGATGCTCAAAGAATTAGGGTTTGATGTTCCTAAATCTATTCAACTCATGTGTGACAACACCTCTGCACTGTGTATTGCAGAGAATCCTACTCATCATGATAAGACTAAACATGTTGAGGTGGACAGGCAGTTCTTAAGAGAGAAAGTTGACAATGGTGACATTTCCTTATTCCATATCAAGACAAAGGACCAGGTGGCTGATCTTCTAACAAAGGCTGTCTCAAATCAAGCTTGGCTGCATCAACATCTACAACCAACCTTGAGGGGGAGTGTTGAATTATGCCTATTAATTGTGTTTTTACAGTTTTACAGTCCTGTATAGTGTCCTTATACCTGGTCTATTCCTTTTTCTTGTTTTTGGCTTATTCTAGTGCTTAATCCAACTAGGAACAGTGCTTAATCCAACTAGGAATAGTAAACTGCTTTTATTGTAGATATAGCCGTTGCTTATCTTTTTCTAGCCGTTGAGGCTTTCCTATTTATGTAATCCCTCTCTTATCTTTCCCGATAAGAGTTCGAAGCAATAAACAAGAGTTTTCTCTTAATTATCTCTCAATATTCTCTAGTTTCTACAACTTCAATATTCTCTAGTTTCTACAGTAGCTAAATGGGTGCTTGCATTTTCTTCCCTCTGCTGTTTTCCAAATGGAATTTGTGTAAGTGCAGGAATTTTCTAAGTGATTTTGTGAGAAAATATGAAGTCTAAGCAAAATCTGAAATGCTTTATTATGGAGAAAAATCATTAAAATGTTTAAAGCTTTGGAATTAGAAAAAGGTTTCCTAACATTCCAAATGACATTTGGTGAAGCTAGAACAAATTTAAAATCTCTCCATAGCATAACATTGCCTCCATGATTAACTAATGAATGAGCATTGATAAGACTTTGAAAGCTTACATACATCTAGAGATTCAAGACCTTGTCCAATCAAAAATAGTAACGCCGCCATACATCGAATCTGGTGCCACAAGAAAGCAGTACCTTTGATTTTCATCACCCAAAGTTCATCATCCCCGAAACTACATGCCAGAAATACACAGATATAAGGAAATATAGGACAAGTGCTCAGGATTCTCTATGTTCAATTGTTCATTCATTTATATAGATAATATTTAGCAGCTTACAAGAGTATCCTATATAACCCACTCCTAGAAAGGATAAACATGAATACAATGTAACAAGTTCGATAGATAACAAAGTAAATCTCTCTCAACAATACAGAAGAAAGAAGATGAGGAATGTCAGTCTCTTATATTAAGAAATAGCTATAAGAATGTTGAAGAATCTAGTGTCCAGATTAATTTATTGTTCTTGATGATCAATAAACACTTCTTCAGAAATGTGATACAACAATGGAAAGCGAGTTGAAATCAGATTTTTTTCAGCTAATGCTACTCTAAAATTGACCAAGACCTCTTAATATTCAAGCACAAGTTATAGGTAACAGAGGATGAAAGCAGTGTGCATAAAAGAACAAAAAATCACGAAAATACAAAACACAACCTTTCATGGTAAGGAACAATCTCGAACATGGTAATATGTCGCCTATAGTTGTGCACATTTGCAGCATCCATCTTGCAAAAATTACGGAAATCATGTTCTCCAATAAATTTTTTTGCAGCAGTCTCCATACTCTTGTTAAACACGATAATGCAAAAATAAATCAGAATCTCCAATTTGATTACAGTATCGGGCTTTGACAACTCAAAAGAAAAACGTCCATACCATTATATCTAGATCATCTCTCCAGAAAAAATACCTATACTCCCTGCTCAAACAACTGAACCTGCAGCACAAACATACCTGCATTAGCTTTGCTTCATAGCTGTTTAAGAAAATAGATTTGCTTTATAGCAATGTTTTTGCAAGTAAAATTTTAAATATAATCAGAACTTTACAGTTCGTCCAAGAGTTCAAAAGAACTCAAAATTTATGAAAAGCCAATCAGCTGTCAAATATACGAAAAATCTAAAGAAAATGGCACATCAATATTCCAGCTGAACCCACTGCTTACCACCCTCCTCCATTTAGAAACACAAAGCTTAACAATATTATGGAAAGATAATGACTGGAAGATAATAGCTTTACAGTATTTACTGTTACAGTAAATACTGTTCTTTTACTGCCTTTTAATTATTTTACAGTCTGTAACTTTTCCTAGGATATTTTATATTCCTAGTGAATTAGCTTTAGTCTAAATGGCTGATATTATCTCCAAAATAATATAGCCGTTAGTTTGTAGCCGTTAGGAACCAAGTCCTCAGGCTGTGTTTCTTCTATTTATAGTTGTAATAGAGTTTCAAGTTTACTAAGCAATAAATTTAACTTTACTTGCTATCTTCTCTCATCTTCTATAATTATTGAACACTTCTGATTCAAACACACATCTGGGAGATGCTTTTTTTCTGGAACTTGTTTCTCTCCTGTCATGCCATGTAAATGACCACCGAAAAGCCCAACCACAGCACTTCAAGTTGGATTATTGAAGTTTTCGAGGCAAAGACTTGAGAGAAAGAAAGAGAAAAAGTTTTCTCAATGCATTTGAAAGGATAAGAATCCTAAATGTATACAACAAGGAAACCCAACGGTTATATTTGACTTTTAAACGTAAGTCAGCCAACAGTCATAACAGTTTGACCTTCCTAAGCAGAGAGAATAGTAATAAAATAACACAAAGCTGTTCCAACAAGACTCACATAATAACTAACACTCCCCCTCAAACTTAGATGTAAATGTTAAAGCATCCACACTTGTAAGAGAAAGACTGGAACTCCTTGGTAGGTAAGGCTTTAGTGAGGATGTCTGGAGTCTGCAACTTGGTGGAGATATGAGTAGATTTGATGATGCCATTGTCAATCTTTTCTTTAATGAAGAATATGTCAACTTCCACATGTTTCAACTTGTCATGGTGAGTGGGGTTCCCGTCTATACAAAGTGTAGAGTAATTATCACAGTACATTAGTAGATGTCTTTAACCAGATTCCCTCACAGATCACAGATCACAGATGCCCAGGGCTAAGGCCCTTAATTCTGATTCAGCACTGCTCCTGGACACTGTAGGTTGCTTCGTACTCCTCCATGGACCAAATTTCCCCACACAAAGGTACAATATCCAGATGTTGACCTTTTGTCTGTGATGGAACCAGCATAGTCTGCATCTTTAAAGACTTCAGTATCTCTCGATTTTCCCTTCTTAAAGAGAATTCCTTGACCAGGTGTAAGCTTTAGGTATCTTAGAATTATGTATACTGCTTGCATGTGTAGTTCTGTAGGTCTATGTATAAACTGACTGACAAGCCCCACAGCAAAGCTGATGTCAAGCCTTGTTTGAGTGAGGTGTATCAGCTTTCCAACTAGCCTCTCATATCTTCCCCTATCAACTGGCACCCCATCTTAATTATTATGTTTTTATGATGTAAAATAAAAGGCTGCTAGCCATCTAGGGTTTAGGGTTATGTGTATTCTTATGTTTTAGAAAGAGTAGGCTCCAAGTATTTGTTTCTCTATTTAAGAGAGTGCTGCCTTGTAATAAAAAATTATCATTGAATAAAAATTAAATATTATTTTTCCAGTTCCTTTCTTCCAACATGGTATCAGAGCCTAGGTTCTCTTAAACCCTACGTTCACCTAAAACCTAGATTACGGAGATGAATTATCGAGCAGCCTTTACGGATGAATTGAGTAGCACCTCCTCTACTCAAACACCGGGAGCATTTTTTTCGCTGTTAATTGCATATATTCTTTGACGGGATGTTATTCTTTATTTATCAATGCAACTTAGTACCTATTGAATAGAATGTAATGACATAACGAGCGAAATAACTAAATAGACATAAATTTGTCTATAATGGGGTGAATATGTGTTATTAAATCAAGTTGATTACTATGTTTAATTTGCGGTAGTATTTATAGTAAGAACCGACAAACCGAAGAAGTGTAAGACCGAATCGAACCAAACAGACTTTAATATGATTGGTTTTGGTTTCACATTTTTCAAACGGAAATGTTTGGTTTGGTTTTGAAAATCTTTAAAACCAAACCATGAACACCCCTACCAGTGTCTCTGAAAAATTCTTGTCTTATGATCCTTGTGGGGAAATCAGAAGGTAAGGATAGCAGATGGGTCCTACTCAGCTATTGCTGGTAAGGGCTCAGTGCTTATTTCTCTTTCTCTTATCCTTCATGGGGTGCTGCATGTTCCCAAATTATCATGCAACTTAATCTCTGTGAGTAAGTTAGTTTCATAGACTAACAGTGATGTAACCTTGTCTTCTGATGCTTGTGAGTTTCAGGATGTGTGTTTGGGGAAGATGATTGGCAGTGCTAAAAAGCAAGGTGGGCTATGCATTTTTGAGAAAGAGGATGTAACCAATAAAAGAGAAGATTAGTTGTAACAACGCATCAAATGTGTCTAATAATGATGTCATGATGTGGCATGCTAGGTTACGTCATCCAAGTTTCGGATATTTGAAGAAATTATTTCCCAAACTTTTAATCAAAATGGTGTCTGATTTTCAATGTGAAGTGTGTGAATTATCTAAGCAAAAGCGCAGCACTTATACATCTCAGCTCTATAAACCTACCACACCATTTACCATCAATCATAGTGATGTATGGGGACTCTCCAAACATAACACTATAAATGGGAAAAGATGGTTTGTTTCTTTTATAGATAATCATACACGTATCACTTGGGTATATTTACTCAAAAGATACATCTGATGTTTAACAAGCTTTTTTAAATTTTTACAATATGATTCACACTAAAATTGAAATCGTAAGGACAAACAATGTAATTGCATATTATAATAACTTGTTGACAGTTTCCTCTCATAAAAGGTAATGATTCATCAGAGTTCTTCTGTCAAAACACCCCAGCAAAATGAGGTGGCTGAGAGAAAGAACAGCCACTTGCTTGAAGTGATGAGATCACTGATGATGGCATCAAAGTGTCGAGCATACCTTTGGGGGAAGCTCTTCTAACTGCAATTTTTTTGATTCATAGGCTTCCCTCAAGAAGTATAAATTTTAGAACTCCATTGGAAGAATTCAAAAACTGTTTTCCAACTACAAGACTCATTCAGGATCTGCCCTTGAAAGTGTTTGGGTGTGCGTCATTCACTCATACCTACAATGAAGGTAAATTAGATCCAAGGTCTAAGAAATGTGCTTTTGCAGGATATACAACAAATAAAAGGGATATAGATGTTTTGACACTGAAAAAGGGGAAATGATTGAAACAATGGATATAAGTTTTTTTTAAAACCTAATGTACTACAATCAACATCATCTTCAGGGGAATACCCGGTGACAAGAATCCCAAATACGGAGATAGATCACCAAGTGGCAAAAGCCCACCCAAGTCCGTACAACAGTTCAGAGGGATTACATTTTTCAGGAAATTTCCCAAGTCCAAGCTTGGTAACCACTTGCAATTAGTCTGCTCAAGAACAAGAACTAGGGTAACCTTCTGAACAGAGACAAACACTGAATCTATTCTGCCTAGCACATCCTCATTCTCAACTTTTAGTCAGATATCCCTTGCTTGATGTTCGCATAGCCATCAGAAAGGCTCCCAGGGAATGCACCAAACACCCTAGGTATTCTCTTCAAAACTATCTCACCTAAAAACATATTTCAACTCCACACAAAGCCTTTTTTCCATCTCAAAACACCAAATTCCAAAAAATATTCAGAAAGCTTTAGGTGTATCTGAGTGGAGAACAGTTGTTCAGGGAAATTTAGGCTCTAGAGAAAAATGACACCTGGGAAGTTGTTGACTTGACAGCAGAGAAGAGACCAGTGGGATGTTACTGGGTCTTTACTATCAAATACAAATCTGATGGTGAGGTTGAGAGGTGTAAAACTAGACTGATAGCCAAGGGGTACAACCAACCCTATAGAATACTACTCCAAGACATTCTCACATGGCTAAACTGAATATTGTGAATGTAGTGTTTTCTGTAGCAATTAATCTAGATTGGCAGCTCTATCAGTTGGATGTGAAGAATGCCTTCCTCCATGGGAATCTTAAAGAGGAGGTGTACATGGAACCTCTCTCAGGGCTCTCACAGGGATTCAAAAGAAAGGTATGCAAATTGAAGAAATCACTTTATGGACTTAAACAGAGTCCACGAGCTTGGTTTGATAGGTTCAGGCAGTTCTTGGTGAAGATTGGATTTAAACAGGGCCATTCAGATCACACTGTTTGTGAGGAGGTCCTCATATGGAAAAATGGTGGTTCTGGTGCCTGGTGGTACCGTGGATGACATCATTCTCACTTGGAATGATGCTGCTGGTATCGAGAATGTGAAGAAGAGGTTAGCTGAAGAGTTGGAAATAAAAGACCTGTGGATACTCGAATACTTCCTAAGGATGGAAGTAGCCAAGTCCAAGGAGGGCATGGTGGTCTCTCAAAGGAAATGTGTTATGGATCCGCTGAAGGAGACTGGTATGCTGGGTGTAAGCCTGCCATCACACCCATGGAGTGTAACCTCAAACTCAGTGGGCGAGGAGCATGTTGATAGAGAGAAATACCAAAGGTTGGTTGGGAAATTGATTTATCTGGCACATATAAGTCCAGAATTGCCACTCAAGTTGTACTGTGACAACAAAGTTGCAATTGAGATTGCAAATGACCCTGTTCAACATGACAGGACTAGCTGCATGTTGAGATAGAAAGGCATTTTATCAAGGAGAAGCTAGAAGGTGGGATAATGTGTATCCCATTTATGCCATTTGCTCAACAGGCAGCTGATGGTTTTATAAGGCATTGATGAAGCAGCAGTTTGAAGATTTTATGAGCAAGTTGGGCATGATCTGCATCTATGCTAAACTTGAGGGGGAATGTTGAAGAACAGGGTATTTATGTCTTTTTTATTATTATTTAGCACTTATTAAGTTTTCATGATGTAAAATAAAAGGGCTGCTGGCCGCCTAGGGTTTAGGGCTGTGTATACCTATGTTTTAAGAAGAGTAGGCACCAAATATTTGTTTCTCTATTTAAGAGGGTGCAGCATTGTAGTCAATAATTATCATTGAATAAAAATTACATATTATTTTTCCAGTTCCTTTCTTTCAACAAAACCCAATTTCATACTAAAATCAAAGTTCTTAGGACTCATAATGGGACTGAGTATTTCAAAACTCACAGAAGCACTTTCCTAGAGAAGAAGAGTGTTATTCACCAAAGTTCATATGTCAGCATTCCACAACGAAATAGAGTTGTTAAACACAAGAACAAGCATCTCTCGGGAATCGCTAAGGCCTTAATGTTCACACCTAATATCCTTAAGCACTACTGGGGAGATGGTATTCTCACTGCAACTTTTTTTATCAGATTTTTTTTATTAGAAACGGCTGAAAAGAAATTACAAAAGGCGAACCAACCCGCCATATGAAATTTTGAAATGCCTTAGCACCTAAACTCGTTTCATTCTCATTGCAACTTTCCTTATCAACAGAACACCCTCCAAAGTTCTAAGGTTCAAGACACCCACTAAAAAGTTCTGTCTTTTCCTGGTTCTCACCTGGTGGTTCTCTACCACTTAAGGTCTTTGGGTCCACTGCTTTTGTGCATATACATGATCATTTGAGGGGTAAGTTGGATCCCAAGGCTGTTAAAACTGTGTTCCTAGGGTATTCTCCTACTCAAAAGGGTACAAGTGCTAGGAAGATTTAATACTCAAAAACTCACAAGATGGATCATGTTCATAGGAAGATTTACTACTCAAAAACTCACAAGATGTGAGTTCTTTATATTATCCATACCCCAAGTTCTGAGAATTAGCTCCCTACACACCTAATCCAACTTTAACATTATTTTCTTGACTACTGAAAATTTTGGTTGCACCATTTCGGATGAATGTATATGCTGATTTGTTGAAACAGCCTCAAGTAGAGATGCATAAGAGGGTTGAGTATGGAATATTTAAAGTGGTTTGACCCTTGCACAATTAGCATGCAACGTAGGAGTTTAACTGCACAAGCCTACACTTTATTTACAAAATTGTTTTTCTTTCCTATTAAAATTCTTTAAACATGGTTTACATTTCAACAAGAAAACTATTCATTATCACATGACAACACAATCCTTAAACTCGTAAAGCAACAACAACAACAAATAAGAAAGAAAAAAATTAAACAAAATATGCTTGAGGAAGGGAAACAAAATACCAACGAAAAGCATATAAGTTCAACTGGAGAAAAAGCATTCATCATATTGGTATAAGATAGAGACAACGCTCTGGTTTAAGTATTAAGAATGTAAAGGATAAAACATAATGGAACTATCTACATGGCATCTACAATTTTACAATTTTACATAAATGTGGTATCAAGTAATCGGAACTATCAACCTGAAACAAAAGTTTGATGTTATATTGACCCTTCAGCTAGACATAAAAAGCCTAAGCTTACGACCAGCAAGTAAAACAGACCTTGCACTGAAATTAAATGGTGCAGGAGACCATCCCATAACACGAATATCATTGGGAAGAACTTTGTTCAGTATTTGCACATAGTCAATTTCCCCTCCTTCAATAAAGAATGTATATAATGGTCAGAAAACATTTTAAGAATAATACTAAAATTTCAAGAGTATATACGTTAAAAAAATACACATAAAATATACATTTTCAGGAGCTAGTTCTTCAATTTCTTAACTGAGTGTTAATAAAGATACACGAACAGCGTAGAGAGCAACTGACTGTAATACTATACAGATTACCATTATCTATGCTAAAGAGAAAGCTCTGGTGTATGATGAACAGATGAAGGCATCAGCATTAAGAACTCAGCAAAGACATCCTAGGGAACGAAAATTCATGTAGCAGGAAGGTTAGCAGATGCTACCCATTACAGCTAATGCTTCCTTCCGTCCCAAATTATAAGGCTTTTTAGAGTTTTCACACTTTAAGAAAGTGGCAGAATGCCAAAAAAAATGACATAAGTCTAAAATACTATTTGACTATCATTAATGCAATACTTGTGAAGCAATGAAAAGTAATTGAATTGATAATAAATTAAGGGTAAGAGAAAAAAAAAATGTAATAAATGCTCTTTTGGTATTCTAAAAGGCCTTATATTAAGAAACAAAACCAAAAAGCCAAAAGGTCTTAGATTTTGGGACGGAGGGAGTACTACTCCAGTTGCATGTATTGCAGGAGAAAGATGAGAAATTGTCTCTTTGGACACGAATCACCCCTGATTCAACTTGAATCAAATAAAGCAGTTTTATTAATCTTCAATAAAGTAAAATTCTCCCTCTTACTTTTCTCCTTGCAAACATTATTCAATAAAGTTTTATCCATCCACTTTATTCGACATGAAACTCAATACAAGTCAAACAACATTTCAACCCTAATAGATTCAAATCAAGTCAAAATATTTAATGTCCAAAGTCCAAACGGAAATCTCATTTACTCACAAAAGACAGCTAAATGTGGAACATTTTGGCTTAACCTATGGAAGCCAACCACATGATCTTTTAACTAATAGTTCACCTGAAGTTTCAATGTTGATTCTGGTTTCCACCTGCTTTGATCGTAAAAGTAAAGCAATCACCTGCATCCGTCACCCCACAGTCTCAGTAAAAGATACGGAATACAAGCAAAGGTGAATATATAATGAAAAGATTATACAAAACATTAGTGCGTTGAAGAACAGAATGAGGCAAAAAGTGATTAGGAATGCTGCTTAACGGAGAAGGAAAAGACAAGAAGTAGCTCCATATCTACTTCAATGGTCACATAGCATCAAGCAAAGACTTGAGCTACAAACTATTCAAGGTAAACTCATGGACCCAACATAACTTTTCATACAAGTGAAAAGAAAATACTTTCAGACTATGAGTACAATCCTATGGAACTTTTTCCTCATGGTCTACAAGATTTGCTTGAAAAAGAAAAGGGGGAAATAGATGTTAAACAAAAATACAAAGAAACAATTGTTACTACAAGCAAACAAAGGACCTCTTTCTTTACTTTATTAAATTCGACCACTCCAAAGAATTGCCCGAGCAACAAACACGTGGTAGTCTCCTGTGTGTTGCTAGTTTGAGTCCTTGAAGTGAGATACCAAATGCTTAGTGTTGAAAGATGGCTGTATTATATTGTTTATTGTCTTAATCTATGGCTAATTAGTACTAGATTATCTTCTTTTTTAGGCTTTTTCTTCTAGATAAAACTAATTCTGCTTTCTGTTCATTAGCCGTTGGGTTTCTTTTTATAGCCGTTGGGGGCCTTTCCTATATATTGTAATCTTCTCTTATCTACCCGATAAGCTTTTTAATCAATAAGAAAGAGTTTCCCATCTTCTTTTCTCCATCTATCTCTATTTCTACATGGTATCGGAGCCTGCTCTTACAAAAACTCTTTAATTTTATTTTTTCAAAATGACTACTGAGCATTCTTCAGAGGTTAACTCAAGGGAAGAAGCCCCAAATACTTCTTCCTGGACCACTGAACCCTCTATAATGTCATTTTCCACTCATAAACTCAATGGTGATAACTATCTCCAGTGGTCTAGATCCATCAGACTTCTCATCACTGGGAAGGACAAGGAAGAATTCCTTACTGGAGAAAGCAGAGCACCAGAAAAAGGTCAACCCAACTACAAGAAGTGGAGGGTTGACAACAGCCAAGTTATGGCAATTCTTCTAGGGTCAATGACCTCTGATACTGCTGAGAATTTCATTCTTATGGACACTGCTGAGGAGATATGGAATGGAGCTGCCGAGTTATATTCAAAAAGTGAAAACATTTCTGCAGCTTATGAGATTGAAGCTAAGGTACAAGCTATGAATCAAGGTGATCACAGTGTCACCTTGTTCTACAACATGCTGTCTAAGTCTTGGCAGCAGCTTGACAGCTTGGAAAACATTTCCTGGCAATCTGCTGTTGATGCAAAGACTTATATGTCTTTGAAAAATCAAAGAAGAATCTTCAAGTTCCTGATGGGACTTAACTCCAACCTTGATGATGTGAGGGGGAGAATATTAAGTAAAAACCCCTCCCGTCTATCAAAGAGGTCTTTGCTGAAGTTAAACATGAAGAGAGTAGGAGGAAACTCATGCTGAGTAGTAATACTCCTCCTACATCTCTGGAAAACAGTGCTCTTTTTACTAAGAGTACATCACAATCTCAGTCCAATCAAAATCATAAACAAAAGAACACAAGGCATGTCTGTGATCATTGTAAAAAGACTAGCCATACAAGGGAGACTTGCTGGAAACTCCATGGCAAGCCTCCTAATTGGAAACCTAAGAATTATGAAAATTCTGCCAAACTTGCTACCATTGAGGAACATAAGTCTGACAATGAGTTTAGCAAAGAGCAAACTGAGGCTCTGAAAAGGCTTCTATCTGCTCAAACTCTTCAGACCACTGCTCCTCAAAGGACTGCAACAATGGCTAATGCAGGTGTGTGCTTTAATGCCTATACCAGTAATCATGTGGTTAGAAATATATGGCTTGTTGATTCAAGGGCCTCCAGTCATATGACTGGAAACCCTGAACTCTTTATCAAAATCACCAAGTGAATCTCCACACTGTAAAGATTGCTGATGGGACTTCTTCCCAAGTCTCTGGCACAGGGGATATTGCCATTAGTGAACAAATAACACTAAAGAATGTCCTTTATGTTCCTAACTTGCAATGTAATCTATTGTCTGTTAGTAAACTAGTAAAGGACTCAAAATGTGCTGTTTTGTTTCACTCTAATGGCTATAAGTTTCAGGATTTATGCTCCAAAAGGGAGATTGGCAGTGCTAAAGCTTATTCTGGGCTGTTTGTTTTCAAGACTCACTTCACTGACAAGTTTTTTGAGGATATTCCTAGAGGCCTAGCTAGTTTTAACAATTCTGTTTCCTAATCAGATTATGTTACTGCATTATAGGCTTGGTCATCCTAATTTTGCTTATATGAAATATTTGTATCCTGATCTTTTTAATGGAAAGAAAATTTCTGATCTTCATTGTAAAGTATGTCAACTTGCTAAGCATACCAGATCTGTCTTTCCTTGTGGAGGTTATACTCCTTCTAAACCTTTTTCCATGATACATAGTGACATCCAATGTTCTAAAACTCGCTAGGCGAAGTCGGTACGCCACAGGGGCGCCTAGGCGGCGCCTAGGCGATTTTAGGGTTTTAAGGGGGGTTTTAGGGTTTTTACGGGGGGTTTAGGGTTTTAAGAGGGGTTTTAAGGTTTTTACGGGGGGTTTTAGGGTTTTTACGAGGGGGGTTTAGGGTTTTAAGGGGGGTTTTAGGGTTTTATGCATCTTTCTTGTCTAAATACTTGGGAAAACTTGATGTTCGCCCAGATGGAACCCTAATAGCCTAGAAGGGCCTTAGAGCGCCTAGAAGGTCCTAGGAGCGCCTAGGAGGGCCTAGGAGCGCCCAGAAGGGCCCAGGAGCGCCTAGAAGGGTCCAAGAGCGCCCCTAAAATCGCCCAAAGACACTTGAGCGCTTGGATAAATCGCCTAGAGCCAAGTCGAGGACGCCCGGGGGTCGTCCAGGGCCTAGGCGGCGCCTAGGCGATTGCCCAGGGCGATTTTTAGAACACTGGTGACATCTGGGGTCCTTCTAAGAAGGCTACAACATCTGGAAAGAGATGGTTTGTAAGCTTCATAGATGACCACAGCAGAGTCACTTGGCTGTTTCTCTTAAAAGAGAAGTCTGAAGTGGGTGGAATCTTCAAGGAATTTTGTGCCATGATCAGAAATCAGTTTGAAATTAATGTTCAAATACTGAAAACTGATAATGGTGTAGAATACTTTGAAAATCTCTCACTAAGTTCTTCTCTGAACAAGGGATAGTTCACCTCAGTTCCTGTGTGGATACACCCCAACAAAATGGGGTGGCAGAAAGAAAAAACAGACATCTTTTAGATGTGGCAAGGAGTATAATGTTCACCATGCATGTACCAAAGTATTTATGGGGTGATGCCATTTTGACAGCTACCTACTTGATCAATAGGATGCCCTCAAGGGTCCTAAAGTTCAAAACTCCTATTGGAGTACTTAAAGAACACTACCCTAAGTCACAACTCTTTGGTAGTCTTCCCATGAAAGTTTTTGGAAGTACTTGTTTTGTGCATATTCATGCTCAACACAGGGGAAAACTTGATCCCAGATCTGTGAAATGTGTTTTTGTGGGTTACTCCTCCACTAAAAAAGGATACAAATGCTACTGCCCTACTACTAAGAAAGTGTACACAACTATGGATGTTACTTTCTCTGAAAATATGCCCTATTACAGTGCCTCAACTCAGGGGGAGGGATTTGATGAATACCACACCTCATGGAACATAGTTGCTCCTAGAGTTGACAGCCATACACCTATTCCTGAAAATCAAGGAACTTCTACTAATGAGGAGTCAGAAAAAGGGGAAAATGATGATGTCCCTCTTCCTGGTCCCACAAATGAACCTAATATCATTGTGTACACCAGAAAGAGAAAGGCAGTTCATCAAAATCCTGAAGTCACCAATACTGATCTTGATGATCCAGGGTCATCAAATGAAAATAATGAGTCAGAAGGATCCTCAGAAACTGATGACTCTGAGGGTTCCAATGAACTGGGAGATGAACTTGATGAAAGGCCTATTGCCCAAAGAAAAGGGGTTAGGAAGTGCACCACTGCTCATCCTTTGTATAACTTCTTGTCCTATGACAAGATGTCACCTGAGTTCCATGGTTTCACTACTAGCTTGGATAAAATTAACATTCCAAAGAATGTTTATCAGGCTATGCAAGTCCCTGAATGGAGGGCTGCACTTAAGGAAAAAATGGATGCTCTTATCAAGAACAAAACATGGAAAATTACTGCCTTGCCAAAGGGCAAACATCCAGTGGGGTTGTTAATGGATATTCACTGTTAAATACAATGCTGATGGATCCCTAAATAGGTATAAGGCTAGGCTAGTGGCCAAAGGTTTCACTCAATCCTATGGGATTGACTATCATGAGACCTTTGCCCCTGTAGCCAAGCTAAATACAATTAGAATTCTCATGAGTATTGTAGTTAACCTTGATTGGTCCCTCACCCAACTGGATGTTAAAAATGTCTTTCTATATGGAGAAATACAATAGGAGGTTTATATGCATCTCCCTCCTGGATTTGAAAGCCTAGGGGAGAAAGGAACTGTCTGCAAATTACAAAAGTCCCTCTATGGACTCAAACAGTCCCCAAGGGCCTGGTTTGGGAGGTTTACAACCTTTATGAAAAAGAATGGCTTTAACCAATGCCACTCTGATCACACTTTGTTTACAAAGTTTAGGTCAGGGAGAACTATTGTGTTAGTAGTTTATGTTGATGACATCATTCTAACAGGAAATGATGATATTGAAATCAAAAATATTAAAGATATGTTGGCTTCTGAGTTTGAAATAAAGAACTTAGCAAATCTAAAGTATTTCCTTGGAATGGAGATTGCCAGAAACTCTGAAGGCATCTCCATATCCCAAAGAAAATACACTTTAGATCTTCTAAAAGAAACTGGTATGCTAGGGTGGTGTAAGCCTGCTGACACACTAGTTGAACCAGGTTTAAAAACTGGGGAATGAGTATGACAGTCCCCTTGTAGACAAAGGGAGATATCAAAGGCTGGTAGGGAGACTCATATACCTCTCACATACAAGACCTGACATCTGTTTTGCTGTAGGTTTGGTAAGCCAATTCATGCATCAACCTACTGAGAGGCATATGCAAGTGGCTGAAAGAATCTTGAGGTTCCTAAAGAAAAATCCTGGTCAAGGCCTTCTATTCAAGAAGGATATATCAAGAGGAGTGAAAATCTACACTGATGCAGATTATGCAGGGGATCAGACAAATGGAAGATCAACCACTGGATACTGCACTTATGTATGGGGCAATCTTGCTACTTGGAGGAGCAAGAAGCAGCATGTTGTATCAAGAAGCAGTGCAGAATCTGAGCTCAGAGCCCTTGATCTTAGGGTTTGTGAAGGAATCTGGGTGAAAAGAGTACTTAATGAACTAGGGTTCAAGGATCCTGATCCTATCCAAATTCTAACTGACAATACCTTTGCCCTAAGTATTGCAGAGAATCCTACTCATCATGATAAAACAAAACATGTTGAAGTAGACAGACACTTTCTAAGGGAAAAGGTGGATAATTGGGACATAACTCTCATCCATGTGAAGTCTCAGGATCAAGTTGCTGATGTACTCACAAAGGCTGTATCTACAAAGATTTTTGTCCATCTTCACTCCAAGTTTGGTTGCATCAACATCTACAACCAAACTTGAGGGGGAGTGATGAAAGATGGTTGTATTATATTGTTTATTGTCTAAATCTATGGCTAATTAGTACTAGATTATCTTCTTTTTGGCCTTAGTTCTCTTGCTTTTTCTTCTAGATAAACTAATGAACAGTAAACTGCTTTTACTGTTCATTAGCCGTTGGGTTTCTTTTTATAGCCGTTGGGGGTCTAAACTGCTTTTACTGTTCATTAGCCGTTGGGTTTCTTTTTATAGCCGTTAGGGGTCTTTCCTATATATTGTAATCTTCTCTTATCTACACGATAAGCTTTTTAATCAATAAGAAAGAGTTTCTCATCTTCTTTTCTCCATCTATCTCTATTTCTACACTTAGGCATGGTAGAAGCCTAGAATGGACAAGTATGGTGACATGTGTGACATCAGGGGGAGAAAACCGAAGGTCAACCGAAATTTGGACTGGCCAGCGGCAAAAAATTGAATATAGCTATCTTTCCTTTCAAATCTGTGCCAGGATTCCAACAACCTTGATAGTTTACCATTTGACTTAAAACTTTATTCTAATAGGAAACAGTGTATTGCAAACATGTACTAACATGCCCGCATATGTAGGATTTCCGGCACGTGGACAAGAAAAGAATGTTGTATTTGAGTAGCATCAATAGCACAACTTAAAAAAAAGGAAAGTGAGACGTGATCTCATAACCTCATTCTCAGATACCAAGATGAATTACTGTTGGTATCATTGTTATTATTATTAGGTCAGTCGAGTAAGCCTAGGGCTTAACTCTTATAATTTTCAATAGGTGTTTTTTCTAGTCTGCCCTTATTATGTAATAATGGTATTCTTGAGTACCAAGTTAATTATAGTCGGTTGGAGCCCAATTTATGTTTATGTAACCATTCTTCGAAGAACAGAATAATATACACAGTTTTCTGAGTTATATCTTGTAGAAAATCTAGGCCCAAACCTATATAAGAGGAGGGGCATCATCCCATAAACCTAGGTTATGAGCTGAGAGAAGTCCATCTCTTAATTTGGCGGGTTAAACAATACTAAGTGCCCAATTTGAGACAACTTTAACAGGCCCCCTTAAGTGTGTGCCTATAACAAAGAGCCCAACACTTGCAATATACATGGGTGGCTCTGATACCATATAGAAAATCTAGGCCCAAACCCTTATAAGAGGAGGGGCCTCATCCCCAAAACCCAGGTTATGAGGTGAGGGAAGTCTATCTCTTAATATGGTGGGTCAAACAATACTAAGTGCCCGATGTGAGACAACTTTAACATATCTACATCTATATTCTACATGGTATCAGAGCCATGGTCTTTTACACCCTCTGAATAATCGATGGTTGCTATGAATTTTAAGGCATCGATGACAGGAGAGAGGACGCCGACGTCCTCTGGAGTTACTTCAGGTTCAGCCACTGTGCCGGAGGAGGAAAACACAGCCTCCTCTATTCCTTCAATCCTGCTGGCAGCTCAAAAGCTCATAGGAAAAATTATCTTGAATAGGCAGAGACGATCCAGCTTACGATAGACGGCAAGGGAAAGTTGGGATACTTGACAGGTCAGACCAAGGAACCTAACGCCGATGATCCCAGGTTCAAGGTTTGGAAGTCCGAAAATTCCAGAGTAATGGCATGGCTTGTAAATTCAATGGACCCAGCCATCGCTAGACCACACATGTTTCTACCTACTGCCAAGGACATAGGATCAGCAGTAAAGGAGATGTACTCGGACTTGGAAAATTCCTCCCAAATCTACAAACTAAAGACACGGCTGTGTGCTATGAAACAGGGCTCAATGGATGTTACGATGTTTTATAACGAGGTCGTATCCTTGTGGCAGGGACTTTACTTGTGCCATGAGGATGAATGGAGCTGTGGGGCTGACAGCGTTGAGTTCAGGAAAAGAGAGGATAACGAGTGGGTGTATTCGTTCCTAGCTGGACTCAATGCTGATCTCGATGAGGTAAAGGGCCAAATCCTAGGAAGGAAGCCTCTACCCATCCCTAGGAGAGGTCTTCTTGGAGGTTCGATGTGAAGAGGCTAGAAGATGGGTCATGGTGACAAGCAAGGAGGGTCATAGTGAACCTGAGTCATCCGCGTTGGCTGTTGGAAAACTCAGCAATGACAATGGGCCAAAAACTTTCAAGCAAAACCGAATTGTGAGCATGGTAAGAAGATAGGACATACACGTGAAACGTGATGGGACATTCACGGTACGCCAGCGTGGACGTCGAAAAATTCAGGAGCGCAAACGAGTGACCATGGGAAGGTGAATCAAGTTTCATTTGATCAAGGGCAGTCATCACAGGTTGGGCCGGCTCCTGTCACAAAGGAGCAACTGGAGCATCTAGCCATACTTCTAGAGAATCAGGTTCAGGTTCAACCGAATTCTAAACCGGCATGTTCTTTTGTTCAGTAAGGTAACCTTTCTTACACAGCCTTGTCAGTAAATAGAGTCTCATGGATAATCGATTCTAGGGCAACCGATCATATGACGGGTGACTCCAAATTGTTCTCCGGTTACTTTCCTTGTGCCGGTAATCAAAAGGTCCGATAAGCAGATGGTTCCTATTCCATCATTGCCGGAACAGGATCAATTCATTTCACTCCTCTATGGTCCTGAAAAATGTCCTACATGTACCCCAGTTGTCTTGTAATCTACTCTATGTTTACAAAGTCACCTCTGATGAATGGTGTATTGCTAACTTTTCGGCTGATAAATTGTGTGTTTCAGGGCGTGGAGTTGAAGAAGATGATTGGCAAGTCTGAGAGGATTAGAGGCTTATATGTTCTCGATCATGAACCGAATGCTGTGATAGAACAGCCTTCTAGGGATTGTTTTAAGTTTGCTTTCGTTTCAAAACACGATAGTATTTATTAATGGCATTGTAGGCTATGTCATCCCAGCTTAGCTTATATGAAAAAATTGTTTCCAGATTAATTTTTTAATAAGGATGTCCAGTTTTTCCATTGTGATGTGTGTGAACAAGCAAAGTTCGATCATGTTGGACTGGATCATTGGAAATGTCAATAGCAACTTTATTATCACAGAAAAGCTTCATAGGGAGGTTGAGCTGAACATAGATGTCTTCCAGGACTCTCTTAATCCACAACTCCTCACACACACCCTGAGCCATGGCCTTGTACTCTGCTTCAGTTGTGCTTCTAGCTACCACTCCTTGTTTTTACTCCTCCAAGTGACCAGATTGCCCCAAACATAGCCGTAATAGCCTGATGTTGATCTCCTCTCCTTGGAGCTTGCCCAGTCAGCATCAGTATATATTTCTATTGCCCTAGTTGTATTCTTCTCGAACCACAGCCCTTCACCTGCACATCCCTTCAGATACCTTAGGATTCTCATCACTTCTTCCAGATGATGCACACGAGGATCATGCATGAACTGGCTTACCACCCCTACAGCAAAGGAGATATCTGGTCAAGTATGTGCCAGATATATCAGCTTGCCCACCAACCTCTGATATCTTCCTTTATCTACTGACACACCATCAACTTTCTCTCAAAGCTTCAGATTAGGCTCAATGGGAGTTGCAGCAAGCTTACAATTTGTCATGTCAGTCTCCTCCAAGAGGTCCAAAACATATTTCCTCAGAGACACTACCAAACCTTTCTCTCATCTTGCAAATTCCATCCCTAGGAAGTATTTCAGACTCCTCAATTCCTTGATTTCAAACTCCATAGCCAGTCTACTTTTGATCTGAGCCATCGCTACTTGGTCATCACCAGTCAGGATGATATCATCCACATACACCACCGGAATTGTCAACTTTCCATTGCTTGGCCTTTTCACAAACAGTGAGTGATCAGCATGCCCTTGCTTGAACCCTTCATTCTTCGAGAACTTCATGAACCTCTCAAACCATGCTCTTGGACTTTGTTTGGAGCCCATAGAGTGACTTCTTCAATTTGCACGCTTTCTTACTAGAACCACCATCAAAACCAAGGGGGAAGATCCATATAGATTTCCTCCTTCAGGTTTCCATGGAGAAACGCATTCTTCCCATTTAGTTGTTCCAAAGGCCAATCCCTGTTTACAGCCACAGACAGCAATATCCTTACTATGTTTAGCTTTGCCATAGGGGAGAAAGTGTAATCCAACCCATATGTCTGGGGTATAACCCTTAGCCACTAACCTGGCCTTATATCTTTGCAAGGTTCCATCTGAATTATATATTTCACTGTGAACGGCCACCTGCACCCAACTGGTGTTTTCTCTTCTGGCAGGCTAACAATATCCCAAGTGTAATTTTTCTCAAGATCTTTCATCTCTTCATGGACAGCTGCCCTCCACTCAGGTTTCGAAAGAGCTTCTTGGATATTTTCTAGAATTTTTATATTGGGTAGACTGGACAGAAAGGCTTGGTACTGAGGTGAGAGCTTATCATAAGACACATATCCGGTGATAGAGTATAGAGGATGCTTGATACATTCTATAACAGGTTTTCTAAGGGCAATATGAAAACTTAGGATAGGGTCATTAGGGTCAATCGTGTCAGAGGTGGCAGGGGACTCAGTTTTTTCAGATTCTCCATCAGAAGTTTCAGAGTGTTCAGAAAGATTACATGATTTTGAGTCATTCTCAGCATCTTCACCTGTAGCAGGATCCTGGCCAGTGTTGTTGTGAGGGGCATTGCTTTTGAGAGAAGTTCCTTTTCTAGAATAAGTTTTCCCTGGGAAATTTTGTATTCTTGTCATAGGACTTATCTTTGAGCTACCTTCCTGATTATCCCTTGCAAGAGAAGGTGGATTAGTGATATGGTCACTAGTTTCCTTATTATGATGTACCTGTTCCCTAGGGTCAGACACTAGACTGAGGCACCTCTAAGTCAAGTAAGAAACGCACGGGAGACTCATACTCAGGATCATGTTCATTGGAGTACCCCCCTCACGAACATGAGTTTCACAAGACATTTTGTCTTCAAAAAAGGTCACATCACTAGTGATGTATATTTTCTTGGTTAGGGGATCAAAGCACTTGTACCCCTTCTGAGTCGAAGGGGTACATGTGTGAAGGTTGTGCAGCCAAATATTCTCAATATTATGTAAATGCAAGCTATGTACAATCCAAATGCTACCTTAGAATCTAGCACTTGTAAGGCATTAACCAAACAAAGAATATTTTCCCAAGGAGTAAATACATCCTTGAATATAGAGAATCTAATCAATAAGAACAAAATTAAAGTTAGTCATTCTAGAATTACTTGCCCAACAGAAGAAACCCCTCGGTCTGTTCGACCACATCTTGAATATAGCAGCTCCTTCTTGTCTCCTCCAGCTATGAGCCTCGTCTTCTTTAATGCTTTAAATATTTCAGACTACACAAAATTTAACAATCACAAACCAAAAGGCATATCATTTCTCTGATGAAAATGACAATAAAACAGACAGTCAGACAAACCGAAAGTAGAAAATGAAATCACAACATTATCAGCCTTATCCAAGGCTGGAAATAAAAAGTGCTACATTTATTTTCTCGCTATTTTCACAGAACGGATATGTACACACTTGAACATCTGTATTTGAGCTGAATGCTAACATAAAGTAGATAATGCATGACTTGGGTACATGACATTAAGTTGAACTTATAATTGAAGTTTTACATGCATTGCAAAATAACCAAAGGATCGCTTCTAAAAGAATGCTATTTTGGACAAAACATAAACTCAGCTGCGGTTTTGCAGCTGAGTATAAGATTCTTGACTTAATCCATAGACACTAAACTTCTTCAAGGACAGCCTTAGTAACAGTCACTCAAATATTTAAGGTTGTGTTTGTTTTGGGTTGGAATATTTTTGATAAAGTGAGAAGTAATGATTAAAAAGTTGAATGGGTAAAATAAAGTAGAATAATGATTGTGTAGATTATGAAATGATTGGTGAAATAAAGTAGAATAATGAATAAAATAATGGTAAAAAATGTAATAAAGTTGATAAAGAAATGATGAGAGATGATTTAATATTTTTATTTGTAGTTAAAGATTTTTGGTGAGAGAATTGTAAGAAATGATTTCATGTATTCAAAACTGGGCCAAAACAAACAGTAACTATGCCAGTAGAAATGCCCCATGTTCATGTATTCAGAACTGGGAACAGTACTTTCAATCCCAGTTCATTTTCGCTCTATGAAAATGAGAGCGCTAGAGAAGGCGTCTCAATCACACAAACGAGGAAAAGAATTAAAGTCAACAGATATTTCCCTTATGATCTTTAGTAACTTATTCGTATAGCACCTGCTCCTGTAAGAAAAAGTGCATATACCTGTTTTCAGAAAATAAAAAGTAGTCTTCCCTAATGGTGAAATGCTTCCCTTAAAACAAAAAAGACAAGAGTAACCCTACATACAAATTTTTGGCATGACCTTTTCGATAAATATATTGCAAAATCCTAGATTTTCAATTACTATAATAAATTGTGAACTCAAAATCACAATTCAGATCCTTGTAATTTAAACATTACAATTCAAACAGAACAATAACAATGGCATTGGTAAAATAGAAGTACAAAAAACATAAGGAAAGAAAAAATGTAATAGCTGAAATTTAAAAATACCAGCTGACAGTGCCGATATAAAGTACGAGCAATTTGGAAGCGTAAAAATGAGATAAATCACCTCAACTGTTGGATCCGTCTGAGCATCAGAGGCAAAACCGTAAAACCTATAAAATAAAATGTTTGACTATGAAGTAAAAAAGCGCAAAGGTCATGTGACAACCTCCAGACACATAAATGTGTGACGATATAATTGATACCCAAACCATCTAATTCACTGATGGGTCCAGTACCTAAATAATGTCATCTAAACATTCAAAGAGTGTGGTTCTCTTTAAAGTATAATTTCCAGAATTAAAGTAATATATATGACATTCAAAAAGTAAGAGAAATGTTCAAGTGTGTAATTCTCTTTAGTGTATAATTTCTCTTTAATATATAATTTCCAAAAACTAATTCATTGAAGGGTCCAGTACCTAAAATGTTCAAGTGTGTAATTCTCTTTAGTGTATTATTTCCAAAAGTAAGAGAATGTGTAACATCTTGAGTGAAGTCATCCTACCCTTAAGCAGCACATCCAGGTGAAAATATCAACTCCTATCAAAGTTAAGAACTATGAACGACTTTATTCTCTTTCAGTTAAGCTGAACAGATTATACCATAACTACTTTGAAATTTATGATTATACCTCTCACCAAAGTACATAATTTTCAAAGCTACAAATCTCTTATGAAATACATGTAGCTTGGAACTGGAACCTGCAATGACATTCGAAAACAAGAAACCAAAATAGCACATTAAATAACCAAACTTCTCTTTGAGTAGCCACTTCCCCAACCTCAAGAATTAGTACCCCGGCCGTCCCCTGTTATCCGTGTCTATAACAAAAAAACTCTCTAATTATCTAATGTGTAACAAATTTAAATGATTACCTTAGTAAGCTTTTTTTTTTTCTCAACTACCCCCAGCACACATCATATAGCATTGCTTTTCACTTTTTCAATATTCCATTGTCTCATAATCTGCAGCTACCAACTGCTATACTCAAAGGACTTTGTAATGGAAAATTCACGAAATCTGTTCACTTTCTTAATTTGTGGACATCAACTAAGAGGACGCGTATTTTATGGCAGAGGTGGTTCAATATATAACTATACACTCCCAAAATATCAAAATGCCTCTGAATATGAAGAGAAATAAATAAATATTGGAATAACCAATTATACCACCGCAATTTCTAAACTGCTCAACATCTCAACACTTCAAATAAAAACAAATTGAGAAACAACGGAATAATTTGTGACCGTTTAAAATTGTTTAAATCGTGACCGTTTGGGCATGAGATATTCCGGATGTATTCATATCCATTCATATTCAGTGAACATGTTAGGTTAATTTGTTGTTGGATTGCATCGAAATATTTGAACACTGCAATTTAAACAAATGTCGCACTGTTTTTTCAGTTCATTCCTATTTCTCGTTTGTTTCATGCACATGGCCAAACACGATAATGCTACTACCACGGCACATACTTTAATTTGCTTTAAAGTTTAAAACCATATAAGCTTCATTTTCGAAGCTAAGAACACACACCTGGAATCGTCTCTTTTGAACCCGGCTTAAAAAATTGACCCTCCAACTCTAACCTCTCTAGTGCTTGGACGTTTTCTTTTCCCTGAAAAGGGAACAATTAAGAGAAACTAAGTTCATGTATGTTGTTTTGAGTAAAACATGGAGGTAAACTGGTAAAGGCGAGGGGGAACGGTAGTTGGAAATCGAAGCGAACCTTTTGACAACGACAATTGGAAATCTGAGCAAGTAGTTGGGCATTTTCTGATTCCAACTCCTGGGTTTTAAATGTATCAGTGATTGTGTAAGCAAGAATCAATTTTGAAAACGAGTGTGGAGTGGAGTGAAGTGAAGTGAAGGTTATCACAAGTACCTTGATTCTGTTGTGAAGAGATTGAAGCTGTGATAGCGGAGACGACATAGGTGCAGTTTCAAGCTTTGAGTTTGAGGAACCGTCGGAGGCGTCGGAGCTCCGGTTGTTCATCGTTCTGGCGGCGGCAAATGGTCACACAAAAAAAAAAAAAAAAAACTTTAAAAGAAAAAGACATTTTCTTATACCAAAAAAACATTTTCTTTTAAAAAAAACAAAAAATAACTCTAATGGCACTACATTGGAGTCTTTACCTTAATTTTCCTCAAACCATATTTAAGGTGGAGACTTTCATATAAAAAGGCATTTATGTGGTTTAATCTGAACCATACAATTTGACATGGGTGTCTTCACCTTAATATTTCTCCTACAAAAAACGTCTTTTATTTTATGCAAATCGAAATATTTCAAAAGTCGCTGAAAATTTAGTAAAATGCTCATGTTGATGAATTGGATTGGAACTATTAAATAACGGCTCTCCTCTGAACTCCGACTAAAAAAGATGATGGAAAATGCTATTGAACTAAGGAACAAAAGGTTTAAAAAGATTATCAATGTTTGGACCATTTTACCCTCAAAATTGTCTCTAAGATAGTCACAAATGGGATATTCCAAGGATTATTGTCTCAAAAAATCGGCCGGAATGACAAAAATGTTACGATTTAGGTTGTTTAAGGGCCGATTTGTTAGAGTTCATGGGCCAAAATGTTACGGTCACAATAGTTTAAGTGTTGTCGGTGTCTTTTGCATATGTGTGTGTGTGTGTGTGTGTGTGATAGAAAAGATTTGGAAAGATAATTTTATTCACGTTTGAAACGTATACCGTATGGGTTACATATATAGTACACATTAGAGCATTCTAGAATTAGTAATAAATACAAAAGAATATTCTATAGAATATTTATAATTAATACGCAATATCTACAATTAATATGTGTAGATTGCTAATACGCCCCCTCAAGCTAGACGGTCGGAGATTAAGCCAAGCTTGGAACAGAAATGCTGAAATGGAACACGGGAAAGAGGCTTGGTTAAGCCGTCAGCAAGCTGGTCAGCACTGGATACATGAGTAACGCGGAGACAGCCTTGTTGAATCTGATCACGAATGAAATGGAAATTAATGATGTTTCATACGCGAATGGAACATAGGATTTGCAATTAGCTGAGTTGCACCAATATTATCACAAAAAATAGTATGCGCGTGCATAGACAGTGACAAACCAAGAGACTGTAGGAGATAAGTAACCCAATTAAGTACAGCAGCGGTAGATGCAATAGAACGATACTCAGGCTCGGTGAAAGACCGTGCAATATAATTATGTTTCTTGGAGCTGCATGAGATGAGATTGCTACCAAGGAAAACCAAGTAACCACTGGTAGAGGAGTACCTTATTACCTCCCCAATCAGCATCAGAAAAAGCATGAAGAACCATAGGGGGAGGAGCGATAGAGAGGGAGACCACAGCGGGATGAGCCATCAAGATACTGAAGTAAGTGTTTGGCCAGAGCCCAATGTTGAACCGTAGGAACATGCATGTATTAGGATAATTTGTTGACTACAAACGCCAAGTTAGGGAGGGTAAAAAGCAAATACTGAAGACTGCCAAGAAGCTGGCGGTAAGCCGATGGATCATCATAGGCGGCAGCAGGTTCAAGCATGAGATGTATGGCATCAGAAGGCAAATGGGTGAGGACTGCCTTCGCATCAAGCATATTAAATTTCCTGAGCAAGTCATGTATATACTTGTGTTGATGAAAAAGAAGACCAAAGGGTGTGGAGTCAACCTCAACTCCTAGAAAGACAAGAGCGGATCCAAGTCGTTAATAGAAAAACCGATAACCAATGGTATCAACATAGAGGAAACCGCAGCAGTGTCGGTACCTGTCACAATTATATCATCAACATAAACAAGAACCACAAGAAAGACAGAGGAAGCCCAATAGGTAAATAACGAGGAGTCCGCAGCCGGATTATAGAAACTCAAAGAAAAAAGAAATTGCTTCAGTTCATGGTACCACGCACGAGGAACCTGCATCATACCATAAATGGCCTTATGCAGACGACATACATAATCATGGTGGTCGGAGTCAACAAAGCCCGAGGTTGGGCCATATAAACCTATTCGGTCAGAGTACCCTGTAGAAAAGCATTGTTAACATCTAACTAGCTAAGGGACCACCCAAAAAAAACCGTAATAAAGAGAACCAAGCGAATAGTAGTAGGCTTGATTACTGGACTGAAAGTCTCAAAGTAATTAACACCAGGACGTTGGGTGAAGCCCTTTGCAACAAGACGGGCTTTATGACGATCAACAGAAAATCAACCTTTCATTTAATACGAAACACCCATTTCCTATCAACCAAATTAACAAGTGGAAAAGGACGAACCAAAGACCAAGTGCCATTAGTAACCAAAGCATTAAATTGGTCGGACATGGCAGTACGTCATTGAGGAGACTGAAGAGCTTGTGTATAAGTGGAAGGTTCAATATCAAAGTATTTTGAGTCCAACTGGGGGTTAAGGTTGAGGGTTTGGAGGGGTTTGAATATATTATTGCTAGAACAAGTGGTCATAGGATAAGAAATGAGGGAGGAGAGGGTGTGGGGGAAGGAGAGGAGGAAGACATGGAAGAAGAAGGAGAGGGAGGGGGTTCGGTTTGGGAAAGGGCTGAAAGATCGGTTTGGGGTAAAGTAAAGGAGCGGGAATAGGGACGAGAGAAGGGGAAGAGGCTAGGAGAGTGGGAAGCACGAGTCAGAGTCATAGGAGTCAGGAGACAGAGAAGGAGAATAAGAAAGAAAGGGAAAGATAGATTCCACAAATTTAACATCACGAGAGATAGAGAGACGATGATTCTCAAGATGCAGACACAGATAAGCACTTTGGATTAATGAATAACCGAGAAAGACATATGGAAGTGAATCGGGTTCGAGCTTGTGGTGGTTATAGGGACGAATCCAGGGGTAACAGAGGCAACCAAAGACATGAAGCTTGGAGTAATTAGGAGCAGTGTGGAACAATTTTTCATAAGGCGAGGATGGGAGTAGGCATTCCGTTAATGAGGTAGACCGCCGAATCAAAAGCATAAGGCGAATAGGTTAAGGTCATATGGGCATGATAGAGGAGAGTGAGACTGGTTTCTACAATTGATGACGCTTAAAATAGTCTATCATATAGCATCAACATTCTATCCATTATGAGCTAAAATAGTTGTTTCGACCTATAAATATGAACCAATTAAGTTGAATATCAAATGTCGGGTTCGTGAGTCGATAAATATGCACTTAGCGTTTATTTTCCTTATTTCGATATTATTTCGTGCATTATTTGATTATTTTCAGGATACGAAATATTTGGCTGAGCATCATGGACGAATCTGGAGTGGGCTGAATGAAAGGAATAGGCCTAGGGTATTCCAGAACATTCCAAGCTAAGTCGGCAAAAGAAAAATGACAAAATTGCCCTCGGTTTACCGAAGATGGGCACCGACTTACCGAGGTTCCAGAATCATCCGAAACGCGTTTTCTTGGACGAAGGGTAGAACTAGGTGTTTCTAAGTCGGTTTAGGTAGCTAGAAATAAGAGGATTCACCTCGGAATTCAATGTAACATTGGTACCACACAACTATTACAATTATTATGCAATAAAATTTCTTTATTTTACTTTATTTATGAGTTCTGGTCGGAGAGACGACGGAGTCACCACCTAGGGAGAGATCCGAGGGAGATCTACGCTCATCTTCAAGAGTATGATTTTCTATCTTTTCCAAGATGTAGATCTATCGTTGTTCTATTCGACTAATATGTTTTAATTGCCTATTTAGTTTAATTATGTAGAGTTAGTTTATTTACCCCATGTGTTATAGATCTAATTCGTTGGTGAAGAAATCATGAAAATAGTGATTGCGTTATTCAGATCTGCGATGGTCTATATCGCTAGATCTAAATACCTAGTAAATTAATAATTCATGATAATCGGCACCAGCTACGTTGATCGATAGGTTTAATTTACATGTTAGTATCCTGATCAACTATTTGCATGCCTTCGTAAAATTAGCATGAAATACGAATAGTGAAGTGTTAGTTTGAACATTATCTTGATGGACCCTGGGAACGTGCTGATCAGTGTCGACAGCTGTCTAGGCGGGTTTGCGGTATGAGTTAGCGCTCAATATCGACAGCTCTAGTTCTTTATGCGTATGGGCCATTATGGACCAATTAAGGAGGGTAGCTTGCGTATAGATTGTCTACTACCATGGTCGGAGTAGATAGGGTTAGGAGTTGTACCCGTAGCTGATAATGAATTAAAATTCACCAATGGGGAGGACTATTGCATGTGTGGGGGAAATAACTAATTACTCATAATTGAACTAATACATTAGAAACTTTTGTTTGCTTTGTGAGAACTAGCGTAGTATTGTTAGTTCATGGCACCAGTTTTTCTACCGTCTAGAGTATAGTTGGTCGTAGCCCATTAATTGTGACAAGCTCAATCTTGATAATTATACGTTCTTACGAGTCTCTGTGGGATCGACCTTGACTCTCCAGTACTCTACTATGATAGACCTAGTCCTATTGCTAGTAAGTGTTTTGCAAGCGATCAAGATTTTTTGGCGCTGTTGCCAGGGACTCGTGTCAAGAATACTTTTTTTTAATATCGAGTTTATGTATATAATTTGAGTCTATTTAATTTAGTCTATTTTATAGTCTATTTATATTGTAGTCGTACAGAGTCTGTTTTGTTAAAATCTGAGAAAAAATTCATCCGGTTTACCCAAGGGTATACCGCGGTAAACCGAGGGTCCCAGTTTCGGTAGAATCGGTTATGTCAGTTTAGCGTCAAGTCCATGGTCAGAGTCTGTATTTTTGAGTCTGCCAGGCGTGTGTAACATCCGCCATGGCAAGTCACTAACTTTTTTTTTTTTTTTTTTTTTTGTGTCTTGTAGTACGCTACACGAAGTTCAGCAACCAAACTCAAGAGATTCATACCTGAGATTGAAAAGTTTGCTAGACAAAAGAGAAAGGAAACTTGAGAGAGATCTGTTAGGCTGGCGGACGACGTGAGTAGGAAGAAGAGGTTCCACCTTTGGAGGATACAGAAATGAACATGGCGCAGAACGGACAAAATGGACAAAACGGAGCAGGAGTTGTGGTACAAGCAGATGGGAGAACTCTACAGAGTTATGCAATGCCGACGATTGAGCAATTCGTGCCAGCAATTGTTCAGCAAGAAAATGCGGTTGAGGTATTCACCCAAAACCGAATGTGATACAGATGGTGACTAATTACACTACCTTCCATAGAGTACCGAACGAAGATTTTAGTGTACATGTCACCAAATTCTTGGAGATAGTCAGCACAGTCAAACCAGCAGGAGTGCCTGAAGATAACATCAAGCTGAAGTCGTTTCCATTCACTCTGAAGGACAAAGCAAAGATATGGTTATTGTCTTTAGCACTGGGATCGATCCAAATTTGGACAGATCTACTGCAGAAGTTTATGAACAAGTACTGCCCGCCTGGGAAGTCACTACAGACGAGACAAGACATTATGAATTTCAAGAAGAAACCCACTGAAACTTTCGAAGAAGCTTGGGAAAGATTTAAGGAAGCACAAAAGAGATGCCCTCACTATGACATCACTTTGCCTGTACGAATGCATAGTTTTTATCACGGATTACGGCCAAGTGAACAAATGAGAGTTGATGCATCGAGCAACGGATGTTTTCCGTTGCTATCACCTAAAGAAGCTAAAGAGAAACTAGAGCAAATCACACTAACAAGTCAATGGGGAACACATCAAATTGAAACCGCCAAAGTAGCTGAAGGCATATTTGGAGAAGATACTTCTCAAAAAATCTTATACCAGCTAATGGCGATGAATGAGAAGATAGATGGCATGCAAGATCGCATTGCCAAAGTTGAGAAAGTACAAGATATCGAAGCAACCAACACTGAAGATGTGAACTATATAGGGAGGCAAGGAAATCCTTATGGGAGCAGATATCGCCCATGTTCTCATGACCACCCAGGTTTTCGATTAAGTGACCCTACTGGGGGTTTTCGACATAGTGATTCTAACGGTGGAGAGAGACCAAGACAAACTGGTGGATTCATGCCTCAATTCAACAAGTCAGGTGGTTGGGAAGCATCCATGGATAAAATGAGCTCAATTGTGACCGACACGGTCAATCAACTTACGAAATCCATGACTGAGCTGAATATAAACTTCACCATATATTGTCAGAAGAATGATACAAGACTAACCAATCAGGAAGCCTTAATGCAGAATCTATCGCACCAAGTGGGGCAGATCGCCGAACAAGTGTCAGCCCGTCGTCCGGGAGTATTGCCAAGTAATAATGAGAAGAATCCGAATGCGTGAAAGCAATCATGACTAGAAGCGGAAATGAACTGCCTAGACCAGTTATACCAACTTTCTAGAAAGAATCAGAAAGCAGTCAATAGCAGAATACAGCAGAATCTGGAGAAAAAGAAAGGCCGGTAAACCGGGACAGCACTCCGGTAAACCGAGAGTCTAAAAATTTAGTAGACAAGCAGGCAGAGCAGTAACAGTCAGCAGGTAAGTCTTCATGAACTGTAACTATTAATCCTGCTACTTTACCCTATCCCCCTAGGAAATATAAACCGAATGATGATGATGCTCATTATAAAAAGTTTATAGAGATGTTTAAGAAGTTGCAAGTGAATATACCATTGGTAGAAGCTCTAGCCGGAATGCCAGAGTATGCAAAGTTTTTGAATGAAGAAATCTCTACCAAAAGGAAATTGCTAGACCTTGAGACTATGTGTCTTAACGAGGAATGCACGGCAGTTTTGCAGCGCAAACTGCCTCCTAAGTGTAAAGATCCTGGGAGCTTCCTCATTCCTTGCACAATTGGAGGAGTATGCCTAAACAAAGCATTGTGTGATCTTGGAGCTAGTGTCAATTTAATACCACTCTCCATCTTTCATAAGTTAGGCATGAAAGAGTTGAATGAAACATCTATAACCCTTCAATTAGCGGATAGGTCAATGAAGCAATCTTGTGGGGTGGCGGAGGATGTTTTGGTAAAAGTAGATAAGTTTGTATTCCCCGTAGACTTTGTGGTGCTAGACATGGAGGCTAACCACGATGTTCCATTGATCTTAGGAAGACCTTTCCTAACAACGAGCAAGATATTGATAGATGTTCATAAGGGTGAACTAATTTTGAGAGTGAATTATGACAAAGTAGTATTCAATGTGATGAATTCAATGAGGTATGCTCAAGATGAAGGAGATGCATGTTAAATGCTAGATGCCATAGACGAGATTGTTCTAGAACTATATCAACAAGTGGCACTAGACCCTGAGGTAGCAGAGACTTTGCTCCTAAAGGAAGAAGAAAGTTATGAGGAGACCTGGCATGGGTGTAGCGAAGGTCAAGTGCGAGAAATAGAGCCTATATCTTCAATAGATTTAGGAGGAACAATTCATAGACCTTCATGGCACAAGTTCTTTGACCTACAGTTGACTGGTAAGCTGTTAAGATCATCATTAGAAGAGCCACCAAGGAACTTAACGTTGAAACCTTTGCCATCTCACCTGAAGTACGTATACTTACAAGATGATACTCTTCCCCTCATAATTTCATCGTTACTATCACCCTTAGAGGAAGAGAATCTTTTAAGACTACTGAGAGAGCATAAGGGAGCGTTTGGGCGGACGATAGTAGATATTAGAGGAATATTCCCATCGGTGCGCATGCATAAGATTTCTATAGATCCTAAAAAGAAAGCGGTAGCACAACCTCAAAGGAGGTTGACGCCACAACTGAAGGATGTTGTTAAGGAAGAGATTATAAAGATTTTGGAAATGGGAATCATTTTCCTAATTACAGACAGTGACTGGGTAAGCCCGATTCATGTGGTGCCCAGGAAAGGAGGATTCATTGTCCAACCTAATGAGTTTGATGAGTTAATCCCTGTGAGACTAAATATTGGACATCGAGTTTGCATTGATTTCAGGATACTGAATGACGCAACTCCTAAGGATCATTTTCCCCTACCATTCATTGACCAGATGTTAGAAAGATTAAGCGGTCATGCTTTTTATTGTTTCTTAGATGGATATTCTGGTTACTATCAGATCCATATTGCCCCTGAAGACCGAGAGAAGACCACTTTCACATGTCCCTACGGAACTTTTGCATACAATCGCATGCCTTTTGGACTTTGTAATGCACCAGAAACTTACCAAAGGTGCATGATGTCATTATTTGCGGACACGGTGGAGGATTTTCTGGAAATTTTCATGGATGATTTCTCTGTTTTTGGAGATAGCTTTGATAAATGCTTGGACAACTTGAGTAGAGTGCTAAAGAGATGTGAAGAAACCAACCTTGTACTTAACTGGGAGAAATGCCATTTCATGGTTACAGAAGGAATAGTGTTAGGTCATAAGATTCAAAGAAATGAATGGAAGTTGATAAGACAAAGATAGAGGTAATAGATAAGTTACCCCCTCCAACAATCTTAAAAACACTGCGGGCCTTTCTTGGCCACGCAGGATTTTATAGGAGGTTTATCAAGGACTTCTTTAAAGTTTCTAGACCTATAACGGAATTACTTGCAAATGATGTGCCTTTTGTGTTTAGAGAAGAGTGCAAGAAAGCGTTCAACACATTGAAGCAAATGCTTATAACTGCCCCAATTCTGGTAGCCCTAGATTGGAACAAACCTTTTGAGCTTATGTGTGATGCAAGCGACACGGCAGTTGGAGCATCCCTGGGACAAAGGGAGGATAAAATCTCTAAGCCTATCTATTACGCCAATCGTACCCTTAACAGTGCTCAGAGGAATTATACGACTACAGAAAAGGAACTCTTAGCTGTCATATGCATTTGACAAGTTTCTACCTTATCTGATAGGATCGAAAGTCAATGTATTCACTGACCAAGCAGCTTTGAAATACCTTTTAACCAAGAAAGACTCCAAGCTGAGATTGTTGAGATGGATTCTACTCTTACAAGAGTTTGATGTGGAGATTTAAGATAAAAAGGGATCTAAGAACCAGGTGACTAATCACCTGTCGAGACTAACTTTGCTGGAAGAAGAGAAACCAACTGAGATCAGGGAGAGCTTCCCTGATGAATAACTTTTTGCCATCTCAGTGGTAGCTCGAGTTGAATCTCAGACCCGACAAAGTACATCAAGAGTGGGCAAGGTATACCCTTGGTTTGCGGACATTGTCATCTAGCAGGAAGGTACCCACCACCGGAATTCACGAAAGCAGATAAGAAAAAGTTTTTTACGGATCTGAAGCATTACCATTGGGACGATCCCTACCTATACGAGCTATGAACTGATGCCATTCTTAGTAGATGTGTCCATGATGATGAGATTCCAAGTATTTTGCACCTATGTCATTCTAGAGAAGCTGGAGGTCACTATGGGCCGAACAAGACAGCCACAAAGATATTGCAGTGTGGATTCTATTGGCCAACATTTTATAAATCTGCTTACAAGTTTACATGAGCCTGTCATTCCTGTCAAATGACTAGTAATATTTCCAAGCAGAATGAGATGCCACTGCAGAGTATCTTAGAAGTGGAGTTATTCAATGTATGGGGAATTTATTTTGTTAGGCCTTTCACATCGTCAGAATCAAATCGTTACATACTGGTAGCAGTTGATTATGTTTCCAAATGGGTGGAGGCAGTGGCCTCACCTACAAATGATGCCAGGGTTGTCCTGAGATTTCTTAAGAAAAACATTTTGACAAGGTTTGGAGTGCCCAGAGCCATAATTAGTGACGGAGGGAGTCATTTATTTAATAGGTTGTTTGAGAAATTGATGATGAGATATGAGGTTAGATATAAGATTGCAACAGCATATCACCTCTAGACGGGTGGACAAGTAGAAGTCACGAACAGAGAGATTAAGAGGATCTTAGAGAAGACTGTGAATCCCACGAGGAAAGACCGGTATTTGAAATTAGATGACGCTCTTTGGGCGTACAGAACAGCTTATAAGACCACGATTGGGATGTCACCATACATGATAGTGTTTGGAAAAGCATGTCATTTACCGGTAGAACTCGAGCACCGAGCGTTATGGGCTACGAGGTTTCTAAACATGGATGAGAATTTAGCCGGTGAAAAGAGAACGCTAGAGCTGAATAGATTGGAGGAGTTTAGACTTCAAGCGTATGAAAATGCAAAGATTTACAAAGAGAGAACGAAACGTCTACATGATAAGAAGATTCTGAACCGCACATTTCAAGTTGGAGAAAAGGTGCTGGTATATAATTCACGTATTCGTCTTTTTCCTTGGAAGTTGAAATCTAGATGGTATGGACCACATGTAGTCACGAAAGTCTTCAATTTAGGCGAATGTGAAGTTAGAAATGAATACTCGGGGCAGACTTTCATAGTAAACGGCCACGGGCTGAAGCATTACCTAGAGAACAAGTATAACCCTGAGTTGGAAGTCTTTATGTTGACGGATCCAAAGTACGAATAAAGGAGCCCTATTAGTACAGTCGAGCTGGCGACTATAAACTCAGAACTATTTCTAAACCTTATTTATTGCTTTTGTTTATTTAAGTTATTTTGAGTCAATAAAGTAGCATGACAATCGCAAGGTTTTTTTCATCACATATATCTTCGGTTTGGCTAGAGATATATGTGGTTTTTTCCTTCACGATTCTCATGTGATACCCTCGTAAAAGTTTTCGCGTCTTGCTTAGGCCAATGAAGAATAAAGTGGCTTAAACTGTTTTTGCGCATTCCTCCGGTATGCACAATTACCGCCACCTTATATTCTTATTGCCCTTCACATGTTACTCACAGTTTTTGGAAGTATTTTGGAATACAGGTAACAACTTGGAAGAGAAATGACCTAAGAGCTAATGATTCTGCTCTGGGATTCACTTTGACTCAGCCGACCCAATTACAGAGCTAAGTACCTTTTCTTTTCTTTATTATTAGTCATTGGGGACAATGTCTATAATAAGTGGGGGGTCGGCAGTCTTAGCTATCGAGAAAGGGAATAATTTTGAAAATTTAACACTGTTTTTAGCTTGCTTATTGTATGTTTTCGAGTAAGGAATCGGTAGAATAGGAGCCCAAGTTCAATTTGAAGTGAGCTATAGCATATTCAATTTAGTATGGAAGAATGAGCATATGTTATGTTGCATGAAGTAGTAACTTATTAATTATTATTCTATCATTGCACTCAATATTTGAGCACATAATCAGAGTGAGAAAGTGTTTAAGACCAGATGATAAATTGTTTTAATCGGGAATCATTATTTGTCTGTCTATATACTTTACCAAATTGTTGTAAGACAAGGGAAGCAACTTGAATGCCAAAAGAGGTGACCGGGACAAAACGGGCTTGTGAGAGAAAGATAAAAAGTGAGGAAATCTGCCAAAAAAAAGAAAAAAAGAAATGAAAAGAAAAAAAATGCAATAAAGGCAGTGAGGGAAGCGAACTCGTGTAAAAATGGCACGACCCTCGCATAAAAAGAAACAAACATGGACTTAAGAGCGATACTCAGTCCCCGAGTCCTCCCGACCCAATTAAGGTACCATGTTGTGTAACCAAGTCTGAAGGCAAGATGAGCGAGAGTGTATGAGCAGGTAGGTTAAGATTGTGGGGTTAATACAACTTAATTCTCCTCACGATCGCACTATCACGACTGATTCATCACATGACACATTGATGCATGATAAGTAGTGATTAATGGGAAGCTTATGGATTGTGGCTTAATCTATGTTTTGACGGAAATCTTTATTGAATATGTGGTAGTTAATGGAGGTTGTTCTTGGAGGAACATTCCGCCTTGATACTCTGCTCGAGGACGAGCAAAAGGCTAGTGGGGGTAGTTGATGACGGTTAAAATAGTCTATCCTACGGCATCAACATTCTATCCATTATGAGATAAAAATAGTTGTTTCGACCTATAAATATGAACCATTTAAGTTGAATATCATATGTCGGGTTCGTGAGTCGAGAAATCGGCACTTAGCGTTTATTTTCCTTATTTTGATATTATTTCGTGCATTATTTGATTATTTTCAAGATACAAAATATTGGGTTGAGCATCATGGACGAATCTAGAGTGGGCTGAACGAAAGGAATGGGCCTAGGGTATTCCAGAACATTCCAAGCTAAGTCAGCAGAAGAAAAAGGACAAAATTGCCCTCGGTTTACCGAGGATAGGCACTGACTTACCGAGGTTCCAGAATCGTCCGAAACGTGTTTTCTTGGACGAGGGGTAGAACTAGGTGTTTCTAAGTCGGTTTAGGTAGCTATAAATAAGAGGCTCCCCTCAGAATTCAATGTAACATTGGTACCACACAACTATTACAATTATTATGCAATAAAAGTTCTTTATTTTACTTTATTTATAAGTTCTGGTCGGAGAGACGATGGAGTCGCCGCCTAGGGAGAGATCCGAGAGAGATCTACGCTCATATTCGAGGGTGTGATTTTCTGTCATTTCCAAGATGTAGATCTATCGTTGCTCTATTCGACTAGTATGTTTTAATTGCTTATTTAGTTTAATTATGTAGTAGTTAGTTTATTTTACCCCATGTGTTATAGATCTAATTCGTTGGTGAAGAAATTATAAAATAGTGATTGTGTTCTTCAGATCTGCGACGGTCTATATCTCTAGATCTGAATACCTAGTAAATTACTAATTCATGATAATCGGCGCCAGCTACGTTGATCGATAGATTTAATTTACATGTTAGTAGCCTGATCAACTATTTGCATGTCTCATAAAATTAGCATGAAATACGAATAGTGAAGTGTTAGTTTGGACATTATCTTGATGGACCCTAGGAACGTGATGATCAGTGTCGATAGCTGTCTAGGCGGGTTTGCGGTATGAGTTAGCACTCAATATCGACAGCTCTAGTTCTTTATGCGTATGGGCTATTACGGACCAATTAAGGAGGGTAGCTTGCGTATAGATTGTCTACTACCATGGTCGGAGTAGATAGGGTTAAGAGTTGTACCCGTAGCTGATAATGAATTAAAATTCACCAATGGGGAGGACTATTGCTTGTGCGGGGGAAATAACTAATTACTCATAATTGAACTAATACATTAGAAACTCTTGTTTGCTTTGTGAGATTTAGCATAGTATTGTTAGTTCGTGGCACCAGTTTTACTACCGTCTAGAGTATAGTTGGTCGTAGACCATTAATTGTGACAAGCTCAATCTTGATAATTAGACATTCTTATGAGTCTCTGTGGGATCGACCTTGACTCGCCAGTACTCTACTATGATAGACTCAGTCCTATTGCTAGTAAGTGCTTTGCACGCGATCAACAATATTTAGGTGACGGCGTTCAGAGAGGCCATTGTGTTGGGTGTGTGAGGAGGAGAGGTTTGATGATCAATGCCGCGGCTAGGGAGATAGCTGCAAAAAGCTGTGAACTTAGTGCCATTGTCTGAATAAAGAACCTTAATCACCGTATCAAATCTTTTTTCGACTGAGGTCTTAAAGCACGGAAAAATAGTATTAACATCAGATTTGCATTTAAGCGGGTATAACCAAACATAACGGGAAAAATGATAAACCAAAATAGCATAATATTTAAAATAATCTATAGAGTAAGTAAGTGATGTCCAGACATCAGAAAATGTTATTTTTAAGGGGTGGGATGACTGTAGAGTAGATACAGAAAAGAAGGACGATGACTCTTATGACTGGAACACGCATCACAGTGAGAGGTATCAGGGGATGAACTAGAGTCCAGAGAGTGCTGATGAATGATGTGCTGAAGAATGGGATTGTTGGAAAGGTGTCCTAAACCCAATCGGGTTGGACCGGATCCTACCGGGTCGGGTCATTTACAGTCTATTTAGTTCATGTAATAACTTTTTTATGATCAATAAAAGCACTTATATTATTATATATTGTTTATCTTCATATTATTTGTTGTATATATATAGTAACGTCCCTAGTATCAAACTGTGATAGAGAAACCATGATAGTGATTATGGTTGATAAGATCTCTAATCATTATAACAAGATTGGTACTTAAATGTCTCTAGTCTTACATATTATCAAAAGGGACATTGATAGTATAACCAGACTAGCACGTATTGGATGTCTTCTATCTTTTGGAAGATAGGGATAGATCTCGTCTATCGAAGTGTAGGGACACTTGGACTGTACGTGGACGTGTATTAGAGAATGCGTACGTTAGACTGACCCACTTACATTAAGTGTCACACTATGTGGCGGTTGTGTAATTATCCTTTTGACCGGATGGCATCACGGTGTGGATTGTCATGCTTTGACACTATTGAGATTTCTCCTAACCACGGGGCGATCATGCGGTAGTGATTGGGCATGATATTGAAGCATGTGGAGTATACATGATTGGTCATCCGGGAATCGCGTATCCTATGATTGGGATTGAATATCCGAAATGGCCTTCTTATAAGGAATGTCTAGCTCTCGAGAATCTTTGCAAAGTGGGAGTAAATGTGTTATCCCGAGAGAGCGTGATATCTAGATTATAAGATACGATCGTAAATGTATTGACACTCGAGATACGATCGTATGGATATTGTTACAGCGATAGGATTGTAATTTACACGGTAACTGCTTCACATGAAAGGTAGTAGTCATTGCTTTTGACTCTTCCGATGATTGGGGGTCACGGTGTGTTGCTAGACGCTATCCCGTGATCGTTAGGCATGAAGGGCATTTTAGTAAATTGCACTTTGTGTCTACGACCAACATATTCGGAAGCCTATCGGGTCACACACATATGAACATCGAGTCGGATTAAAATGCGGTTATGGTTGATAACCAAATAAGGAAAGTTTATCTCTAGACTATAAAGGTTATAGTGGTAAATTAATATGGTGGTATTTATTTATTATGAATAAATAAAATACAAGATATTAATTATATATAAATTATATTAATTAAAGAATATTCCGGAAGTCAATTAATTGACTCATGTGGCGCCATCTTTGAGTGTATAAGATACACTTGGATTGTGCGCTTTAAGATTTATGGTAATAAGATAATTATATTCAATATAAGATATTGGTAAAATAAATTATAATTAAAGAGATGAATCAATCTAGGAGATTTTCTTTATTTTATTGGAAAAATGTTTTCTTCTTCTGCACACTAATTGGGGCGCCACCTCTAGCTATAAATAAGATGTGGGTGTCAAGCTCTTTTGTATATCACAATTGCAAGAGCTCATAGTTCTTGAGTAAAAATAGAGAGCAATCCATAGTGAGTTTGTGAGGGAGGAAAAAGGCCGGTCTAGCAACCGGAGTTTTCCAGTAGCAATCTAATGAGGATTCCGGCAAGGGGTTCGTGTGGATTAGCGATAGAGGCCGGACGCGTGGACGGCTTGCGCACTGAACTACTCTCCGTTGATGGTCAAAGCGACGATCTTATAGATCATCTGAGGTATAACCGTCGAACTACTTAACGTGTTTATTGAACTAAACGAAGAACGATCTAGAAAAAAGGAAATCAAATTTTAAATTCCGCTGTGTTAAACTAGTGATTTCCTAACAGGGATAAACTGGATGCCCCAAACGATGGTTCCATGTCGATCACAGAGGTTGTTTTATTTGCAGAAAAGGCTAAAATAGAAGCAGATGTCCAGAGGTATAGACCATCTTTAACCTTTATTTGGTGGAGATATGAGCCTGTCTGACGGTCATTTACAACAAAAGAATCGTGTAAAAATTCAATAGAGACATTATTATCTGGGCAAAATTGAGATACTGAAAGTAAATAATAGGTAATAAGAGGCACACATAAAATACAAGATAAACGAAAAGAGGAAGTGAGAGTATAAAGAGTAGTGGAAACCGTGTGAGTAGTAGAGAGATAGCTGTCATCTCCTATCTGAATGGCATCAGGACCAGAATATGGCTCATGTAAACTGAGAGTCCGAAAATCTACGGTCATATGGGGAGAAGCTCTGCTATCCAGAAGCCAAGGTTATGCAGCCGCATGATGTACACAAGGTGAATGAGAGGGCCGAATCTGCTGAGGTGTTGCAGTGGAGGATGCCGAATGGATTGGGACATGGAGGGCGGTAGGGAGCTTAATTGTGGTGGAGGGGCCAGTGATGATGGCTGACGGGGTGGTGAAGAAGGAGGTAGCAGATTGCTAAGATAATTTTTTTTTAATTTGCAGCAGGATAGTTCGGTTGGAAATGAAAAGCTTGTCGAAGCAGGCTGAACGGAGAAGGGATATGTGATGACGCTTAAAATAGTCTATCCTACGACATCAACATTCCAACCATTACGAGCTAAAAATAATTGTTTTGACCTATAATTATGAACCATTGGAGTTGAATATCACATGTCGGGTTCGTGAGTCGAGTATTTTGCACTTAACGTTTATTTTCCCTATTTCGATATTATTTCTGCGTTATTTGATTATTTTCAGGATACGAGATATTGGGCTAAGCATTGTGGATGAATCTAGAGTGGACTGAACGAAAGGATTGGGCCTAGGGTATTTCAGAACCTTCCAAGTTAAGCTCCGACAGAGAGAAAAAGACAAAAGTACCCCCGGTTTATCGGGAGATACCGCCGACTTACCGAGAGTCCAGAATCTTCCGAAATGCATTTTCTTGGACGAGGGGTAGATCTTGGTGTTTCTAAGTCGGTTTATGTAGCTATAAATAAGAGGCTTCGCCTCAGAATTCAGTGTAACAATAGTACCTCAAAACTTACAAGTATTATGCAATAAAAGTTCATTGTTCTTTATTTTATTTTATGAGTTCTGTTCGAAGAGACGATGGAGTCGCCGCCTAGGAAGAGATCTGAGGGAGATCTACACTCGTCTTCAAGGGTATGATTGTCTGTCTATTGGTCCCTTGGAAAGGCTAACACAAGTTTAGAGGGCGGGTGAATAAACTTGTCACCAAAAACTTTCCCAAAACTGAAAGTACCCCAGGAACTGAGTTTCTCAGTAACTCAAACTGAACTATCAAACGGATGTACAATGTGGCTCAGTTCAGTTTCATTCCAACCCTTTGATCCTGTGTAGGAGTTAGTTAATTCAGCTTAGCTAATGCTCGAACTGTATTAACTTGCAGCGGATAAGATCAAGCCTTATGTGCAATAGATGTGTCAATAAAGATCTAAGTCTCCTATGTATCAGTTCTATGCTGACTCAATGTCTAATGTTTGCTGAGTGTAGTGATAAAATGATTATGCAATAAAGTAATCACATCACAAATACAAATGCGTAAAGTAAATCAACACAGAGTTTGTTTTTGGAAGTTCCGGGTGGTGTAATCCCGTACGTCTCCCCTTCTCCTATGGTGTAAGAGGTAACACTAGAATCTTGAGATAACTGTTACAAAATCCTAGTCTAATGACAGTCCTTCACGACACCCTAGTTTCACTGTCTACACATAATGAAGAAAGGTGTGATTGCTCCCTTCACTCTGCACACTGATCCTTCGGAGGTGGAATGACTCCTTCACCAGCTCACCACTAACACAAACACACGATCCAGCAGATCGCACACCAACAAATTGTGGCAGCAAGTTGCAACCGTATGAGAAAGGTGGAGTTGCTCTCCTCAAACTATGCACAGCCAACCCTTTTCACAAAGGTTAGGTTTAGAATTAATCAAAAGATTAATTCAGTGAGCTGTCTGATTCTTCTGGATATGACGTTGCAGCTCCAAGATGCCTTCTTCCCCCTTAATGGGTTACTGGGTCTTTCTTTGTAATCTTCAAGGCAATTCCGTTAGCTTCCCCTTTTCTAGATATGAAATCTGATTTTCTGAATCTGAATCCTTAGATATATGCTTTTTAAAGCTTTTTCAGATCTCTCTCTCTCAAGTGCTTGCCTCTGTGTATTTATAGGGGCAATGTAACGGTCAGATAAATTTTATAGCCGTTGCATTTGTTGTTTAGCCAACGTTCATATGTATGACCTTTTGTCGTTTAGACATTTCAAATTCACAAGGCCTTAACTCAGTTTTCTACTCTTCTTCAAAACTGAGTACGTCGTATCCTTGACATCTGAATTTAATTGACTAAGTCAGGGTACATCATTCAGTTCCTTCTTTTCCTGGTAACTGATAATCTTTGTCCTTAAGATTATTCAGCTTTACATGATCTATAGTTCGCCAGTCACCACGGACTTGCTCGAATCGACTTATAGTCACGACTTAATCGACTTCTAAGCGAGTTTGCCACCTCGTTCTTGATCTTTAATAATCGAGTCTGTGTCCTCGATTCTTGATCTTCTAGATAAGCCAACCGAGTCTGTGTGTCCTCGGCCGAACTTATCATCTTGATTCTTTCATAAGCGAGTCGATCCTCGATTCTTCATATGTATACTCAGTTTGCTTGCTGTGACTCAGCTGTTTGCCTAGTTCCTATCTATTACAATGCTTGTCTGAAACAACCTATACAAAGTTCAGACTCTAGATAGAACTTATACATTTTTCTCTAGACTATTTCTTGCTTCTTCTTTCATTATGCACTATAACAGTTAGTTATGACTTCATCATCATGGGTTGTAAGTGATCTTACTAAATATGTGACAAATTATCATCAAAACACAGATATTATTTCCAACACTGTCTTTTCCAAGATGTACACGCGATCAAGATCTACACTCGTCTACACACGATTTTGTGGCGCTGTTGCGCCGGGGACTCGTGTCAAGAATACTTTTTATTTGAGATTGAGTGTCTGTATATATTCGAGTCTATTTTATTGAGTCTATTTTATAGTCTATTTATATTGGAGTCATACAGAGTCAGTTCAGTTGAGATCTGGAAAAAATTGCATCCGGTTTATCGGGGGTTAATCGTGTTAAATCGAGGGACCCAGATTCGGCAGAATCGGTTCACATCGACCAAAGAACGAGTCAAGAGTCGAGTCTATATTTTTAGATACGCCATGCGAGTGTAACGACCACGAGGCAAGTCACTTACTTTTTTTCAATTTTTTTCTTTTATTGAGTCTTGAGTTCGCACGAAGGAGGATACAGATAACACAATGGCACAGAATGGACAGAACGATGTCAACGGAAGAGGAAACGGAGAAGGTGTTGTGTTACAAGCAGATAGAAGAACTCTATAGAGTTATGCAATGCCAATTATTGAGCAATTTGTGCCAGCAATTGTTTAGCCAGATAATGCGGATGAGGTCTTTCACCCAAAGCAAAAACCTGATATAGATGTTGATCAATTACACTACCTTTCATGGAGTACCAAACGAAGATCCTAGTTTACATGTCACCAACTTCTTGGAGATAGTCAGCACAGTCAATCAGCAGGAGTACCTGAAGATAACATCAAGATGATGTTGTTTCCATTCACTCTGAAAGACAAAGCGAAGATATGGTTATTGTCTCTAGCACCAGGATCGAACCAAACTTGGACCGATCTATTGCAGAAATTTATGAACAAGTACTGCCCACCTGGGAAGTCACTACTGATGAGACAAGACATCATGAATTTCAAGCAAAAACCCACTGAAACTTTTGAAGAAGCTTGGGAAAGTGTCAGCCTGTCCTCCGGGAGATTGCCAAGTAACACTGAGAAGAATCCGAAGGACGTGAATGTAATTATGACTATGAGCAGAAATGAACTGCCTTGACCAGTTATACCAACTATCCAAGAAGAATCAGGAAGCAGTCAGCAACAGGATGTAGCAGAATCAGGAGAAAAAGAGGGGCCGGTAAATCGGGACACCACGCCGATTAACCGGGCGTCTGAAAATTCAACAGACGAGCAGGCAGAGCAGCAGCATGCAGCAGGTAAGTCTTCATAAACTTTAACCATTAATTCTGCTACTTTACCCTATCCCCCTAGGAAATATAAACCGAATAATGATGATGCTCGTTATAAAAAGTTCATAGAGATGTTTAAGAAATTGCAAGTGAATATACCTTTGGTAAAAGCTATGGCCGGAATGCCAGAGTATGCGAAATTCTTGAAAGAAGCAGTCTCTACCAAAAGGAAATTGTTAGACCTAGAGACTATATGCCTTAACGAGGAATGCTCAGCAGTTTTGCAATGCAAATTGCCTCCTAAGTGTAAAGATCCTGGGAGCTTCCTCGTACCTTGCACAATTGGAGGAGTGTGCCTAAACAAAGAATTGTGTGATCTTGGAGTCAGTGTCAATTTAATGCCATTCTTAATCTTTCATAAGTTAGTCATGAAAGAGTTGAACAAAACATCTATAACCCTTCAATTGGCCGATAGGTCTATGAAGCAACCGTGTGAAGTGGTGGAGGATGTTCTGGTAAAGTTGATAAGTTTGTATTTCCCGTAGACTTTGTAGTGCTGGATATGGAAGCTAATCATGATGTTCCACTGATTTTAGGAAGACCTTTTCTAAAAACTAGTAAAACCTTGATAGATGCTCATAAGTGTGAGCTAATTCTATGAGTAAATGAGGACATAGTAGTATTCAATGTGATGAAAACAATGAAGTATACACAAGATGATGGAGAAGCATGTTACATGCTAGATGCCATAGACGAGCTTGTCATATAACTATATTAGCAAGTGGCACTAGATCCTGAAGTTGCAGAGACTTTGCTCCTGAAAGAAGATGAAGGAAGTAATGAGGAAACATCGCCTGGGTGTAGCGAAGGTCAAGTGCAAGAAGTAGAGCCTAAATCTTCTGGAGATTTAGGCGGAACAATTCATAGACCTTCGTGTCCCAAGTTCTTTGACCTATAATTGACTGGTAAGCTGTTAAGATCATCGTTGAAAGAACCACCAAGGAACTTAACGTTGAAACATTTGCCATCTCACCTGAAGTACGTGTACTTGAAAGACGATACTCTTCCCCTCATAATTTCATCGTTACTATCACCTTTAGAGGAGGAGAAACATTTAAGAGTACTGAGAGAGCATAAGGGAGCGTTTGGTTGGACGATTGCAGATATTCGAGGGATAAGCCAATCGGTGTGTATGCATAAAATCTGTGTAGACCCCGAGATGAAAGCGGTAGCACAACCTCGAAGGAGGTTGATGCCACAATTGAAGGATGTTGTTAAGGACGAGATTATAAAGATGTTGGAGATGGGAATCATTTTCCCGATTGTATACAGTGAATGGGTGAGCCCGATTCACGTGGTGCCCAAGAAAGGAGGATTCACTATCCAACCTATTGAGTTCGATGAGTTAATCCTTGTGAAGCTAATTACTGGACATCGAGTTTGCATTGATTTCAGGAAACTGAATGACGCAACTCGTAAAGATCATTTTCCCTACCATTCATTGACTAGATGTTAGAAAGATTAAGCGGTCATGCTTTTTATTGTTTCTTAGATGGATATTCTGGTTACTACCAGATCCATATTCCCTCCGAGGACCGAGAGAAAACAACTTTCACATGTCCCTATTGAACTTTTGCGTACAATCGCATGCTTTTGGAGTTTGTAATGCACCAGCAACATTCCAAATGTGTATGATGTCATTGTTTGCAGACATGGTGGAGGACTTTCTAGAGATTTTTATGGATGATTTTTCTGTATTTAGAGATAGCTTTGATAAACGCTTGGACAACTTGAGTAAAGTGCTAAAGAGATGTGAAGAGACCAACCTTGTACTTAACTGAGAAAAATGCCATTTCATGGTTACAGAAGGAATAGCGTTGGGACATAAGATCTCAAAGATAGGAATGGAGGTTGATAAATCGAAGATAGAGGTGATAGAGAAGTTACCCCCTCCAACAAACTTAAAGACGTTGCGAGACTTTCTTGGCCACGCAGGATTCTATAGGAGGTTTATTAAGGACTTCTCTAAAGTTTCTAGACCTTTAACGGAAATTACTCACGAAGGATGTGCCTTTTGTGTTTGGAGAGGAGTGCAAGCAAGCATTCAACACATTGAAGCAAATACTTATAACCGCCCCAATTTTAGTAGCCCCGGATTGGAACAAACCTTTTGAGCTTATGTGTAATGCAAGCGACACGGTGATCGTATGCAAAGCACTTACTAGCAATAGGACTAGGTCTATCGTAGTAGAGTACTGGCGAGTCAAGGTCGATACCACAGAGACTCGTAAGAATGTCAAATTATCAAGATTGAGCTTGTCACAATTAATGGTCTACGACCAACTATACTCTAGACGGTAGTAAAACTAGTCTCACACACTAAAAATAATACGCTAGTTCACACAGAGTAAACAAGAGTTTATAATGTATTAGTTCAATTATGAGTAATTAGTTATTCCCCCCCACACATGAAATAGTCCTCCCCATTGGTGAATTTTAAGTCCTTGTTCAGCTACGGGTACAACTCATAATCCTATCTACTCCGGCCATGGTAGTAGACAATCTATACGCAAGCTACCCCCTTACTTGGTCTGTAATAGCCCATACGTATACAGAACTAAAGCTGTCGGTATGGAGTGCTAACTCATACCGCAAACCCGCCTAGACAACTATCGACACTGATCAGCACGTTCTTAGGGTCCATCAAGATAATGTCTAAATTAACACTTCACTATTCATATTTCATGCTAACTTTATGATGACATGCAAATAGTTGATCAGGCTACTAACATGTAAATTAAATCTATCGATCAATGAAGTTGGCGCCGGTTATCATGAATTAGTGATTTACTATGTATTCAGATCTAGCGATATACACCGTCACAGATCTGAAGAACGCAATCACTTTTTCATGATTTCTTCACCATCGAAAAAGATCTATAACACATGGGGTAAAATAAACTAACTACTACATAATTAAACTAAATAGACAATTAAAACATACTAATCGAATAGAACAACGATAGATCTACATCTTGGAAAAGATAGAAAATCATACCCTCATAGACGAGCGTAGATATCCTTCGGATCTCTCCTTAGGCGGCGAATCCGTCGTCTCTCTGACCAGAACTCATAAAATAAAGAAAATAAAGAACAAGAACTTTTATTGCATAATAATTGTAGTAGTTGTGGTACCAATGTTACATTGGGTTCTGAGGCGAGGCTGCTTATTTATAGCTACCTAAACCGACTTAGAAACTCCTAGTTCTACCCTTCGTCCAAGAAAACACGTTTCAGAAGGATCTGGAACCTTGGTAAGTCGGTGCCTATCCTCGGTAAACCGAGGGCAATTTTGTCCTTTTTTCTCTGCCGACTTATCTTGGAATGTTCATGAATACCCTAGGCCCAATCCTTTCGTTCAGTCCACTCCATATTCGTCCATGATGCTCAACCCAATATTTCATATCCTGGAAATAACCAAATAATGCACGGAATTATATCGAAATAAGGAAAATAAATGCTAAGTACAGATTTCTCGACTCACAAACCCGACATATGCTATTCAACTTAAATGGTTCATATTTATAGGTCGAAACAACTATTTTTAGCTCATAATGTATAGAAAGTTGATGCCGTAGGATAGACTATTTTAACCGTCATCAACACCCCCAACTAGCCTTTTGCTCGTCCTCGAGCAGAGTATCAAGGCGGAATGTACCTCCAATAGCGATCCCCATCAACTACCACACATTCAATAAAAATTTCCGGCAGAAACATACATCAAGCCTCAATCCATAAGCTTCTCATTAATCACTACTTAGCATGCATCAATGTGTCGTGTGATGAATCAGTCGTGATAGTGCGTTCATGAGGAGAATCAAGTTGTATTAACCACACAATCTTAACTTACTTGCGCATACACTCGCTCATCTTGCCTTAAGACTTGGTTACACAACATGGTACCTTAATCAGGTTGGGCGGACTTGGGGACTGAGCATCGCTCTTAAGTCCTCGTTTGTTTCTTTTTATGCGAGGTTCGTGCCCTTTTTACACGAGTTCGCTTCCCTCACTGCCTTTATTTCATATATTTTTTCTTTTCATTTCTATTTTTCATTTTTTTGGCAGATTTCCTCACTTTCTTCTCTTTCTCTCACAAGCCCGTTTTGTCCTCCTCACCTCTTGTGGCATTCAAGTTGCTTCCCTGTCTTACAAAAATTTGTTAAAGTATATAGACAGACAAATTATGATTCCCGTTTAAAACAACTCTTCATCTAATCTTAAACACTTCTCACTCAGATTATGTGCTCAAATATTGATTGCAATGATAGAATAACAATTAATAAGTTACTACTTCATTCAACATAACATATGCTCATTCCTCCATACTAAATTGAATATGCTATAACTCACTTCAAATTGAACTTGGGCTCTTTTTCGACCGATTCCTTACTCGAAAACGTGCAATAAGCAAGCTAAAAATGGTGTTAAATTTTCAAAAATTATTCCCTTCTTCGATTACCCAGCTAAGACACCCCCACTTTTTATAGGCATTGTCCCCAATGACAAATAATAAAGAAAAGGACAGGTACTTAGCTCTGGAATTAATCGGCTGAGCCAAAGTGAATTTCAGAGCGTAATCATCTGCTCATAGGTCATTCCTCTTCCAAGTTATTACCTGCTATCCAAAATACTTTCGAAAACTGTGAGTAACATGCGAAGGGCAATAAGAAAATAAGGTGGCGGTAATTGTGCATACCAGAGGAATGCGCAAAAACAATTTAAGCCACTTTATTCTATTATTGGCCTAAGCAAGACGCGAAAACTTTTACGAGGGTATCACATGAGAATCGTGAAGGAAAAAACCACATATATATATCTAGTCAGATGACTGAAGATATATGTGATGAAAAAAACCTTGCGATTGTCATGCTACTCTATTGACTCAAACAACATAAATAAACAAAATCAATAAATAAGGGTTTAGAATTAGTTTTGAGTTTATAGTCGCCAGCTCGACTGTACTAATAGGGCTCTTTTATTCATACTTTGGATCCGTCAACACAAAGACTTCCAACTCAGGGTTATACTTGTGCTCTAAGTAATGCTTCAACCTGTGGCCGTTTACTATGAAAGTCTGCCTAGAGTATTCATTTTTAACTTCACATGCACCTGAATTGAAAAATTTTGTGACTATATATGGTCCATACCATCTAGACTTCAATTTCCCAGGAAAAAGATGAATACGTGAATTATATGCCAACACCTTATCTCTAACTTGAAATGTGCGGTTCAGAATCTTTTTATCATTCAAGCGTTTCATTCTCTCCTTGAAAATCTTTACATTCTCATACGCTTGAAGTCTAAACTCCTCTAATCTATTCAACTCTAGCATCCTCTTCTCACCGGCTAAATTCACATCCATGTTTAGAAATATCGTAGCCTACAGCGCTCGGTGCTCGAGTTCTACCGGTAAATGACATGCTTTTCCAAACACTATCATGTATGGTGACATCCCAATCGTGGTCCTATAAGCTGTTCTGTACGCCCAAATAGCATTATCTAATTTCAAAGGCCAATCTTTCCTTATGGGATTCACAATCTTCTCTAAGATCTTCTTAATCTCTCTGTTCGTGATTTCTACTTGACCACTCATCTGGGGGTGATATGCTGCTGCAATCTTATTTCTAACCCCATATCTTAACATCAATTTCTCAAACAACCTGTTACAGAAATGACTCCCTTCGTCACTAATTATGGCTCTAGGCACTCCAAACCTCGTCAAAATGTTCTTCTTAAGAAGCCTCAAGACAACCCTGGAATCATTAGTAGGTGAGGCCACTGCCTCCACCCATTTGGAAACATAATCAACTGCTACCTGGATGTAACAATTTGATTCTGACGATGTGAAAGGCCCAACAAAATCTATTCCCTATACATCAAATAACTCCACTTCTAAGATACTCTGCAGTGGCATCTCATTCCGCTTGGAAATATTACCAGTCATTTGAAAGGAATGACAGGCTCGTGTAAACTCGTAAGTAGATTTATGAATTGTTGGCCAATAGAATCCACACTGCAGTACCTTTGTTGTTGTCTTGTCCGGCCCATAGTGACCTCCAGCTTCTCTAGAATGACATAGGTGCAAAATACTTGGAATCTTATCATCATGGACGCATCTTCTAAGAATGGCATCAGGGCATAGCTTGTATAGGTAGGGATCGTCCCAATGGTAATGCTTCAGATATGTAAAGAACTTCTTCTTATCCGCATTTGTGAATTCCGGTGGTAGGTACCTTCCTGGTAGATAGTTGACAATGTCAGCAAACCAATGGTATACCTTTCCCACTCTTGATGTACTTTGTCGGGTTTGAGATTCAACTCGAGCTATCACCGAGACGGCAAACATTTGTTCATCAGGGAATCTCTCCTTGATCTCAGTTGGTTGCTCTTCTTTCAACAAAGTTAGTCTCGACAGGTGATCAGCCACCTGGTTCTCAGATCCCTTTTTATCTTTAATCTCCACATCAAACTCTTGTAAGAGTAGAATCCATCTCAACAATCTCGGCTTAGAGTCTTGCTTGGTTAGAAGGTATTTCTTAGCTGCATGGTCAGTGAATACAAAGACTTTCGATCCTATCAGGTATCGTGGAAACTTGTCAAATACAAAGATAACAGCTAAGAGTTTTTTTTCTTCTATAGTTGCATAATTCCTCTGGGCACTGTTAAGGGTATGACTGGCGTAATAGATAGGCTTAAAGATTTTATCCTCCCTTTGTCCCAGGGCTGCTCCAACTGCCGTGTCCATTGCATCACACATAAGCTCAAAAGGTTTGTTCCAATCTGGTGCTACCAGAATTAGGGTGGTTATAAGCATTTCCTTCAATGTGTTGAACGCTTACTTTCACTCTTCTCCAAACACAAAAGGCACATCCTTTGCAAGTAATTCTGTCAAAGGTCTAGAAAATTTAGAGAAGTCTTTGATAAGCCTCCTATAAAATCCTGCGTGGCCAAGAAGGCTCGCAATGTTTTTAAGTTTGTTGGATGGGGTAACTTCTCTATTACCTCTATCTTTGCCTTGTTAACCTCCATTCCTTTCTTTGAAATCTTATGACCCAACACTATTCCTTTCGTCACCATGAAATGGCATTTTTCCTAGTTAAGTACATTGTTGGTCTCTTTGTTATGAAATCTACGCGGGAACGCATTTATTTCCTTTTAACCATGATCGACTTCGTTTAAGCAATAAACAAATAAGCTAAAGACGGTGGTTACCTTGGTTGATCTAAAAGATCGACGCTTTGACCGTCTAAGGAGAGTAGTTCCGCATAGAGCCGCCCAAGTGTTCGGCCTCTACCGCTAGTCCACACGAACAGCCCACCGGAATCCATCATTGGATTGCTACTAGAAAAATCCGGTTGCTAGACCGGCTTTTTCTCTCTCTCAAAATCTCACAAGAAGCTCTCTTTTATTTTCACAAGAATTCTAAACTCTTGGAATTATGGTGTACAAAAGAGCTAGCTAACCCTCCTATTTATAGGGTAGTGGGGCGCCCCCAACTAATAATAAAATCCTTGGGGATTAAGTCTTGTGTTAATTAAGGAGAAAAAAAAACATTTTCCTAATAAAATAAGGAAAATATAATTGATTGATTTATCTCATTAATATTCAATATCTTTTATTAAATATTTTTAATATTTTGTCAATATCTTATATTGACTATCTTTATCTTATTACCATAAATTTATTTTTCAAAATCTATTAATATCTAATATTAATATTATGGTAATCTTATTAATTAAATTGCACAATTCAAATGTATCATATACACAAAAAGAAATTGCGCCATACTAATTGTCAATTCACATGTTGGCCACATTATTTGCCAATTCACGTGTTGACCAAATATATATATATATATATATATATATATATATATATATATATATATATATATATATATATATATATATATATTCATTTAATTAATATAATGCTATGATTAATTAATTTGCAAAATCCATGTGTATCAATATACACAATTAATTTCGACACACATCATATGTGTATTTAATTAATCAACATAATTAATATCTTGTATTTAATTTATTCATAATAAATAAATACCACCATATTAATTTACCACTATAACATTTATAGTACGAGATAAATTCTTTTCTTATTTGGTTATCAACTATAACCACATTTTAATCCGGCTAGATGTTCTTATGTGTGTGCCCCGATAGGCTTCCGAATATGTTGGCCGTAGACACAAAGTGCAAATTACGAAAATACCCTTCATGCCTAACGGTCACGGGATAGCGTCTAGCAACACACCGTGACCCCCAATCATCGGAAGAGTCAAATGCAATGACCACTACCTTTCATGTGAAAGCGATTGCCGTGTAACTTACAATCTATCATTGTAATAATATCCATACGGTCGTACGTCGAGTGTCAAACATTAACGACCGTATCTTATAATCTGGATATCAAGCTCTCTCGAAGTAACTCATTTACTCCCACTTTGCAAAGATTCACGAGAGTAAGACATTCCTTATAAGAAGGCCATTTCGGATATTCGATCCCAATCATAGGATACGCGATTCCCAGACGACTAATCATGTATACTCCGCATGCTTCAATATCATACCCAATCACTACCGCATGATCACCTCGTGGCTAGGGGAAACCTCAATAGTGTCAAAGCATGACAATCCACACCTTGATGCCATGAAGACTCCGGTCCAAAGGATAATTACACAACCGCCACATAGTGTGACACTTAACCGTGTAAGTGGGTCGATCCTAACGACGCATTCTCTAATACACGTCCACGTACAGTCCAAGTGTCTCTACACTTCGATAGACGAGATCTATCCCTGACCTTAAAGACAGAAGACATCTAATACGTGCTAGCCTATTCATACTATCAATGCCCTATTTAATAGTACATCAGCCTAGAGACATTTAAGTATCAAACTTATTAAAGTGATTAGAGATGTCATCAACCATAATCGCCTATCATGGTTTCTCTATCATAGTTTAATACTAAGGACGTTATCATATAACAATTCGCAATTGGTTCTTTAAAAGAACAAATATATGATAACATAAAAGCCATTTTATATATGTATAAACATAAAGAAATAGTAGAAATGATCCGACCCGGTCGGATCCGGTCCAACCCGATTGGGTTTATGACACTATTTCAAAAATCTCCCACTTGGCCTAAAATCAATCACTAGCACACACAAGACCAAGTTGAAACACAAGAATCTCATGCAATACTCGCAACCAGCCCTAGCCATAAATGGATCGCTATCCGTGGGGACTCAGACTATCTTCATATCACGTTCCATATGATCAAGTCAAATGAACCACCTCAACACACACACGAATCTCTGACGAGACCCTGGTCCTTGCTTCAAGCAATGAATCCACTTACTATATCAACTATATAGAAAAGGTGGAAGAACCGTATAAGGTTCAGGAATGAACCTTTTAGATCCATGTACTGCTCCCGCTGCGCTTCTAAGGCACTACTGTGTTTTGGCCTAGTTGTAGAATTCACAGTGACCCATATGCTAGAACATTTCTAGCTCACTGTATCACTTAATCAAAGTGATTGCAAACCCAGACTATAGCTCCCACTCGCCTTCATAAGACTTAGGATATATGTCCGTACAACTATATTTATCTGATTCCAAGTTTCGATAAACTAGGAAACCATCCTTAACTTGTTTAAGGATATTCTCGACATTCACCGGATTTACTTTCATATTTGCTCATGACTATTCATGGACTATGAACATCCGGCATTACCTATAAGATGGTTCCTATTGCAGTAGCGAAGGAAACCTTCCATAAGCATCATCATTCACCTTATCATTAGGACGAACGTCCTAACATAGATAGATCTTGAGAACACCGTCTAGCAGTATCCCCTATCGCGATCTATGCTAAACTCTTTTAGCATCACATCTATATAGGTAAACTATAATCTAAGAGCAGTTAAATCTATCGCTATAGATTCTTATTTCCAAAATAAGAACTGCTAATCCAAGTGCTTTCATAAAGACCTTGAACTACCAAACATTAATTGATTGTGACATGGGGTGACAATTCTCGAGAGAGATATCCAATACCTTACTCAAAAATCATAACACACTCCCACTATCCATCTTGCACATGGGGCATATTCCTTCTTTTGACTAAATCAAACTCCTTTGATTATCAAACAAAGAATTGTCTAGAAAAACTTGTTTGAGTCCATAAATGGATCTCGTGGGCTTACATATCATGTTATCGTCTATGAACATCGAGCTGTTTGCCCAACGTCTTCAACACTATCATATAGTCATGATACAAAGTTATAACAAGTATTATTTGAATAGAACTGGGCTCAGCCTTACGGGGACATTCCCTCTAGGTAAGACAGATTAGGTTCACAACCTGGTTGTCACTGATGGAATCTAATTCAGATATTATGGCTCCTAGCCATATCTCTCAATCTTGCCTTTCAAACATTCCTTCATAAGTCGTGAGATATTCATTCTTCAAGATGAACTTACCAAAGACCTCTTCAGGCTTGAGGTTATCACTGAGACTTACAGAACTTTTGTGTGCACTGAGCAGTGTTCTACACCTCATCGTTATGTGGCGTCTGCTCACATTCCTATGGTTGAATATATCTTTGTGGTTCTCAAAATCTTTTGAGATCTGATTCACTCCCACTGTTTCTTTTGGAAGAAACACTTTTAGAAGAAAACTGACATGTTTGGAGACAAACATTTTGCTCCATGGACAAGTAAATAATATCTAGCGTACTTGCTAAGATATTCCACAAAGTCTCACACGTCGTACTAGGCTCCAAGCCTTTCTGACTTTGCCTATGACAACTTCAAATCATCGGTTAAGATAGATTCGACATTATCCCCTTCCATATCTAATATGGAATTTATTCAACCTTTATTCTTTGGAACTCGGTTAAGTATAAGGGCACTATCCCGAAACGGGTAAGGGATACTTTGCATGGCTTGCGTCACACCTTTATCATATAAAGTGTTGTTTCCATTTTGGGAACACATCTAATTGCGTATCCAAAAGATGGTATCCTTCAAGGGAGAATCTGATTCTATTTCAGACAACTTCTGAAACACCCTTCAGGTATTAATTACTCCAATCCAATTGAAGATTAATTCCCATGTAGCTCATCAATCTCATATTCGTACTAGCTCGAACTTTCCAGGCTTTCAAAATTGTTGTACTTCAATAAGTACATTCAACTATTTATAAAAATAGTCATAGAGATTTAACGAAAAATTATTTGTGGCATTAATTGTCACAAGCCAACAAACAACGGTATGTTTAGGCTTCAGACAATTTTTCTAGATTTTACAACCTTTTCATAATAGGGTATTTCAGTCCTCTTTGGATAAGATACGTATAACCCACATGATTCATAATCATATGGTTCAACATCATCAGAATGATGTTTAATTACACACTTCCCTTCCAGAGAGACTATGTCTAAAACAACCACAAATATTAAGGATAACAGCCACACAAATATTTAGTTGAGATCTCATCACATATATCAACTATATAGTGACAACAATCTAGTATGTTAGATTCAGTGACCATCCAACTTTATCGGAATAACATTTATTCTTTACAATTGAATATGTCTACTAAATCCTAACAAATAACTGAAAGTATGTTCTTGATAAGAACCGGAACATAATAACATTTATTTAGTTCCCTTATCAGTTTACTAGATCCAGAATATGGTAAGTGTTACAACGGTTGCTTCACCTTCCATATCTATATTTAATCTTTCTAATTTAATCACACTTGCAAGATATCATATATCTAAGAGTTGACTTTGAACTTAGATAGATTTATCTCAACTCACTTGCCTAGAATAGAAACTTCAATAAGTTCTCTATTTAAGTACATGCCCTAACTTTCCTTTTTAATCCGTTAAGCACTTGTAAATATTTCTTGGTGCAGTCTTCATAAGACCTAAGAAAGATCACAAGAGCTACGTCTTTAATTTCCTTTCATAAAGAAAATCTAAAGTTTATTAAATAGTTTATTTAACATTTTGAATCGTATTCAAAACATTGACTATTCAATTAACCTTTAAGCAATGATAGAATTAAGTCGATACTTAAATCTTATAATTTTGAAAACAACCATTCCAAAATTATAGTGGTCATTCTTATCCAACGTTTGAATTAACTGTCATCATATGACTGAATGATCATATTGGATCGTATCCAATGCCATGAGCTTCCGCTTTTCATTAATAATTAAAGTCTTGGAGCACTGCATTAAATATGTAGTCTCCTTGTCTCTAACTACTATAACGGGATTGCTCGTGTCATTGCTTATTTTAAAAGGATTAAAATTACTTAACCATATTTGAGAACGTTTCTCAAAAGGTAACAATCATAATTTGGTTTTACTAATCGAGAATAAACATAAATATAAAGTTTGCTAAAACTACAACATAAAAATGAAAATAAAAGAGTGTTGTTGTTTATACACGCAAAATCAAAAATGGTCTTTTGATTTATGATTTTGCTCCCACTAGTCAACTACTTCCAATTGACTTTCAAGTATTTTCCAAAATTCTTTAGTGGCTGAGATCCAATCTAGTTACCTCGATTCCTGGCGGTGGTCGATCAACCAAGATAATTTCGAAAGGTATGTAACACCTTACCATTCACATCTCTATGTGATTCTCAGTGGTTGACTAGTCAACTCTTTGACGATGCACATCACTATGTGTTAGCCAACCCCTTGTCTCTAAAGTCAGACGGCCCTGACGGTGGCCAATCACTGAAAGACTCTAGTCAAGTCATAACCCAATATTCAATAGATCTCATACGATCATTTCTCAATAACGACGATATACCCGAGGTAGGTCAACTCCCGGCGGTGGTCGATCAGTTGGATCCGAACACAGGCTCTTCACCGTCGTTATAATATTGGGAGACAAAATTTCGACTTGATTTTTGTTGTGGAAGTATTTATGTAAATTAATTCACTTAATTAATTTTAATCATGGTCTCATCAAATATATCTATCTCTATAGATATATATCCTACACATTTATCTAGATCGTGCCTAGTCATGCATCTATTGTATCATATAAAATAAATACAAGCACAAAATAAATAAATGCGTAAAGTAACCGGTATGATCATGGACTTTTCCTATGTGCGGTTTCGAATACAAATCGACAAAATCATGGGTCACAATCTAAGGGTATTTGCAACCGCCAATAGGATCTTTAATGCGCCATCTCCAATGGGATCTTTATTTTCGTCTTTCTTTGGTCTCCATCTTCGCTCCATTCTTGTTACATTTAATTCTATCTTATAAAAAAATACACCCACGCCGCATAACGGGGGGAGCCAACGGGAATGAGATAAATGCAGAAAATAAACTAGGTCACGTTCTTCATAACGGCCTAGGACAATTTTAAACCAACGAAACATTAAATCATTCACATCTATCTATCTATCGGTCGAGTCCATGATCAATCGGGGTCCATATAATCATATTATATCTACTATATCTAATCCATACAATAAAATCTTATGAAAAAGATAAAATTAAAATTTAACTACTTGCGTCTTAATTAATCAATTAACATTTAATCTATTAAATAATTTTATCCAATCAATTAACTAATTAACATTTAATTAATTAAATAATTTTAATCGAAATAAAATTAACGATTAATTTTAAACCGATTTTAATTTTAATTTTAATAAATTAGAACTATTCCAAAATAAATCAAAATTAAAATTAAGTCTCTTTTGTTTCTTTCCTTTTGATTCCTAATCAAAAGGGATGTCTTTGGTTTCCTAAACCAAAAGGCATCTTCCTAAACCAAATTTGGTTTCGGCCTGACCACTTTCCAAAATCAAAATTTTGGAAGTGGCCTAGGTCTAGGCATTTTACAAATCAAATATTGGAAAAGGGCCTAGGCCTATTCCAAATCAAATATTTGGAAAGACCAAGTAATTTTGGTTTAGGCCTGGCCACTTTTCAAAATCAAAATTTTGGAAGTGACCTAGGCCTAGGCCTTTTCCCAAATCAAATATTTGGAAAGGGCCTAGGCCTATTCCAAACAAAGTTTGGAAATGCCATTATTATTTTAATGCCATGTGGCATCCAAGTGGCCCAAACTATTTGAACCATTGGTTAGCTACATGACACAACTAAACAAATGAGGAATTACCAATCACAACTATGAACCATATTGAATCACAAAATACACAAAACAAAAATTTGAAGATCCGTCAGCATTGACCGGTCAACCGACTGCCGGCAGCAGGTTGCCCTGCCGCCGCCGCCGCCGACCAGCCGCCGCCGGTGGTGGTACCGCCGCCAGTCGGTCGAGCACCACCCCCGTTTTTTTTCTTTTCATGTATCACTTTTGCGAATCAAAAATCTTTCATCTTTTAATTACGTGATTTAAACGATAAAATTAACTACGCAAAATAACATGCTTATTGCTTAAGCGAAGCTCGCTCTGATACCACTGTTAGGAAATCTACGCGGGAACGCAGCGGAATTCAAAATTTTATTTCCTTTTAACCAGGATCGACTTCGTTTAAGCAATAAACAAATAAGCTAAAGACGGTGGTTACCTTGGTTGATCTAAAAGATCGACGCTTTGACCGTCTAAGGAGAGTAGTTCCGCATAGAGCCGCCCAAGTGTTCGGCCTCTACCGCTAGTTCACACGAACAGCCCACCGGAATCCATCATTGGATTGCTACTAGAAAAATCCGGTTGCTAGACCGGCTTTTTCTCTCTCTCAAAATCTCACAAGAAGCTCTCTTTTATTTTCACAAGAATTCTAAACTCTTGGAATTATGGTGTACAAAAGAGCTAGCTAACCCCTCCTATTTATAGGGTAGTGGGGCGCCCCCAACTAATAATAAAATCCTTGGGGATTAAGTCTTGTGTTAATTAAGGAGAAAGAAAACATTTTCCTAATAAAATAAGAAAAATATAATTGATTGATTTATCTCATTAATATTCAATATCTTATATTAAATATTTTTAATATTTTGTCAATATCTTATATTGACTATCTTTATCTTATTACCATAAATCTATTTTTCAAAATCTATTAATATCTAATATTAATATTATGGTAATCTTATTAATTAAATTACACAATTCAAATGTATCATATACACAAAAAGAAATTGCGCCATACTAATTGTCAATTCAAGTGTTGGCCACATTATTTGCCAATTCACGTGTTGACCAAATATATATATTTCAACCCGATTGGGTTTAGGACATTATTTCAACAATCTTCACATCTCCTCAGCACTCTACTCAAATTGTCCAAGCATTTATCAAAGCTATCTCCAAATACAGTGAAATCATCCATGAAAATCTCCAGAAAATCTTCGACCATGTCCGCAAATTATGACATCATGCACCTTTGGAATGTTGCTGGTGCATTACATAATCCAAAAGGCATGCGATTGTATGTAAAAGTTCCGTAGGGACATGTGAAAGTGGTCTTCTCTCGGTCCTCAGGGGCAATATGGATCTGATAGCAACCAGAATATCCATCTAAGAAACAATAAAACGCATGACCGCTTAATCTTTCTAACATCTGAATGGTTGGGGTAAATGATCTTTATGAGTTGCGTCATTCAGTTTCCTGAAATCAATGCAAACTCGATGTCCGGTAATTAGTCTCACTGGGATTAACTCATCAAACTCATTAGGTTGGATAGTGAATCCTTCTTTCTTGGGCACTACATGAATCGGGCATACCCATTCACTGTCTGCAATTGGGAAAATGATTCCCGTTCCCAACATCTTTATAATCTCTTCCTTAACAACATCCTTCAGTTATGGCATCAACCTCCTTTGAGGTTGTGCTACCGCTTTCTTCTCGGGATCTACAGAGATCTTATGAATGCACACCGATGGGCTTATTCCTCTAATATCTGCTTCGTCCACCCAAACGCTCCCTTGTGCTCTCTCAGTACTCTTAAAAGTTTCTCTTCCTTTAAAGGTGATGACTGTTTAATAGGTGTCCTAAATCCATCCGGGTTGGACCGGGTCGGGTCGTTTACAGTCTATTTAAGTTCATGTAATAACTTTATTATGATTAATAAAAGCACTTATGTTATTATATATAGTTTATCCTCATATTGTTTGTTGTATATATATAGTAACATCCCTAATGTCAAATTGTGATAGAGAAACCATGATAGTGATTATGGTTGATGAGATCCCTAATCACTTTAATAAGTTTGATATTTAAATGTCTCTAGTCTTAAGTACTGTCAAATGGGACATTGATAGTATAATTAGACTAGCATGTATTGGATGTCTTCTATCTTATAGAAGGTAGGGATAGATCTCGTCTATCGAAATGTAGATACACTTGGACTATACGTGGACGTGTATTGGAGAATGCGTACGTTAGACTGACCACTTACATTAAGTGTCACACTATGTGGCGGTTGTGTAATTATCCTTTAGACCGGAGTCTTCATGCCATCACGGTGTGGATTGTCATGCTTTAACACTATTGAGGTTTCCCCTATCCACATGGCGATCATGCGGTAGTGATTGGGTGTGATATTGAAGCATGCGGAGTATACATGATTGGTCGTCCGGGAATCGCGTATCCTATGACTGAGATCGAATATCTAAAATGGCCTTTTTATAAGGAATGTTTAGATTTCAAGAATCTTTGCAAAGTGGGAGTAAATGTGTTATTCTGAGAGAGCATGATATCCAGATTATAAGATACGATCGTTAATGTATTGACACTCGAGATATGATCGTATGGATATTATTACAGCGGTAGGATTGTAAGTTACATGGTAACTGCTTCACATGAAAGGTAGTAGTCATTGTGTTTTGACTCTTCCGATGATTGGGGGTCACGGTGTGTTGCTAGACGCTATCCCGTGATCGTTAGGCATGAAGGGCATTTTCGTAAATTTCACTTTGTGTCTACGGACAACATATTCGGAAGCCTATCGGGTCACATACATATGAACATCGAGTCGGATTAAAATGTGGTTATAGTTGATAACCAAATAAGGAAAGTTTATCTCAAATACTATAAAGGTTATAGTAGTAAATTAATATAGTAGTATTTATTTATTTTGAATAAATAAAATACAAGATATTAATTATACACAAATTATATTAATTAAAGAATATTCCGGATGCCAATTAATTGACATATGGGGCTCCACATCTAGGGTATAAGATACACTTGGATTGTGCACTTTAATTAATGAGATTACCATAATATTAATATTGGTTTTAATTGATTTTAGAAAAATAGATTTTAGTAAAAATAGATATAATTATAAGATATTGGCAATATTTAATTTTATAATATAAGATATTATAATAAAAGAGATAAATCAATCTAATTGATTTTCCTTATTTTATTAGGAAAAGGTTTACTTCTCCTCCACTCATCATAGAGGCGCCACTTTGCCTATATAAAGGAAGTGGGTGTCAAGCTCTTTTGTACATCACAATTTCAAGAGCTTATAGTTCTTGTGTAAAATAGAGAGTTTGAGAGAGAGGAAAAAGGCCGGTCTAGCAGCTGGAGTTTTTCCGATAGCAATCCAAGGAGGATTCCGGCGAGGAGTTCGTGTGGATAAACGATAGAGGCCGGACATGTGGACGGCTTGCGCACTGTACTACTCTCTATTGACGGTCAAAGCGATGATTTTATAGATCATCCAAGGTATAACCGTCAAACTACTTAACGTGTTTATTGCATTAAACGAAGAACAATCTAGAGAAGGAAATCAAAATTTTAAATTCCGCTGCGTTAAACTAGTGATTTCCTAACAGTGGTAGCAGAGACTTCTTAAGCAATAAGCATAATTTAATTGCGTAGTACTTAATCGATAGATGCAAGATCTATAATCACGAGACGTTTAAAACATAAAAATAATTAGATCGATTGGGGGGCTCGGCCGACCGGCGGCGGCCCCCTCCTCTCTGGCGGCGGCGGCGGCAGCTCTCGGGCTGCTATCGTCGGCTGTCCTCTTCCAAAAGGGGAGATCGACCTTTTTCGTTTTGTGATATTTATTGTGCATAGATATCTCTTTTATTTAGTTTGTCATGTGGCCAACCAATGGTTCAAATAGTTTGGGCCATTGGGAAACCATAGTGGCATATTAACCAAAATATTGGTCTTTCCAATTTTGATTTGGAATAGCTCTAGGCCCTTTTCAAATATTTGATTTGTAAAAGGCCTAGGCCTAGGTCACTTTCAAAATTTTGATTTTGAAAGGTGGCCAGGCCTAAACCAAAATAATTGGCCTTTCAAAATTTTGATTTGGAATAGGCTTGGCCATTTTCAAATATTTGATTTGTAAAAGGACTAGACCTAGGCCACTTTCAAAATTTTGATTTTGAAAAGTGGCTAGGCCTAAACCAAATTTGGTTTAGGAAGATGCATTTTGGTTTAGGAAACCAAAGGCTTCCCTTTTGGGTAAGAACCACAAAGGAAAGGAAACAAATTGGAGACCTTATAATTTTTTAATTTTAATTTGAATAGTTCAAATTTAATAAAATTGAAAATAGAATCGATTTAAAAGTAAATGTTAGTTTTAATTTTCGATTAAGTCATATAATTAATTCAAAGTTATTTAATTATTTGATGCGATAAAATAAGACGCATAAGTAGTTAAAAGAATTTAATCTTTTTCATAAGATAAAATTCTATGGATTAGATATATAGGTATAATGTGATTATATGGACCCCGATTGATCATGGACTCAACCAATAGGATAGATGAGAATGTTTTCTTTATGGTGGTTTTTTGAAAGTTGTCCTAGGCCGTTATGAAGAACGTGACCTAGTTTACTTTCTGCATTTATCCCATTCCCGTTAGATCCTCCCGTGTGCGGCGGGTGTAATTATAGATTATTATGTAACAAGAATGGAGCAAGAAGATGAAGACCAAAGAGAGATAAAGAACCCATCGGCGTACAATGAAGATCCTATTGGCGATTGCAGCTATCCTTAGATTGTGACCCGCGGTTTCGTCAGTTTGTATTCGAAACCGCACCTAGGAAAAGTCCATGATCATACCGGTTACTTTGTGCGCGCGGAATGTTGTGTATGTTTTACTTTATATGATATCGTAGTAATATGCACATAGTAGATGAGACCATAAATAAATAAAATTAATTAAGTGAATTAATTTAAAATTATTCCCACGACAAAAATCGAGCCAAAATTGTCTCTCAATATTATAATGACGGTGAAGAGCCATTGTTCGGATCCAACTGATCGGCCCTCATCGGGAGTTGACCTACCTCAGGTATATCATTATTATCGAGATATGATCGTTATAAGATCTCATGAATATTGGCTTACGACTCGACTAAAATCTTGCGGTGATTGGCCCTCATTAAGACCGTCTGATTTTAGAGACAAGGGTTTGACTATCACATAGAGATGTGAAACGTCAAAGTGACTAGTCAGCCATTGGGAGCCGCATACGATGCGACTGGTAGGAGTACCTACCTTTCGAAATTATCTCGGTTGATCGGCCCTCGTCGGGAATCGAGATAACTAGATGGGATCCCAACCACTAAAGAATTGATTAAATTCTTGAAAGCCAATTGAGAATAGTTGGCTAGTGGGAGTAAAACCTTATAAAATTTTAAGTGCAAATTTAGGGTTTTTAAATACACGAGCTTTTACTTATTCTATCTTTATTTATTGTTGTAGAAAATGTCAAACAAATTGAACCTTCGTTTTATCATCGACAATAAGCTTGACGAAACCAATTCTCTCGATTGGGAAAGAAACCTCAAAATCGTTTTGAGGCACGAGAAAATTGGCTATGTCTTGGATGATGCCCTACCGGAAGAGCCCACTAAGGGTTCGGTTGCAGATGTTGTCGAGAAGTATAACAAGCACTGTTCTGACAGTACTGATGCTACATGTATCATGCTTGCTTCGATGACACTTAAACTGCAGAAACAACATGAGTCTATGGACGCCTACTCAATCATGGTCCACCTAAAGGAACTCTATGCATCTCAGTCTCGCACTAAGAGGTACAAGGTCTCAAAGGCCCTGTTTGGTTGAAAGATGGCACCGGGACTGTTGTGGGGTCACACGTGCTTAAAATGATCGGGTACATAGAGAGGCTTGGGAAGTTAGGCCACAAGTTGGAGCGAGAATTGAGTATTGACTTGATTCTGCAATCTCTACCTGATTCATACTCACAGTTTGTGATGAAATATCACATGAACAAGATAGACTGCTCCCTTGCGGAGTTATTGAACATATTGAAAACTGTTGAGGGCACTGTGGGGAAGGGAAAGCAAGTGTTGTTGGTCACTTCCAACAAGGGCAAGCAAAAAGTCCAAAAGAAGTCCAAGAAGGTGAAGGCTGAACATAAGCCAACGCCTAAGATAGCCAAAGACAAATCTAAGGATGCTTGCTTCCATTCCGGTGAGACCGGACATTGGAGGAGAAACTGCAAAGGCTTTTTGAGTACCAAGAAGAAGCATTCTGATGCTTCGACTTCAGGTATGTTTATGATTGAGATCAATATTACTTCTTCTAAGTCTAACCACTGGGTATTAGATACTGGTTGTGGTTCTCATATTTGTACGAATATGCAGGCACTAAGAAGAACTAGAGAACTAAGGAAAGGAGAGGTGGACCTACACGTTGGAAATGGAGCAAGTGTTGCTGCGTTGGCCATAGGAGTTTATTTTCTTTCATTGCCCAGTGGGCTAGTACTAGAACTTAATAACTGTTATTTTGTTTCTGCTCTTCCGAAGAGCATTATTTCTATTTCTGCATTGGATGTTGATGGATTTTCTTTTACGTTTGAGAATAAATGTTGTTCTTTTTCACGTGATGGAATCTTTTATGGTACTGGCATACTTAGCAATGGTCTTTACATATTAGATGTGAATGTTGACGTACTTAATATAAACAACAAGAAAGCCAAAATAAATGACTTTCATGAATCCTACTTATGGCATTGTAGACTTGGCCATATAAATAAGAATCACATTCCAAACTCCATAAAGATGGATTGTTGGATCAATTCGATTACGAATCGTTTGATACATGAAAAGCTTGTTTGGCAAGATGAAAAAGTCACCTTTTAGTGGCAAAGAGCTCAGACATACTGATGTGTGTGGCGCAAAGTCAATTCAAGCCAAATGAGGATACTCTTATTTTATCACTTTCACTGATGACCATTCACACTATGGTTATATATACTTAATGAAGTATAAGTCTGAGGCCTTTGAAAAGTTCAAAGAATTCAGATGTGAAGTGGAGAAACAACTAGGCAAAGAAATCAAAATACTTCGAACCGATTGATGTGGAGAATACCTAGATGGAGAGTTTCAAAGTTATTTAAAGGAGAATGGGATTCTACCTGAATGGACCCCTCCAGGGACGCCCCAGATGAATGGCGTATCTGAGAGGAGGAACCGTACCTTGCTAGACATGGTTCGATCCATGATGAGCTACACAGTTCTCCCAAAATCATTTTGGGGGTATGCTCTAGAAACCGCATTCTATACACTGAACCGAGTTCCATCAAAGACGGTTGAATCCACACCATACGAGGTATGGCATAAGAGGAAACTGAGTCTAGAATATTTTAAACCTTGGGGTTGTCCAACTTACATGAAGCGGATGATGCCTGACAAATTAGAGGCTAGATCTGACAAATGTCTATTTGTGGGTTATCCTAGAGAAACTAGAGGATACCAATTTTACCACCCTGAGGAACAAAAGGTGTTTGTTTCCAGGACTAGCCACTTTCTGGAGAAAGAGTTTATTCTGGATAGGGTCAGTGGGAGTAAGATTGATCTTGAAGAAATTCGAGAACCACTTACGGATAACAGTCAGTTGATAGAAGTAGAGGAGACGCCACACATAGATGTGACGCCAACCTCTACAGTAGACACACTAGCACCTTGAAGATCCACCAGGGAACGCCGTGAACCCGAAGGTACACTGATGTGTATCTCATGGAAGATGAGGACCCTAGAACTTATGAGAAAGTGCTATTAAGGCATGACAAAGAGATATGGCTAGAAGCCATGAATTCTGAAATGGAATCCATGAAAGACAACCAAGTTTGGAACTTAGTTGATCCACCTGAAGGAATAGTTCCTATAGGATGCAAATGGGTCTTTAAGAGAAAGACCGACATGGACGGCAATGTGACTACCTACTAGGCTAGGTTAGTGGCAAAAGGTTATAAGCAAAGACAAGGAGTTGACTATGACGAAACCTTTTCGCCTGTTGCCATGTTAAAATCCATTAGAATTCCACTCGCTATTGCAGATACCATGATTACAAAATCTGACAGATGGATGTGAAAATAGCTTTCCTTAACGGGAACCTATCTGAGGAGGTGTATATGACACAGCCTGAGGGTTTCACAACCATGATGCCAGGATGGTGTGTAAACTGCAAAGATCCATTTATGGATTAAAGCAAGATCCTCGGAGTTGGAATCTTCGCTTTGATGAGATAATCAAACAGTTTGATTTCATCAAGAACGAAGATGAGCCTTGTGTTTACAAGAAGGTTAGTGGGAGTGCCATTGTGTTCTTAGTGCTTTATGTAGACGACATATTGCTCATAGGGAATGATGTGCCTAAGTTACAGTCAGTCAAAGCTTAGTTATCCAAGAACTTCTCAATGAAAGACTTAGGTGAAGCAGCCTATATTCTAGGAATCAAGATCTATAGAGATAGGTCTAAAAGGTTGCTTGGTCTGTCGCAATCCACCTATATAGACAAGATGCTGAAGAGATTCAGCATGGATCAGTCCAAGAAAGGATTGCTGCCCATGTCACATGGGGTCTACCTATCGAAAGGAATGAGTCTTAAGACAGAGGAGGAAAGAGTACAAATGAGTAAGATCCCTTATGCTTCGGCAATCGGGTCTATCATGTATGCCATGTTATGCACTAGACCGGATGTCTCGTACCCGCTTAGTACGACTAGTAGGTACCAGTCCAACCCTGGTGATGGTCACTGGGTTGCAGTAAAAAATATCCTCAAGTACATGAGACGTACTAGGGATATGTTCCTGGTTTTCGGGAATAATGATTTAGTATTACGAGGTTATACAGATGCCAGTTTCCAAACTGGCAAGGATGACTTTAAGTCACAGTCTGGATTTGTTTTCACGCTTAACGACGGAGTAGTGAGTTGGAAGAGTTCCAAGCAGAAGACTACTGCAGATTCTACAACGGAAGCCGATTATATAGCAGCCTCGGAGGCGGCAAAGAAAGCAGTTTGGATGAAGAAGTTCATTACTAAACTTGGTGTGGTTCCCTCCATTGAAGGTCCAGTGCCACTGTACTGCGATAACAATGGGGCGATATCTCAGTCAAAGGAACGAAGGTCTCATCAGAAGTCCAAACATGTGCTACGGCGCTATCACTTGATTAGAGAGATAGTAGATATAGGCGATGTAAAGATAGAGAAAGTCCACACAGATGATAACATAGCTGATCCGTTAACCAAGGCAATGTCACAAGCAAAGCATGAGAAACATGTTCACATGCAAGGGCTTAGGCATATGGGTGATTGGCTTAAGGCCAAGTGGGAGATTGTTGAATAGGTGTCCTAAATCCATCCGGGTTGGACCGGGTCCGACCGGATCGGGTCATTTATAGTCTATTTAAGTTCATGTAATAACTTTATTATGATTAATTAAAGCACTTATATTATTATATATGGTTTATCCTCATATTGTTTGTTGTAACTGTTAGGTGTAATGCCCGAAAGACAATTTTGTAATTGTTTTATTTAATAAATGAAATGATATTATTATTCATATTTATTATTCTCATATTCACCGATGTGACAATAGTATTTACACTATAGAAAACCCTAAAGTATGTCGTTTATGTAATCACTTAACTCAGTATATGGGATATACACGGGAGGATTGAGTTAGTGAAGATGTACTTAAAATACAATTAGCCTGTAGTGAAGTTAATCGAGAGTATCGGGTCTCTCCTTTAACGTGCTATTAATTCGCCCAGAACACAATAGGTGTGATTGTCTTATCCGGACTTTCGGTTAAGAGAACCTAATGGGGCATTTATATATGATAGATATATCATATAGGGCTGGACCGATATGATTGGAGTTCACGATATAATTCCGTAATCGAGAAGTCTTATTGAATCAATCGATGATCATATTTATGGATATATCTTAATCCTGAGGTGATCACAGTCAACTACTTGAATCAGTATGAGGTTTGACTTGACGGTTAAGGATTACACCGAGTCGTGATCCGAATTACCCCATCTTGGCATTGTCTTGGATTGAGTGAGTAGTCCGTGTTATCACAGTCACGGAATCCATTCCTTCCATTTATGGAAGTAGATAAACGATTCCCTTATTTGTTAATCCTAAAAAGCGATCGATCGTGCGAGTTCATATTACAATCGATTAGCTACCGGTGAGGTGTATGAATTAATTGATCACTAGGGGTTAATGGTAAATAATGATAAGAGGTTACGAAAAGGGTTAACGGTAACTTCCCGATTTAGAATGAGCGATCATGGAGGATTAATCCATATGTAATGATTATATCAATGGGACGCTTATTATCATTCTCGTGAGGAGATAAATATAATCTTATAATCGGAGGAGTGCAGTCACGAGATTATGGTGGCATATTCTTATGATTGATTTATCGAATATAATTATTCTGTTCGTAAGATAATTATTTATTTGATTTATCGGTGCCGCTGATTATTAGTCCATGGTCTCCGACGTGCCTCCAAATATAGCATAGCTATTCTCGGACGTCGAATCCTAATAATATTAATTTAGTTCTTATTAGAATTTAATTAAAACGATATGTGAATTAATTGTTTACTGAACTATTAAATTAGTTGGGCTAAATAATTAAATATGTGAAAGAGGCATTTTTCATAATCTTGGCCAATATTAGTGTTATGGCCGAAATTTATAATTGACTAGGTCAATAAGAGGATTTCCGGCCTACACATGTTTTAGGAAACAAGAAATTAGTTTTTTTGAAAATTAATAAGACATGTGCACAAAATATTTATTGGATAAATATTTATTGTAAGAAATAAAGATAAATATTATTCTAGATTTGTTCTAGAATATTATGGGATTATTTTTATTTATTGGATTTATTTATTTGCAAAATAAAATCCTTGGAGGACAAGGATTACTCTCCTATATAAAGAGAGTTCTCCCAAGCCTAATACACTAAGCATAATTTCGACTTCACCTCTTAGAGAGGAGAAGAAATATTTTTCGGCCAAGGGGAGAATAGGGGAAATCTTAGAGGTTTTCCGGGTAGCATATCGGAAGGATTCGAGACGAGAATTTCCTTCCACCGGGAGTTGCTCGGATCACACGTGCGGAAGATCGTGGTGCTCTTCACACCTTTGTTTGTTCTTTCTATTGCGGCTCTTCTACTTGGATTTTGAGATCCAAGAGGTATGTTCTACAACCCCATTGTAGATGTAGATCTAGTTATTTTATTACGTGTAATTTATAGATCTAGATCCTTAAATCGCTTCCGTTGGTATCAGTCGCCAAGGTGATCTATATTTATACGTATAAAATATTAGATCTAGGAGTGGTAAACATGTAGATCTTTTGTCCCAATTTTTTTTAAAAAAGGGGCCGATGCATATATGTAATATTTTTATGTTATGAATGTCTTGGTTGAAGAGATGGATTGGGGTTGGGTACTGTTTACTCGTTAGATCTATTTTTTGTAGCTCTTTTGTTTAGTAACAATTGAGCATATGAATTGTATTTTATTTATGTCAATTTTCAAAAATTCCATGTAAAAGTAGCATCTTTTATTGTAATATTGAATATCCGGGCTCGAAAAGATGAAGATCTTGCTGGAAAATTGAAGATCAAGGCGAAACCCAAGGTATGAACGAGGAGAAACGGTTAAATTTTAAAAAAAAAAACTGCTACAGGACTTTCTGCGACACTGAAAAGCGTCGCTATAAGTCCTGTTTATGAAATTCCATGCGGCTAGGGTTTTAAAAATTGCGGCTGCATGAAATTTTTTTAACCTAATTTTCTTTAAAAAGACTGCCGTTTAAGGCAGAAAAAGAAAAAAAAAATTCTTTTTTGGAAAATAATTTGTAACAGCCGCATGTCACAATAAAAAAAAAGATATGATTAATTATAATAAATTGGATTTTTTTAATTAAAACAAAGGCATTTTTCCTCTCGGGTGTTCGTGGTTTGTGATCCGGCGGTTCGAGTTCAAGATTCGAAGATCAAGACTCGAAGACATAGATTATGTAATTTACTGCTTTCCTAGATAGATTAGATACGGGGTACCAACAATCTATCTCAGTATTTAAATTTTCCGCAATTTATTTTTTATGTGTTTGATCATAAAATAGATATAAAATCGGAATTGCCATGACATGCATCATATCATAAATCCACTCCATGCATACATGTTGAATTTTAATTTTGGTAATTAAAATAGGCATGTATACAAACTCGCGTAATTAGTTAAAATTTAATTAATACGTGGTAATTAATTAATTTAGTAACTAATTAAAGATCCGAGGACGGGGTATGAAATCGTTAATCCTTTTCGGTGTGTGTTCTCGGTGAACCGCCTTAAAAGCCCAAACGAGATCACGTTTTCGATTCGTAGTGTCTACGAGATTGAATGATGGTAAAAGAACAATAAATCTTGGATAAAAATGGATCGCTTATAGGTTGGGTGGTCAATTGAGCTTCGCTCGACCGACTTAACCCTCCTAGTGTGATGTATGCACGGGGGTCCGGCAAGATTAAGCTCCACCGGCGAGAGGAGGGGTGATTCCTTCTTATCTCAATGGGGCTCTCTTGACCCGATTTCGTCCGACTGTCACATTTGTTCCAACGAATAGGACTGGTAGGCTTGCCTACGTTACCGACACCATTCGGAATCCTTGATTTGATGTGCTTTTATGTTAACATCAAAAAGACGTGGTTAGTTACACCACCACTTCCAAAATATTGAGTAGGAGCGGGGAGGCGACAGCCAAACCCACGGTCTCTACTATAGATACAAGTGAGAGAAGGGTGACGCCTCACGGCGCTTTGATTTCGTCCCCCTACGGATGGTGTTCACCCCTATCAACATTCATGGCTTGGTCTCCGAAAGGATAGGATTTCCGGGTACTCGTCGGGTCACTGACCTATCCTACGACGGCACACTCGGAGCGTACCTAAGAGATCCGATATAGTAGGTCACACTCATCAAGGATATTTTTTATAATATCTAGGCTAAAAAAAGGAAGGTAGTCAATGAATAAAGGGATTTTCAATTCTCATGGGACGTTCGATTCTCACAAGTTATTCATTGATGAGATTGTCTCGATTTAACCGTCTTAACCGTCATCTCTTTGACCTACCCTACGGCGGCACTGAGATGCGAGGTTAAAACCTTGGAATGGTATAATAGACTTAATTTTAGTTTACAATTCCTAAAATAAACTTATATAGTAGTGTTAAACTTGAATTAATATATGTCATTTTATTTACAGCATTATATCCCTTACTAAATTGCTTAAAAATTAATAATTGACTAGTATTGACTTCGTTAAAAAGTGGAAAGTAACTAGGACGTTGAACTAGTTAATCGATAACGCAATTAATTTTTGAAAGAGATATTTTCTCTTAAGCCTTTTAAAAACCAGAGTGACATATAGGTATGTCACTAGTGTCATTCGTGTCAAACAGAAGACAAACTTATTTGATCAAAGGTGATTTCGGAATTTGAAATTCTTCTACTGAATTTTGAGTGTGTAGTGATTACACACGTAACCGTTCTAATTGAAAAACCGGAAAGTCATGAAATGTCGCTAGTTGGACGATATTTGGAATCGATGAACTAGTGGGAGTTCTATGATTTGTTGTTTTTCTGGAAACATTGGAACTATGTACGAAAGATTTTCTAATCAAAAAAAAAATCGGAAAATCATAAAAAAATAAAGCATTGCTCGTTAGACGGTATTTGGAACCGATAAACTAGTGGGAGCTTTAATGTTATGATTGGTATATTAGAAAATCCGAGAAGTCCCGACGAGTAACACTCGAAAAAGACATCCCACGGTTCAAGAGTAGTGTCTACTCAAATGAACCGTTGGTTCAAGACTGTTTCCATTTACGGAAAGAATGGGAGAATATGTCAAAAAGTGTTAGTCATCTAAACTGAGAAAACTTTAAGGCTGAACCGAAAATTAATTAACTGAAATCATAGGATAAGGACAGTGATTTTGGATCACCAACCTATGAATCCTTGGCAATTTTCTCGAGCTAAGTTGTTTGGAAGAACAAGGTAGCAGTGCATTTAACGATTAAAAGAGTAAACAACGGGCAGTTAATTTTAGCTAGAATAGTGGGAGTGATATAAGGAAATGAATCTCGGATTCAATCCTTAGATATCACGGAAAAATTATTTTTTGTTTAAGATTCGTTGGAACGAAAGGATTTACCTTTTATTCGATAATTTGTTTGTCGTATAGAAAGTGAATATACCATTTGTAGTACGAATCCAAGACTCGGACTTTTGTTTGATAAAGTCAAAACCACTTACAATTGCTGAAATATGTATATAAAACACATCTTAAGAACTATTAAAAGCAATTGGTTTCTATATTTAGATAAACGCTTCTTCATATTCCATAGTTAGTGCATAGTCCATAAAAGACAAGACTCAAGGCGGCTCGGGGTGATTCCTTTCTCCGATCTGGTTATATTGTCTCAAAGGTTCAATGACTAAGTTTCCTTTCAATCGGGAAATGATAATGGTTATAAAGAAGTAACATAGCTTGTTCATGACGACCTTCGGTGTCTGATAAAAGATGCAAGCTAGTAGGAGCTCCCGAGTAGTGACTTCTTGTCTGATAACTATTCAAACACTCCGGAAAGTTTATCCAAAATATTTTGAGATTTCTCTGTTTTCAATAGAGATAGAGTATTCTATACTCGGAATAGGCCATTCATAGTCCTCGAGACTGATGCTCAGCCTGCCTCATTGTGACATGTTCTCACTAAGTGAGAAACCGTTAAATTGCCTTATATGGTTTTAGATGTGCTACAATACACTGCTTAACTCAATATAGATATTGGATGCGAAATAACGGTCTACATTGAAATGTAAGACCGAGAAGTCTACCTAGAATATGCTTTGAAATTTACGGATAAGGTGTGGATTCGGGTCACCCCACTTCCGTAAATATAAGCATTTAGCACACGGTGCTTGAAGGTAAGACTGGGAATTTCGCGCATACGTTCGGTCAATGACCATTCGTGATATATCTTTTAACCTATTGTGTATAAAGGTTAGATATAGGATTCTTGAAATCGGGAAGGGACAGTTATACCGTTGCATCCTTTCTGATAGAGTCCATGAACAACAACACCTTGAACCTTGAAGTACGTTCACTCAAGGTAGTTACTAAATGATTAAAATCAGACCACATCCAACATCGGTTGTTGGTGATAACACTAAAACACTACTAAACTAGATCAGAATTTCGATCCACCCAGTAAGTATTGGGAGTATGGTTTATCCATTACCCATTACGGGTTCTGCGGACTTTGTAGTCTGAGGATCGTTTGATGACCCATGGCTCTTTTGTGAGCAGTATAGAATTCTGATAATAGAGGTTGGTTTAATAGCCATAACCCTGTGAATGGAGTTCGGTACTCCAGTTTTGTTCATACTCTTGTAGAACCACCTGAGTGTCTCAGGCCTAGTGGGAGTAATTGGATCTACACGGAAAAGAGTAGAATGAATAGGAAAGTTTATCTTTCAGAGCAAAGCTTGAGTGGTCTAGGGGTAATTCCTAAGAAGTAGAGAGTTAATCAGACCTTGGACTCTCTTACCACTTAGTACTGCATGATTTTGTTCAAAATCAGAAAATAGGGGTGATTCCCTGAGACTTTCTTGCCAAACAAACGGAGTCTGGATTCATTCAAAACAGAAGGGTATTGCCTTATGAACTTCTCGGCAGGATGATGATGCCAAGGCTTATGTCCTTTGTGGATAAAAAGCAAACCTCTCGGTCACTAGAAGTCATATATTTCTACAATATGTGGATTTGACCAGAATATTGATAAGTCTTTTGTAAACTGGATATCAATTTTAGTACTGTAGTGAATATATACATATATTAGTATTTGTGAAGGATAACACTGCACCAGTTGGAATCAACATAGGTGTGTTATCTGAAGTCAGAATCTGACAATGCCATAATTCTCTGCAACAGAGATTTGGACAACATCCTAAAGAGTTTGACTCGGTTGAATTCATTAGAATCAGTCACTGGTTTCCCATCCATCTTTATTGGTTAAGATGATGCATCTGTGTATGCAACATTCAACGAGGAAGTTCTACCCTATGCCTCAGGAATGACTCTCTAAATCTTCGGATCAAGAGAAATGGGATAGATTCTCTTTCTAGTAAGAGATGGTCAGGTTATAGAACGTCAACTTTGATCGAATCTTAGATTCGGTGGTTAACAAAGCAAGTTGAGTATGTCCTTTGGTATTTTGAGAGAACGAGGAATAATATGTGGACATATTCATGTGTGAACTTGGATATGTGTGATACACTGATTTTGATTTAAGTCAGATTGAGGATGATCGTTAAGTCGATCTTGGGCTCAGTGTTTACTCTTGTGTTGAAGCTATTGCCTGGAGAAATCCAGCAACGCCAACTCGACTTTAAATAGTTGGGTGATTAGCGGCTTTTGTAGTAGCTAGAGATGTGATATAGCTTAAGGATTTCCTTTTCATATCTGGGAGTGATTCTAGATTTGGAAGCCGATACCACATCATTGTGCAAACGATGAAGGGGTAGCTTATAAGGTTTTTCGAAATCACTAGAGGTCAAAAGCATATTGGGAAAGTACCACATGATTATATGGACCGGTAACGTTTCGATTCTACGGATCGTCTCGAGCCGACAACCTGACTAATCAATAAGACCCATGATATTTAGATGTAGGTACTCCCCGAGTCACTGACCTATCCTACGAAGGCACACACTGAGTGTACTTTGTCATCTACAATGGTTATGATATGCTTAATGGGTACTAGAATACGGGATGGGTCTCCATTGCTTTAGAGCAAGTGGGAGATGTAGTTTGTTGTAGTTTAAATAATAGGGTGTGCTCTAAAACAATTAATCACATGCTTTCGTGCAAGTGGGAGATTGTTAGGTGTAATGCCCGAAAGACAATTTTGTAATTGTTTTATTTAATAAATGAAATGATATTATTATTCATATTTATTATTCTCATATTCACCGATGTGACAATAGTATTTACACTACAGAAAAACCTAAAGTATGTCGTTTATGTAATCACTTAACTCAGTGTATGGGATATACACGGGAGGATTGAGTTAGTGAAGATGTACTTAAAATACAATTAGCCCGTAGTGAAGTTAATCGAGAGTATCGGGTCTCTCCTTTAACGTGCTATTAATGCGCCCAGAACACAATAGGTGTGATTGTCTTATCCGGACTTTCGGTTAAGAGAACCTAATGGGGCATTTATATATGATAGATATATCATATATGAAATTTGGACCGATTTGATTGGAGTTCACGATATAATTCCGTAATCGAGAAGTCTTATCGAATCAATCGATGATCATATTTATGGATATATCTTAATCTCGAGGTGATCATCACGGTCAACAACTTGAATCGGTATGAGGTTTGACTTGGCGGTTAAGGATTACACCGAGTCGTGATCCGAATTACCCCATCTTGGCATTGTTTGGATTGAGTGAGTAGTACGTGTTATCACAGATACGGAATCCATTCCTTCCATTTATGGAAGTAGATAGACGATTCCTTATTTGTTAATCCTAGAAACTAATCGATCGCGCGAGTTCATATTACACTGATTAGCTACCAGTGAGGTGTATGAATTAATTGATCACTAGGGGGTTAATGGTAAATAATGATAAGAGGTTCTGAAAAGGGTTAACGGTAACTTCCCGATTTAGAATGAACAGTCTATGGAGGATTAATCCATATGTAATGATTATATCAATGGACGCTTATTATCATTCTCGTGAGGAGATAAATATAATCTTATAATCGGAGGAGTGCAGTCACGGGATTATGGTGGCATATTCTTATGATTGATTTATCGAATATAATTATGCTGTTCGTAAGATAATTATTTATTTGATTTATCGGTGCCGCTGATTATTAGTCCATGGTCCCCGACGTGCCTCCAAATATAGCATAGCTATTCTCGGACGTCGAATCCTAATAATATTAATTTAGTTCTTATTAGAATTTAATTAAAATGATATGTGAATTAATTGTTTAGTGAACTATTAAATTAGTTGGGCTAAATAATTAAATATGTGAAAGAGGCATTTTTCATAATCTTGGCCAATATTAGTGATATGGCCGAAATTTATAATTGACTAGGTCAATAAGAGGATTTCCGGCCTACACATGTTTTAGGAAACAAGAAATTAGTTTTTTTGAAAATTAATAAGACATGTGCACAAAATATTTATTGGATAAATATTTATGGTAAGAAATAAAGATAAATATTATTCTAGATTTATTCTAGAATATTATGGGATTATTTTTATTTATTGGATTTATTTATTTGCAAAATAAAATCCTTGGAGGACAAGGATTACTCTCCTATATAAAGAGAGTTCTCCCAAGCCTAATACACTAAGCATAATTTCGACTTCACCTCTTAGAGAGGAGAAGAAATATTTTTCGGCCAAGGGGAGAATAGGGGAAATCTTGGAGGTTTTCCGGGTAGCATATCGGAAGGATTCGAGACGAGAATTTCCTTCCACCGGGAGTTGCTCGGATCACACGTGCGAAAGATCGTGGTGCTCTTCACACCTTTGTTTGTTCTTTCTATTGCGGCTCTTCTACTTGGATTTTGAGATCCAAGAGGTATGTTCTACAACCCCCTTGTAGATGTAGATCTAGTTATTTTATTACGTGTAATTTATAGATCTAGATCCTTAAATCGCTTCCGTTGCGGAGGATATTACTAACAGTAACGTCCTTAATGTCAAAGTGTGATAGAGAAACCATGATAGTGATTATGGTTGATGAGATCTCTAATAACTTTAATAAGTTTGATATTTAAATGTCTCTAGTCTTAAGTACTGTCTGGGACATTGATAGTATAACTAGACTAGCACGTATTGGATGTCTTCTATCTTATAGAAGGTAGGGATAGATCTCATCTATCGAAGTGTAGAGACACTTGGACTGTACGTGGAAATGTATTGGAGAATGCGTACGTTAGACTGACCCACTTACATTAAGTGTCACACTATGTGGCGGTTGTGTAATTATCCTTTTGACCGGAGTCTTCATGGCATCACGGTGTGGATTGTCATGCTTTGTCACTATTGAGGTTTCCCTATCCACGGGGCGATCATGCGGTAGTGATTGGGTGTGATATTGAAACATGCGGAGTATACATGATTGGTCGCCCGGGAATCGCGTATCCTATGATTGGGATCGAATATCCGAAATGGCCTTCTTATAAGGAATGTCTAGCTCTCGAGAATCTTTGTAAAGTGGGAGTAAATGTGTTATTCCGAGAGAGCGTGATATCCAGATTATAAGATACGATCGTTAATATATTGACACTCGAGATACGATCGTATGTATATTATTACAGCGGTAGGATTGTAAGTTACACGGTTACTGCTTCACATGAAAGGTAGTAGTCATTGCGTTTTGACTCTTCCAATGATTGGGGGTCACGGTGTGTTGCTAGACGCTATCCCGTGATCGTTAGGCATGAAGGGCATTTTTGTAAATTGCACTTGTGTCTACGGCCAACATATTTGGAAGCCTATCGGGTCACACACACATATGAACATCGAGTCGGATTAAAATGCGGTTATAGCTGATAACCAAATAAGGAAAGTTTATCTCAAATACTATAAAGGTTATAGTGGTAAATTAATACAGTAGTATTTATTTATTATGAATAAATAAAATACGTGATATTAATTATACATAAATTATATTAATTAATGAATATTCCGGATGCCAATTAATTGACATATGGGGCGCCACATCTTGGGTATAAGATACACATGGATTGTGCACTTTAATTAATGAGATTACCATAATATTAATATTGGATATTAATTGATTTTGGAAAAATAGATTTATGGTAATAAGATAAATATAATCAATATAAGATATTGGCAATATTTAGATTTTATTTAATATAAGATATTATAATAAAAGAGATAAATCAATCTAATTGATTTTCCTTATTTTATTGGAAAAATGTTTTCTTCTCCTTCACTCATCATAGAGGTGCCACTTTGCCTATATAAAGGAAGTGGGTGTCAAGATCTTTTGTACATCATAATTGCAAGAGCTTATAGTTCTTGTGTAAAATAGAGAGCTTCCAATAGAGAGTTTGAGAGAGAGGAAAAAGGCTAGTCTAGCAGCTGGAGTTTTTCCGATAGCAATCCAAGGAGGATTCCGGCGAGGAGTACATGTGGATTAATGATAGAGGCCAGACACGTGGATGGCTTGCGCACTGTACTACTCTCTGTTGACGGTCAAAGCGACGATTTTATTGATCATCCAAGGTATAACCATCAAACTACTTAACGTGTTTATTACATTAAACGAAGAACGATCTAGAAAAAGAAATCAAAATTTTAAATTTCGTTGCGTTAAACTAGTGATTTCCTAACAATAACAAAGATGAAATTATGATGGGAAGAGTATCATTTTGTAAGTATACGTACTTCAGATGAGATGGCAAAGGTTTCAACGTTAAGTTCCTTTGTGGCTTTTCTAATGATGACCTTAACGGCTTACCAGTCAATTATAAGTCAAAGAACTTGTGCCACAAAGGTCTATGAATGGTTCCTCCTAAATCCATAGAAGATATAGGTTCTATTTCTCGCACTTGACCTTCGCTACACCCAGGCTAGGTTTCCTCATAACTTCCTTCTTCCTTCAAGAGTAAAGTCTCTGCAACTTCAGGGTCTAGTGCCACTTGGTGATATAATTCCAAAATAAGCTCATCTATGGCATCTAGCATGTAACATGCTTCTCCTTCATCTTGTGCATACTTAATAGAATTCCTCACATTGAACACTACTTTGTTCTCATTCACTCTCAAAATCAGCTCACCCTTATGAACATCTATCAATGTCTTACATGTTGCTAGGAAAGGTCTTCATAAGATCAATGGAACATCGTGGTTAGCTTCCATATCTAGCATCACAAAGTCTACAGGGAATACAAACTTATCAACTTTCACCAAAACATCCTCCACCACTCCACACGGTTGCTTCATAGACCTATCAGCTAATTGAAAGGTTATAGATGTCTCGTTCAACTCTTTCATGCCTAACTTATGAAAGATGGATAGTGGCATAAGATTGACATTGGCTCCAAGATCACACAATGCTTTGCTTAGGCATACTTCTCCAATTGTATAAGGTATGAGGAAGTTCCCAGGATCTTTACATTTGGGAGGCAATTTGCGTTGTAAAACTGCCGAGAATTCCTCGTTAAGGCAAATTGTCTCAAGGTCTAACAACTTCCTTTTGGTAGAGATTGCTTCCTTCAAGAACTTCGCATACTCTGGCATTCCGGCCAAAGCTTCTACCAAAGGTGTATTCACTTGCAACTTCTTAAACATTTCTATGAACTTTTTATAATGAGCATCATCATTATTTGGATTATATTTCCTAGAGGATAGGGTACAGTAGCAAGATTAATAGTTACAGTTCGTGAAGACTTACCTGCTGACTGCTGCTGCCCTGCCTGCTTGTCTGTTGAATTTTCAAACTCTCGGTTTACCGGAGTGGTGTCCCGGTTTACCGGCCCCTCTTTTTCTCCAGATTCTACTGCATTCTGCTGCTGACTGCATTCTGATTCTTCCTGGATAGTTGGTATAACTGGTCCAGGTAGTCCTTTCTGCTTCTAGTCATGATTGCATTCACGTCCTTCGGGTTCTTCTCAGTATTACTTGGCAATCCTCCCGGATGATGGGCTGACACTTGTTCGGCGATCTGCCCCACTTGGTGCGATAGATTCTTCACTAAACCTTCTTGATTGGTCAGTCTTATATCATTTTTCTGACAATATGTGGTGAATTTTGTATTCAGCTCAGTTATGGATTTCGTAAGTTGATTGACCGTGGCGGTCACAGTTGAGCTAATTTTATCCATGGCTACCTCCCAACCACCGGACTTGTTGAATTGAGGCATGAATCCACCAGTTTGTCTCGGTCTCCCTCCACCATTAGAATCACTTTGTTGAAAACCCCCGGTAGGGTCACTCAGTCTAAAACCAGGGTGGTCATGAGAACCTGGGCGATATCTGCCCCTATAAGGATTTCCTTGCCTCCCTATATTGTTCACGTCCTCAGTGTTGGTTGCTTCAATATCTTGTACTTTCTCAACCTTGTCAATTCGATCTTGCATATCATCTATCTTCTCATTCATTGCTATTAGCTGGTATAAGATCTTTTGAGAAGTATCTTCTCCAAATACGCCTTCAGCTACTTTGGCGGTCTCAAGTTGATGCGTTCCCCATTGACTGGTAAGTGCAATTTGCTCCAGTTTTTCTTCGGCTTCTTCAGGTGATAGAAATGTAAAACATCCATTGTTCGATGCATCTACCCTCATTTGCTCACTTGGCCACAATCTGTGATAGAAGCTATGCATTCGTACGGGCAAAGTGATATCATGGTGAGGGCATCTCCTTTGTGCTTCCTTGAACATTTCCCAAACTTCTTCAAAAGTTTAAGTGGGTTTCTGCTTGAAATTCATGATGTCTTGTCTCATCCGTAGTGACTTCCCAGGTGGGCAGTGCTTGTTCATCAAACTTTTGCAAACAGATCGGTCTAAGTTTGGATCGATCCCGGTGCTAGAGACAATAACCATATCTTCGCTTTGTCTTTCAGAGTGAATGGAAACAACTTCAGCTTGATGTTATCTTCAGGCACTCTTACTAGTTTGACTGTGCTAACTTTCTCCAAGAAGTTGATGACATGTACACTAGGATCTTCGTTCGGTACTCCATGAAATGTAGTGTAATTGGTCACCATCTGTATCACATTTGGTTTTGGATGAAATACCTCAGCCGCATTCTATGGCTGAGCAATTGCCGGCATGAATTGGTCAATCGTCGGCATTGCATAACACTGTAGAGTTCTCATATCTGCTTGTACCACAACTCTTGCACCATTTTGTCCGTTCTGCGCCATGTTGGTCTCTGTATCCTCCAAATGTGGAATCTCTTCTTCCCTCTCGCTGTGATCTTCTTCGTGTGAAATCACGTCGTCCGCCAGCCTAACAGATTTCTCTCGAGTTTCCTTTCTCTTTTGCTTTGCAAACTTTTCGATCTCAGGTATAAATCTCTCGAGTTTGGCAGCTGAACATCGTGTAGCGTACTTTAAGACAACAAAAAGAAAATAAAATGTTAGTGACTTGCCTCGGCGGCTGTTACACACATCAAACTCAAAAGTACAGACTCTGACTACTGACTCGACGCTGAACTAAAAAAACGATTCTGCCAAAACTGGGACCCTCAGTTTACCGCAGTATACCCTCGGTAAACCGGAAGCAATTTTTTCCAGATTTTAACAGAACTGACTTTATACGACTCCAGTATAAACATACAATAAAAAAGACTCAATTAAACAGACTCGATTATATACATACACTCAATCTCAAATAAAAAGTATTCTTGACACGAGTCCCCGGCAACGGCGCCAGAAAATCTTGATCGCGTGCAAAGCACTTACTAGCATTAGGACTAGGTCTATCGTAGTAGAGTACTGGTGAGTCAAGGTCGATCCCACAGAGACTTGTAAGAACGTTAAATTATCAAGATTGAGCTTGTCACAATTAATGGTCTACGACCAACTATAGTAAAACTGGTCTCACACACTAACAATAACACGCTAGTTCACACGGAGTAAACAAGAGTTTCTAATATATTAGTTCAATTATGAGTAATTAGTTATTCCCCCTCCCCCCACACATGCAATAGTCCTCCCTATTGGTGAATTTTAATTCATTGTTCAGCTACGGGTACAACTCCTAACCCTATCTACTCCGACCATGGTAGTAGACAATCTATACGCAAACTACCCTCATTACTTGGTCCGTAATAGCCCATACGCATAAAGAACTAGAGTTGTCGGTATCGAGCGCTAACTCATACCGCAAACCCGCCTAGACAGCTGTCGACACTGATCAGCACGTTCCTAGGGTCCATCAAGATAATGTCCAAATTAACACTTCACTATTCGTATTTTATGCTAACTTTACGATGACATGCAAAAAGTTGATCAGGCTACTAACATGTAAATTAAATCTATCGATCAACGTAGCTGGCACCGATTATCATGAATTAGTAATTTACTAGGTATTCAGATCTAATGATATAGACCGTCGCAGATCTGAAGAACGCAATCACTATTTCATGATTATTCATCAACGAATTAGATCTATAACACATGGGGTAAAACTAACTACTACATAATTAAACTAAATATGCAATTAAAACATGCTAGTCAAATAGAACAACGATAGATCTATAACTTGGAAAAGATAGAAAATCATACCCTCGAAGACGAGCGTAGATCTCCCTCGGATCTCACCTTAGGCGGCGACTCCGTCGTCTCTCCTACCAGAACTCATAAAATAAAGAAAATAAAGAACAAGAACTTTTATTGCATAATAATTGTAGTAGTTGTGTGGTACCAATGTTACATTGACTTCGGAGGCGATGCCTCTTATTTATAGCTACCTAAACCGACTTAGAAACACCTAGTTCTATCCCTCGTCCAAGAAAACGTGTTTCGGAAAGATCTGGAACCTTGGTAAGTCAGTGCCTATCCTCGGTAAATCGAGGGCAATTTGTCCTTTTTTCTCTACCGGCTTAGCTTGGAATGTTCTGGAATACCATAGGCCCAATCCTTTCATTCGGTCCACTCTAGATTCGTCCATGATGCTCAGCCCAATATTTCGTATCCTGAAAATAATCAAATAATGCACAAAATAATATTGAAATAAGGAAAATAAATGCTAAGTGCAGATTTCTCGACTCACGAACCCGACATATGCTATTCAACTTAAATGGTTTATATTTATAGGTCGAACAACTTTTTTTAGCTCATAATGGATAGAAGGGTTGATGCCATAGGATAGACTATTTTAACCATCATCACACAGCAGTTGGAGCAGCCCAAAAAGAGGATAAAATCTTTAAGCTTATCTATTACGCCAGCCGTACCCTCAACAGTGCCTAGAGGAATTATACGACCACAGAAAAAGAACTCTTAGCTGTTATCTTTGCATTTGACAATTTTTGACCATATCTGATAGGATCGAAAGTCACTGTATTCACTGACCATGCATCTTTGAAATACCTTTTAACTAAGCTAAACTCCAAGCCGAGATTGTTGAGATGGATTCTACTCTTACAAGAGTTTGATGTTGAGATTAAAGATAAAAAGGTATCTGGGAACCTGGTGGCTGATCACCTGTCGAGATTAACTTTGCTAGAAGATGAGCAACCGACTGAAATCAAGGAGAGCTTTCCCAATGAACAAGTTTTTGCCTTCTCAGTAGTGGCTCGAGTTGAATCTCAGCCCCAACAAAATACATCAAGAGTAGGCAAGGTATACCCTTGGTTTGCTAACATTGTCAATTATCTAGCAGGAAGATACCTACCACCGGAATTCACGAATGCGGATAAGAAGAAGTTCTTTACGGATCTGAAGCATTATTATTAGGACGATCCCTACCTATACAAAATGTGCCCTGATACTATTCTTAGGAGATGCATCCATGATGACGAGATTCCAAGTATTTTGAGCCAATGTCATTCTAGAGAAGTTGGAGGTCACTATGGGCCGGACAAGACAACAGCAAAGGTACTGCAGTGTAGATTCTATTGGCCGACAATTCATAAATATTCTTATGAGTTTACAAGAGCCTGTCATTCCTATCAAATAACTGGTAACATTTCCAAGAGGAATGAGATGCCACTGCATAGTATCTTAGAAGTGGAAGTATTTGATGTATGGGGAATTGATTTTGTTTGGCCATTCACATCGTCAGGATCAAATCGTTACATCCTAGTAGCAGTTGATTATGTTTCCAAATGGGTGGAGGTGGTGGGCTCACCTACTGATGATGCCAGGGTTGTCCTGAGATTTCTTTAGAAAAACATTTTGACGAGGTTTGGAGTGCCTAGAGCCATAATTAGTGACGGAGGGAGTCATTTCTATAATAGGTTGTTTGAGAAATTGATGTTGAGATATGAGGTTAGACATAAGATGCAGCAGCGTATCACCCCCAGACAAGTGGACAAGTGGAGGTCACGAACAGAGAGATAAAGAGGATCTTAGAGAAGACTGTGAATCCAACTTGGAAAGATTGGTCTTTGAAATTAGATGACGCTCTTTGGGCGTACAGAACAGCTTCTAGGACCACGATTGAGATGTCACCATACAAGATAGTGTTTGGAAAAGCGTGTCATTTACCGGTAGAACTCGAGCACAGAGCGCTGTGGGCTATGAGATTTTTAAACATGGATGAAAGTTTAGCTGGTGAGAAGAGATTACTAGAATTGAATAAACTGGAGGAGTTTAGACTTCAAGCATATGAGAAAGCAAAATTTACAAGGAAAGAATGAAGCATCTGCACGATAAGAAGATTCTCAACAGCACATTTCACGTTGGAGATAAGGTGCTGGTATATAATTCGCGTCTTCGTCTTTTTCCTGGGAAACTGAAGTCTAGATGGTATGGACCATATGTAGTCACCAAAGTTTTCAATTCAGGAGCATGTGAAGTTAAGAATGAATACTCTGGGAAGACTTTTATAGTAAACGGCCACAGGCTGAAGCATTACCTAGAGCGCAAGTATAACCCTGAATTGGAAGTCTTTAGGTTGAAGGATCCAACATATGCATAAAGGAGCCTTATTAGTACAATCGAGCTGGCGACTATAAACTCAGAACTATTTCTAAACCCTTATTTATCTCTTTTGTTTATTTTATGTTATTTTGAGTCAATAAAGTAGCATGACAATCGCAAGGTTTTTTTCATCACATATATCTTCAGTCATATAGCTAGAGATATATGTGGGTTTTTCCTTCACGATTCTCATGTGATACCCTCGTAAAAGTTTTTGCATCTTGCTTAGGCCAATAAAGAATAAAGTGGCTTAAACTGTTTTTACGCATTCCTAAAGTATGCACAATTACCGCCACCTTATTTTCTTATTGCCCTTCGCATGTGACTCACAGTTTTTGGAAGTATTTTGGAAAGCAGTTAACAACTTGGAACATGGATGACCTAGGAGCTAATGATTCTACTCCGGGATTCACTTTGACTCAGCCGACCAATTCCAGAGCTAAGTACCTTTTCTTTTCTTTTCTTTATCATTAGTCATTGGGGACAATGCCTATAATAAGTGAGGGGTAGGCGGTCTAAGTTGGTTAATCGAAATGGGAATAATTTGAAATTTTAACACTGTTTTTAGCTTGCCTATTACACATTCCGAGTAAGGAATCGGTAGAAAAGGAGCCCAAGAACGATTTGAAGTTAGCTATAGCGTATTCAATTTAGTATGGAAGAATGAGCATATATTATGTTGCATGAAGTAGTAACTTATTAATTGTTATTCTATCATTGCACTCAATTATTTGAGCGCATAATCTGAGTGAGAAGTGTTTGAGATTTTATGATAAGTTGTTTTAACCGGGAATCATTATTTGTCTGTCTATATACTTTAACAAATTGTTGTAGGACAAGGGAAGCAACTTGAATGCCACAAAAGGTAACGTGAACAAAACGGGATTGTGAGAGAGAGAGAGAGAGAGAGAGAGAGAGAGAAAAGAGTGAGGAGCCGATGGAGCGTAAAACACACAGCTATTGCAAAAACAAAATACAAAAAAATAAAAGAAAAAAATAAAAAAATAAAGAGAAAAGAATAAAAACAAACGAGGACCTAAGAGTAATACTCGGTCCCCAAGTCCGCCCCGCCCGATTAAGGTACCATGTTGTGTAACCAAGTCTGAAAGCAAGATGAGCGAGTGTATGTGCAGGTAAGTTAAGATTGTGGGGTTAATACAACTTGATTCTTTTCACGAACGCACTATCACGAAAGATTCATCACACGACACATTGATGCGTGGTAGGTAGTGATTAATGGGGAGCTTATGGATTGTTGTTTGATATGTGTTCTGCCGGAAATATTTATTGAATATGTGGTACTTGATGGGGATTGCTCTTGGAGGTACATTCCGCCTTGATACTCTGCTCGAGGACGAGCAAAGGGCTAGTGTGGGGTAGTTGATGACGCTTAAAATAGTCTATCCTACATCATCAACATTATGTCCATTACAAGCTAAAAATAGTTGTTTCGACCTATAAATATGAACCATTTGAGTTGAATATCATATGTCGGGTTCGTGAGTCGAGTATTTTGCACTTAACGTTTATTTTCCATATTTTGATATTATTTCGTGCATTATTTGATTATTTTCAAGATACGAGATATTGCGCTGAGCATTGTGGACGAATCTGGAGTGGACTGAATGAAAGGATTGGACCTAGGTATTTCAGAACCTTCCAAGTTAAGTCGGTAGAGAGAAAAAGACAAAAGTACCCTCGGTTTATCGGGAGATACCGCCGACTTACCGAGAGTCCAGAATCTTCCGAAATGCGTTTTCTTGGACGAGGGGTAGATCTAAATGTTTCTAAGTCGGTTTATGTAGCTATAAATAAGAGGCTTCGCCTCAAAATTCAGTGTAACAGTAGTACCTCTAAACTTTTACAAGTATTATGCAATAAAAGTTCTTTGTTCTTTATTTTATTTTATGAGTTCTGGTGGGAGAGACAACGGAGTCGCCGCCTAGGAAGAGATCCGAGGGAGATCTACACTCGTCTTCGAGGGTATGATTTTCTATCTTTTCCAAGATATAGATCTGTCGTTGTTCTACTTGACTAGTATGTGCTAATTGTTTATTTAGTTTAATTATGTAGTAGTTAGTTTATTTTACCCTATGTATGTATAGATATAATTCGTTGGTGAAGGAATCATGAAACAGTGATTGCGTTCTTCAGATATGTGACGGTCTATATCGATAGATCTGAATACCTAGTAAATTACTAGTTCATGATAATCGGCGCCAGCTACGTTGATCGACGGATTTAATTTACATGTTAGTAGTCTGATCAACTATTTGCATGTCATTGTAAATTAGCATGAAGAACTGTTAGTGAAATGTTAATTAGGACATTGTCTTGATGGACCCTAGGAACGTGCTGGTCATGGTCGATAGCTGCCTAGGAGGGTTAGCGGTATGGGTAAACTCTCAATACCGGCAACTCTAGAACTTATTGCGTATGGGCTATTACGGACCAATTAAGGAGGGTAGATTGCGTATAGTTTGTCTGCTGCTATTGTCGGAGTAGATAGGGTTAGGAGTTGCACCCGTAGATGACAATGAATTAAAATTTACCAACGGGGAAGACTATTGCATGTGTGGGGGGAATAACTAATCACTCATAATTAGACTAATACAATAGAAACTCTTGTTGCTTCGTTTGAACTTGCATAATCTGGTTAGTTTATTGTTACCGATTTTACTTCTGTCAATATTATAGTTGGTTGTAGACCGTATTAGTGACAAGCTCAATCTCGATAATCTGAGTTCTTACGAGTCTCTATAGGATCGACCTTGACTCGCCAGTACTCTACTACGATAGACCTAGTCCTATTGCTAGTAGAGGGGATGGAACGGGGAGGGCATCCGGAAAGAGGGAGGACGGAGGGGGGTCGGACGGAAAAAGAGGGACGTGGAAGGAGGAGAGGGGATCGGCTGAGAGTAAGAAAAACTGAAAGGAGAACCCAGAGAATCATAAACACTTTGATACCATGATATAAAAGATTTGGAAAGATAATTTTATTCACACCTGAAACGTATACGGTATGGGTTACATATATAGTACAAGTTAGAGCATTCTAGAACTAGTAATAAATACAAAAGAATATTCTACGGATAATTTATAATTAATACATAGTATCTACAATTAATGTGTGTATATTGCTAATAGCGTGTGTATATATATAACTATGTGTGTCTTTTTTATTATAGATTTGAATGTTGTATATATTCCGATAAAAAATCCGTTGCAATTGATCTTTTATCGATATCTTGTAAAAAATAAGTGTTGCTTGAGTTTGTAAATTAGATAATCTGAAAAGATATTTCAAGGTAAATGCTCTTATAGCACGTGCATCGGATAATCTTAATGAATTATCTATTTTACAGTTTCAAATACTGTGTTTTCGAGTTAACAGAATTTTTATCCAAGATAAAAAATGCATAAGATTCTCAATATTACAAAATTTGGATTAATGTGGTAGGTGTAATCTGTATTATACAGTTTAAAATAGAGTATATGATGCAGTTTTTTTTTTTTTAAATCTGAACGTTGAAATCTCTAAAATACAGTTTTAAAACACTTACAATATCTACTAAAGTGTTCTTAGAATCCACATTAGATGATACTCTCCTTTCGTCTGAAAATATAAGATCTTTTGACTTTTTTTTATTTTGTTCCATAATACTCATTTCGTCCAAAATATAAGTTTGTTTAACATTTTTGTCTTGTCTCATAATATGAGTTCATTTAAAGTACCAATGAAGCATTTAATATATTTTTTACCCCATATTTATTATATATCCAACCCATTTTCATTATTTTACAACTATTGAATTAATGTGAGTCAAATGGTATGGACTTTTTTCGTTAAAATTTATGACATTTAACTACTTTCTTAAACTATGTGAAAAGTCTAAATTGAGTTATATATTGAGACAAAGGAGTTGACACCTTTTAGAATACAAATGAATCATTTAGTACATTTTTATTTTCTCTTACCCCTACTTTATTATCCTTTGAGAAATTTTTCATGAATTTATAACCAATGCATTAATAATAGACAAATACTTATTATGTTTCAAAATATAAGTTATTTTGAGTGTTTTCACGCATATTAAAAAATAGCATATTACCATAAATTTTAAGGAGAAATGACTAAAATATCTTTGAGTAATGACGATACCGAAATATTGTCGGATGATTTGAGTGGGTAATCGGACTTCCGTGGGGGAAAATCCAACTACTAAAACATGGGATTTGGGTGTTTGTTTATGGCTGCATCGGTAGAGACTGTCTACGTACTCTTCTATTGTAAGGGATCAAGACAATGAACGCAGTTCTGCAGTTGGAGGATGAGAATCCTTACATAGACGCATGGCAGAGGAGTTATTGTACGAATCCCTGATCTTAAAACCTGCGATTGAGGGACATAATGATGTCAGACGTGAGGCAATCATGGCTCAATGAGGCTGAGATCATGGAATGTGTATAAACGTGGATTTGGGTCAGTTATCAAGAATCAATCATGGGATCATGCCTCATTATGTCATATTACTGCTTCTGAAAGGTCGGGAATGACCTATTCTGCTGAAGAGTGAGTTGTTTGGCTAGGTTGGCTTCCTGATACTCGGGGCAAGGCTTATAAATTGTTGATAGCGACCTTCATGGGGTCGGCTTTGTTGAATAGGTGTCCTAAACCCAATCGGGTTGGACCGGATCCGACCGGGTCGGGTTGTTTACAGTCTATTTAAGTTCATTTAATAACTTTTTTTGGTTAAAGGTAAAAAATATTATAACCGAGGTGTGCAAAGTACTAGAAATTACATCCTAAACAGAATTTAGAACTAAACTAACACCTACATAGTGTTGAAAAGAGGTTAGATTTGTTGATTCCAAACTGCATAAGACCCCTGAGATTATATGCAACAAGAAACAACAGCCACTAAACACTTAACAACACCCAAAAACTGTCAAAAGGGGTCATGTGAGAGCATAACTCACAGAGCCTATCCCAAGGTGTGTAGAGAAACAAAATAATCTCATACATCCACCAACAAAACCTACTAGAAATCACAAAAGATATACAAAACCCTAACATCAAGGGGTGAAGATATACAAAGGAAAAGCAGCCTGCATTATATAATAGATGTGAGTTTTAATACAATGCAGTACATCTGTGATCTTTATGTTAATACCATCAAAAATTTCTTGTTTCTCATATGCCAAAGCCAATACACCACAACAGAAACAGAAGCAGATCTTGCTACATTCCCATGGGAAGTAGCCCTACATTTCCTACTAATCCATCTAACTGCACCAGTAACTGTTTCCAGACTTCTATTAATGCCTAACCACAGCCTGACCTTGCCCCAAACCATACAAGATATGGGACACTGGGAAAAAAGATGAGCGGCTGATTCATTTACCAAACCACACAGGGAGCAGACCTTATCATCAAAGTGCAGTTTATCAGTGGTCAGAAGGCAGTTCTTCATAGCCATCCATAGAAGAAAACAGTGTTTAGGTGTTGCCCTAGGATTCCAAACAGTTCTGCACCACCAGACCTTTTCACCATGATGCCTGAAAAAATCATAAGCTTTAGAAGGCCTCAACTTTGATCCAATGGACCAAGATTGCAATAAAGAAACAACAACAGCAACAGAACCAGCCTGTACAAGTATCATGTCCCTGATCTTAAAAATTGCCTTGATAAGAGCAGAAGCACCCTGCTTACACTGATACAACCACAAATCCACATTTTTCAAGTACATTTCACTGATCCATTTCACCCAAAGGCTATCCTTTTTACAATGGAAGTTCCATAGAATCCTACAAAGAAGTGCATGATTCCAGGCTTCAAGCTGAAAGATCCCCAATCCACCCTCAGATTTAGGCAGACATACCTCCTTCCAACCAACAAGAGATTTCCTAAGGGAATCACAAGAACCACCCCACAGAAACCTCCTGCACATTTGATCCAACTTCAACTTGACACTACTAATTATAGGGTAAATCCCTAGCCAAAAACATTCAACTCCTTGAATAACAGAAAGGACTAGTTGTAGCCTACTAGCATAGGACAATGAGGACCCTTTCCAGTTGCCAAAGTACTTCCTCAAAGATATAAATAAAGGATCATAATGCACAACATTTAATCTGACAGCACAAAGAGGAATACCAAGGTACCTGATAGGCATAGTACCTTCTTTCAAACCAGTTATTTCCAAAAGCACCTCATTGTTGTAATCATCCAAACCAGCACAAAACATCTCAGATTTTTGCATATTAGCCACCAGACCTGAGCACTGGCCAAAAACAGTAAGGCATTGCATCATAAGAGTGACAGAAATTGGATCACCCCTAGCAAATAACATCAAATCATCTGCAAAAGACAAATGATTAATTTTCAGGTTTTGACAACCATTATGGAAGTGGAAATCAGAATCCTCTCCCAAAATCCTCAACATTCTAGAGAAGTACTCCATGCCAATAACAAACAGAAAAGGGGATAGGGGATCACCCTGCCTCAAACCCCTTTTTCCAGGAAAGAATCCCTTCATTTCACCATTAATAGAAATAAAAAAAGAAGCAGTGGTAACACATAGCATAATCCATTTCACAAATCTTGCAGGAAAGCCAAAACCCTTCAAAACAGACTCTAAAAAGGACCAGTGCACTGAATCAAAAGCTTTTTTGATATCCACTTTTATCATACATCTAGGAGGTCCCCTGGTAACACTATATTTTCATATCAGCTCCTGACAGAGGAAGATATTATCAGTCATAGCCCTACCATCCATAAAACCAGTCTGTGATTCATCAATAAGATCAGGAAGACAAGCAGACAATCTTGAAGCTAAGATTTTGGAAATCACTTTGTATATAACATTGCAACATGAGATTGGCCTGTAATCTCCAACAGAAGTAGCATGAGTAGTTTTAGGAATCAAAGCAATAATGGCATGATTAACCTGTTTCAGAATAGCATCATTGTTAAAGAATTCCATAATAGCATTGGTGAAATCAGATCCAACAATATCCCAAGACTTCTTAAAAAACCAGCAGAAAAACCATCAGGACCAGGAGCTTTATCGTCAGAAAAGGAAAACAGAGCCTCCTTCACATCCTAAGCAGTAACATCCTTCACCAGATAGTCCATCTGATCCCTAGTGATAGAAGGGCCAGCATTGACCACATCCAAATCTATAGGTGTAGCAGTGCCTTCAGTGCCTAAAAGATCAGTATAAAAACCAACAAAAGCATCTCCAATCTGATCATAAGAAGTAGTAAAGGATCCATCAGGGAGCAAAATGGAAGAAATATGATTTCTGACATTGTTCCTTTTGACCAAAGAATGGAAAAACTTGGAACCCCTGTCACTAAACTTCATGTAGTGTCCTTTGGCCTTTTGAGAAAGAAAGTTAGCCTCAACAGTTTCAAAACCAGAACAAACTCTTTTTTGCTCAACAATTTGTCCAGCTAAATCATAAGTAGGGCCTGAATTGTACAAGGACTGCAGTTCCCCCAAAACCTTTTGAGCATTCCCAGACTTGATTGAAATATGAGCAAAATGTAGCCTATTAAGCTCTTTCAAAGGCATTTTAAGTCTTCTGAACTTTTTACACAACTGATACATAGAAGTACCATAAACATCTTACCCCCAATTATCAGTCAGAACATCCATATAACTGTTATGTTGTATCCACATGTTGAAGAATTTGAATGGCTTTATTCTGGTCACAAAATCAGTAGTCAGAGAAATTCTACAAGGAGAATGATCAGAATGTAAACCAGCAGGATCAAAGAAGGCCAGGGCATTAACATTCCAGTCATACCAAAAAGCATTCACCATAACTCTGTCAATCCTAGAAAGAACACCAGCAGAAGACCAGGTAAAGAATTCACCAGAGGAATTCAAATCAGAAAGATTAGCATCAAGACAACAATCAACACCATCCTTCATTTCATAATCAGTGGGAATATTCCCATTCACCCTATCATCAACAGACAGCACAACATTAAAATCACCTAACACCATCCAAGGAAGAGAGGAACAGACACTAAGCTCTCTGATTATGTCCCACAGGCACCTCCTATGAACAATAGTGTGTAGACCATAAACAAAGGAAACCAAGAAAGAATCTCCAGTCACCAAAAGCTTCACTTTACAGTGAATCCATTGAGCATCAAGCTCCAGGACATCAACCAAAACAAAATAAGGGTCCCAAATAACTAGCCTCCTTTTATTGTCATGCTGATCAAAGTTGTTAACAGAATGCCAAGTAGGAATTTTGTTAGACAAAAAATTGATTAAACTATTTTGAGACAACTTGGTCTCAAGGATTCCAAATAAGGAAATCTTATGTTGCCTAAGGTATTTGACAACAATAGATTGTTTAGAATCCTTATTGAACCCTCTAACATTCCAGAAACCTATCATTTTTGTCTACCTAGAGGTGATCTACCCCTAGAGACATCTTCAGTAAAAATTTTACCATTTCCAGAAACACCAAAAGTGTTATGCCTGTTATTCTTCTTTTTCTTCTTGGATTTCTTAGAACCAGAAGCAGCATTTCCACCTTTGTTACCTAGATCATCCTTCTCTACCTCATCTGCCCAAGATTTGTGTTTGTCAGGAGAAAGCACATCAAAAGAATTAGCTACTAGAGTAGCAGGCTTTTCTGTATCCTTGCCTTTGTCAGTACCCTACTGAGTCACTTTCTCAGTACCCTGCTGAGACCCCTTCCCAGTAGCCTGCTGAGCATTAGCAGTTACATGAGACACATCAGTACCCTTGGCAGGAGCCTGCACAGTACCCTCTGCATATAAAATAATCACTTTCTTCTTTTTGGAAGGGTTAGGCTTGGAAGCACCAGGTTTTTTTGATCTTGCCACATACAAAGCTGGAACAGCAGCCTTAGAATCATCATGACCCTCTGCATTATGCCTTAGCTTGCTGGATTTAGTACAGAACTTAGGCCTTTCCTCATATAAAACAGGCTGCATTAAGACATTTCCATCATGCATAGTAATTGGAATAACAGAAGGCAGCTCCATCTTCAAATCAATCTCAACAAGACATCTTGCAAAACTCAAAACCTTCCTAGAAGCAGTGACTTTATCAGTATACTGAGGCCTTCCAAGAAACGAACAAATCTTACTCAAAGCTCTGTCCTTCCAAAGTCTAAGAGGAAGATTAGGCAACTGAATCCAGACAGGAACAACAGTACAAGCATCCTTACTAAAATTAAACATAACAGGCATCTTTTTTAGCAGCAAAGGCTTTCCAAAAGCATAGAAAGGACCAGCCTGTAAAACTTCATTAAGATCAGATTCCTGCTCAAATAGGAACACTATCCACCCAGAATTGTGATAATGATATCTGCATTTTCTTTGCCAAGCATTCACAATTTTCTGAACAGCATCTCTTCCTGGGAATTTGGAAGGAAAGATGCCAATAAGACTCAACTTCTCCATACTATCATCATTCAAATCTTCCTCCTAAAAAAAACAGTATCTTGATTGACACATTCCACATGATCTGTCAAAAGAACAACTACATCAGAGGGTTCTCTATTCTTCTTCACCATTTGTACCCAAGATACTACATCATCCAAAGCCTTTGTAGCATTCTTCCCCAAAAAATATCCAGAAGGAGTATCAATTTGGTCAGCACCAGAATCCTTTTCATTCTCCTTACTTGCAATAGAACCAGGATCCACCTCTAACTGAGTCCCCTGTTCTATCACACCACCAAAACCTAAAGTGGCAGCAACACCATCAGAAACAAGTCCTGCAACTGAAGAAGCAGGTTCTACTACACCTTCAGAAACAAGTTCAACAGATGCACGAACATGCTCAGCAGGTGCACTGACACTCTCAATAGTCTTTTCAGACACACCACCAATCTTAGCACTCTCAATCAAAGCAATATCAGACTGTTTTTCAACTTCTAACAACTCTGAAAGAGTAGCATTACCTGGCAAATCATCATCTGGCAAGACAGGCTTCTTTTTAACAATAGAAACAGCAGGAGTAACTAATCTCCCAGATTTCAACCTCATAGCCTCATAAACTCTAGGATTGCAACATTTAGAGACCGGTTCCTTTACCTCCATCCTAGCTGGAGTACCAACAACATCAGCCATTCTAGATTTAAGCTCAGCATCTGCTTGAATGGAAGAAACCGGGGGATCAATCACTAGAAGAGTTTCCAAAGTGTGAACAGACTAGCACGTATTAGATGTCTTCTATCTTTAAGGGTAGGGATATATCTTGTCTATCGAAGTGTAGTGACACCTGGACTGTATGTGGACGTGTATTAGAGAATGCGTACGTTAGACTGACTCACTTAACACACTATGTGACGGTTGTGTAATTATTCTTAGGACCGGAGTCTGCATGGCATCACGGTGTGGATTGTCATGCTTGACGCTATTGAGGTTTCCTTTAGCCATGAGGCGATCATGCGATAGTGATTGGGTATGATATTGAAGCATGCAGAGTATACATGTTAGGTCGTTTAGGAATCGCATACCCTATGAGTAGTAGTGAATATCTGAAAGGGCCTTCCCATAAGGAATGTCTAATTCTCGTGCATCTTTGTAAAGTGGGAGTAAATGAGTTATTCCGAGAGAGCTTGATATGCAGATTAAGGGATACGATCAAGATACGATCGTATGGATATTAGTACAGCGATAGGATTCTATTTACACGCTAACCGAGCACATGAAAGGTAGTAGTCATTGCGTATTGACTCTTTCGATGATTGGGGGTCATGGACGTGTTGCTAGACGCTATCCATGATCGTTAGAGGTGAAGGGTATTTTCGTAATTGCATTTTATGTCTATGGCCAACATATTCGGAAGCCTATCGGGTCACACACATATGAATATCGAGTCGGATTAAAATGCGGCTATAGTTGAAGACCAAATAAGGAAAGTTTTATCTCAAGACTATAAAGTAGTGGTAAATTAATATAGTGGTATTTATTTATTATGAATAAATATAATACAAGATATTAATTATATTAATTAAAGAATATTCTGGATGCCAATATTTGGCAATATGGGGCGCCACTTCTAAGTGTATTAGATACACCTGGATTGTGCAATTTAATTAATAAGATATCCATAATATTAATATTGGATATTAATTGATTTTTGGAAAATAGAATTATGGTAATAAGATAAAGATATTCAATATCGGATATTGGTAATATCTAGATTTATTTAATATTAGATATTAAAATAAAAGAGATAAATCTATTATAGAGATTTTCCTTATTTTATTAGGAAAAGAATTTCTCTCTCATCAATCTAGTAGGAAGCTAATCCCAATCAGTTTGGGAGAAGAGAGGGGCGCGCTCCACACCTCTATTTAAGAGGAGGTTGGCTAGCACTTTTGTACAACACAATTCCAAGAGCTAATAGTTCTTGAGAAAATAGAGAGCTTCTTAGAGAGTGTATTGTGAGGGAGAAAAAGGTCGACCTAGCCGTCAAATTTTTCTAATAGCAATCCGGGAGGATTCCGGCAAGGTGTTCGCATGGATAACTGATCGATGCCGGACGCTTGGACGGCTTACGCGCATCTACTTCTACCGGACGGTCAAAGCTTCGATCTTTAAGATCAAGAAAGGTATAATCTTTGTCCTCCTTGTTATATGTTTATTGTTAAACGAAGTCGATCCTTGGATCAGGAATCAAATTTTTATTTTCGCTGCGCTACTCGTTTAATTTCCTAACATGCTTATCATGTATTGAGTTGTTGATAGTTGAACCCCCCAAATACGGAATTATACTAGTCTGACCCACTTGACCATTTTGACCTTTAGGCCCAAAATGTCCTGATGATGTTGAAATCATCATTAGAGGTTCAATGGTGCACGATTGATGGATATTTGGCTTTTATGTAGGTTGTTATACGGATGGTAGCCGGTGAAGCACGGAGGCGATATGAGGAGTATGAGTGGGAGTTTTCACAGAGCTTTGGCCTGCTTTCTATTAGAAAAAAAAATAATGTCTCTCTCAGGTTACACAAGCCTTCCTTTTATAGGAGGAGGAAGCTTAGGAGCTAAGTAATGACAGGTGTTATATGACAGCTTAGTCACTAAGTTTACTTAGTAGCTAAGTAAACTTTAAATATCTGGACTGCAAGTGGATAGAATATCTCAGGGACGACCTCTTAGGATTGCATAGGTCACCAGCGTTATTGTCCTGCCTTGCTCTTGCTCCTTGCTGCTTCTCATCAAGCCTTGTGCAGCCTCTCAAGGACCTTTGTCCGAGGTCACGGGTCGGCCCCTTGATCTAGTAGTATTCCGGGCGGAGTTTGACAATCAGCGACCTCGACATGGTCGGTAAAGATCGCAACACCGGGTTCGCGGGCCTTTACTTGGTCCGGTGGGTCAAATAGGCTATTTCCGGGATCCACAGGTGGCGATATCATTTGTACGTATCAGTGGCCCCCTACTCCGTGCCTTGAGCCTTTTTCAGTGGAAATGTTTAAGCGTGGAGTAAAGTGAGCTCAAGGATTATTCAGTCTATTTGTGACCTCGTCGTCTGATGCGACTTGTTCACTTAGGACCGTACTTTTGAAGCGAGCGGCCTTGAAGCAACTTTGGGTCTATTTGCAACCTCGTCGTCTAATGCGACTTGTTCACTTAGAACTGTGCTTTTAAAGTGAGCGGCCTCGAAGCAACTTTGGGTCTATTTGTGACCTCATCGTCTGATGTGACTTGTTCACTTAGAACTGTGCTTTTAAAGCGAGCGGCCTCGAAGCAACTTTGGGTCTATTTGCGACCTCGTCGTCTGATGCGACTTGTTCACTTAGGACCGTGCTTATAAAGCGAGCAGCCTCGAAGCAACTTTGGGTCTATTTGCGACCTCGTCGTCTGATGCGACTTGTTCACTTAGGACCGTACTTTTGAAGCGAGCGGCCTCGAAGCAACTTTGGGTCTATTTGCGACCTCGTCGTCTGATGCGACTTGTTCACTTAGGACCGTTCTTTTAAAGCGAGCGGCCTCGAAGCAACTTTGGGTCTTTTTGCGACCTCGTCGTCTGATGTGACTTGTTCACTTAGGACCGTTCTTTTAAAGCGAGCGTCCTCGAAGCAACTTTGGGTCTATTTGCGACCTCGTCGTCTGATGCGACTTGTTCACTTAGGACCGTGCTTTTAAAGCGAGCGGCCTCGAAGCAACTTTGGGTCTATTTGCGACCTTGTCGTTGGCGAAGCGATCTATCCATCCATGGGCGAGTGGGGCAGTTCAATCGTCAGATCGTGGCTGGCATCAGCTTTCTTGGTAACCGTAAGAGCGTGGGTATTGAGGCTGTCTAGGTAACTGCCCAAATACGTGGGCGGATAACGGCTGAGTAATTGATTACGTGGGCATTGATGATCGCGCTTTAATGATGATGGTTTTTGAATTTCCAAAACTGAAAAAGCCGCGCAAACCTGGATCGTTAGATGGCTGCCCCCCTGGTCGTATGATCAAATTCCCTCTGCCTATATAAGGTTCTCATCATTCCAACCTTCATACTTTTCATTCTTTCTTTCCCCTACAGTTTTTCCTCTCGCAACTTTGCTTGTTACCGAGTGTGCAAAGGTTTTCCGGTGAGGGTTTTGGGGAGGATTTGGTTGTGGTTGAAGCAAGTTTGTGGTTTCAGACTAGGATTTGAAGATCCCGGTAACGAGTTTGAGGATTCCGACGGTTCTTCCGGCCGCCGATTTTAGCTTCTTCTCAGAAACAGGTAAATCCTTCTTCCCTTAACCTCTTTCTCTGTTTTTCTTTCCGTATTTCGATCCTTTTTAGCAAGTTTGATCCGCGGTGAGGCAATGCGTTCAACTTTAAGACGTTTTTGAGGCAAAAGTCTGGGTTTTTTGAGTTGACGCTTTCGTTTTGGGCAAGATTTTTCTGAACAGAGGAGGGGTGAGGCATGCCTTGAAACCTTATTACAGGTCTGAAAGCTCCACCTTTTCCTCTTGTTTTTGCAGGATGTCCGACGGAGAGTATTCTTTAGGGGGCGACTCCGAAGGGGATCAGGAGGCCTATGACTATGCACTGGATGTAGGAGAGGATGACCCTTCTAGCCCCGATGTATCTACCGGGGACGATCTGCTTGATGAGATAACCGGGGGAGAGGCCGCTGTTCAAGTAGGCGGCGATCCTTTTGGTTTAGACGTTATGTTCCCCGATCTAGAGCGGTGACGTAAAAGGAGTCGTAAAGAGATGGCCCGCACTCAAGGGACCAGTACTAGTGAGGCCGGAGGAAGGGAGACGCCTGATGTTGAAGATCAGGCCACCGGACCCAGCTCTAGTGGCGCCGCTGAGCATGACGAGGCATATATTGAAGACGCCGCTCTTCACGAACTCATAGGATCGAGCGAGGACGAGAACGCGCCTTTACCCCGTAAGGTTATCTGGGAGCTCCCAAAGAAACCAAAAAAGAAAAAGGACCCCAAAACAATGACTGTTGGTGAAGCGGCGGCGAAGGCAAAAAACCCGAAACCCAATAATCCTGAAGAGTTAAGGGAACCCTTCTGGCCGCGTATGAGAAGGCTCTGGAGGAGGAGTGGTGATGCTCCGCGACAGTGATGACCTTAACAACCTTCTCCGGCGTTGATACAAGATTGATACAAAAGTCTACAGGTTTTCTCTTTTTGATTATTCGAAGGAGGAGGATAAGTTTAAACCCGGAGACCGCGAGGATTATGTTTGCACCCGTCGTCCGGACGATACCCTGATCCTTCACTTCGATCATTTCTATGCCGGGCTCAGACCCCCTTTTGATCCTTTTTTTGTCAAGATTTGCGAGCTGATAGGAGCTCTACCCACTGATTTTGCTATTGGAGCTGTTATTTAGATTATGGCCTTCATTGTTATGTGTCGGACGATGAAGATGGAGCCTGCCCTCACTCTGTTGGGTCAATTCCACTTATTCTGCTCGATGGGCCTTTCGGGACAGATATCTTTGAGGACCAAGACGCCTCGCCTGCTGTTCTTGCTACCAAATAAGATTCATAGATGGCAAGAACGAGTGCTTAAAGTGGAGTCCAAATTACACAATATAATACAAATTATTTATGCATAGAAAAATTACACACACACACACACACACACACACACACACACACACACACACACATATATATATATATATATATATATATATATATATATATATATATATATATATATATATATATATATATGATGGGATTTAACCCAATTACCCGCTTTGACCCGCACCAAACCTGCTTCATTTCCTTAAAAAAAATTAAAATCATCATTAACTCTTATTTTCAATTCATTAACTTATATTTCAAATACTCCCAAAATTCAAAATTATTATTCAAATTCAAATTCAAAATATATTTCCTTTTATTTACGATTCCAAAAATACTGCATTAAATTCATATTTATTATTCAAATTTCAAATTTTTATTTCCTTTTACATATTCCAAAATGTGAGGATTTAGAGTCGGGAAATAATTATAATTATATATATATATATACTAGTCTAAAACCCGTGCATAATGCACAGGACGACTCAACTTCTTTAAACATATTGTCATAGTCTGACATGTGACTCAACAGGCACGACCCGGACCGAACTCCGGATTAGTCGGACCAGTGGGTTCTGGATACCGGGGGATTTAAGCAACAAAAAAAAGGACATCTGACATGTAATTAGTTAACATGAAAATAAGAACTTACAAAGCAATGTGAATGGAAAACCACAAAATAAAATGACGACATCATGCTTATGATGATCCGGAGCACGGTTATCACAATCCTTATATCACTTACAATCTCTACTTCAATATAAACTTCAAATCCGCGATCTGCATTATAATCATACAAAAAAAAACCACGTGTAAGACACCCAAAAATTAAAAAAAATACCTATCACAGGTTTTGAAATTTTGTCACAAAAAGAAAAAACAAACTTACTAAGCAACATGATTGGAAAACTCTAAAATGAAATGTCACAATGTATATGATGATCTGGGGCAGCAATATAACGATACCTTAAATCCATTACAATCTTTAGTTAATATAACATTCAAATCCTAATACTGTATTACGATCCTACAAAATAAAAAAAATAAAAACAGAATTTAGTTTTCTTTTTAAAAAACGAAAAAATAACCTTATCTTAGAACAATCACAAAAAGAAAATACAAAATGTAGATCGTAGAGACCAATGTTAGACAATTGTGGGAAATTTTCAACATAGAAGATTGAAGGAAGATAGAATCGATATTAATGGAATTATTGGAATTGTAAAATACTACCTAATATTATTTCCAAAATCAAAATTATATTCAAATTCAAAATTCAAATTATTGTTTCCTTTTACTTGACATTCCAAAAATAATGTATTGAATTCATAATTATTATTCTAATTCAAAATTCAAATTCATATTTTATTTTACTTGAAATTCCAAAATACTACATTGAATTAATAATTATTATTCAAATTCTTATTTCCTTTTACTTATCTTCAATTATTTCCTTTTACTTGAGATTCCAAAAATATTGCATTAAATTAAAATTTATTATTCAAATTCAAAATTCAAAATACACATTTTTATTTTCTCTTACTTGAGATGCCAAAAAATTTCATTAAATGCATAATTAGTATTCAAACTCAAAATTCAGGTTCTTATTTAGTTTTACTGGGATTTCAAAAAAAAAATTCATCAATTTCAAAATTATTCATTGATATATAGTTATTATTCAAATTCAAAATTCAAATATTTATTTCCTTTCACTTGAGATTCCAAAAATACTGCATTGAATATTCACATATGCATCCTTCATAAAATATTCACATATGCATTTTCTGCAACTCAACTTACCTTCCTTCCGGATCATCTTAATTTCTATATAATTTCATTTGTTTTTTGGGTTGAGAAATTATGATATCTATATAATTTTTTGTGTGTGTTTTTATGTGCAGATTTCCACCGATTTTGGGCATTACAATGATGGAGATTGTTAAAATGCCCAGAGATATTGCCTAAGTCGTAAATTCTACTCGGTAATTCAGATGTGTATTTTTTTTTTATCATTTTTATTAATTGATGAGAATAAGAGGTGGTGATTTTAGTGGAGTATTCATCCCTTAGAGAACATCTTAATTTCTATAGAATTTCACTTTTTTGTGTTGAGCATGTTATTATATATCTATATAGATATTGTTTAAAAAATTTCATTAATTAATATGAGATTGATAGGTAGTTATTTTAGAAGGGTCGTAAATTCATATTTATTATTCAAATTTCAAATTTTTATTTCCTTTTACATATTTCAAAATGTGAGGATTTAGAGTCGGGGAATAATTATATATATATATATATATATGCATCCTTCATAGCATATTCACATATGCATTTTCTGCAACTCGACTTACTCTTTCCGGATCATCTTAATTTCTATATAATTTCATTTTTTTCGGGTTTTTGAGAAATTATGATGTCTATATACTTTTTTGTGTGTGTTTTTATGTGCAGATTTCCACCGATTTTGGGCGTTACAATGATGAAGATTGTTAAAATGGCCAGAGATATTGCCTAAGTCGTAAATTCTACTCAGTAATTCAAATGTGTATTTTTTTTATCATTTTTATTAATTGATCCAAGAATGAGAGGTGGTGATTTTAGTGGAGTATTCCTCCCTTAGAGAACATCTTAATTTCTATAGAATTTCACTTTTTTGTGTTGAGCATGTTATTATATATATATATATATATCTATATAGATATTGTTTAAAAAATTTCATTAATTAATATGAGAATGAGATGTAGTTATTTTAGAAGGGTTTTCTAGGAGGTGCAAGGAAGTAAAAGAAATGAGAGCTTTTGCTGCAAACAATGTTTTTTGAGACATGTAGCTTACATGAGAAAATGGACAAAACTGAGGTATATAATAATTGTTTTTTTCTTTTAATATTGTTTTTTTTTACTTTTTCTTGCAATTCGACCATAGTTTTTATTGTTAGGTTGCTACTCTTGAATTTATTTTATGTTTAGGGGTATTTAAGAATTATTCACAATTTAAAGATTTTTATTTTTATTGTTTTGGCAAGGTGAATAATATAATTGTTCTTTTGATGTGGGATCAGTTGGTGGCTTGGTGCAGATTAATGGAATTTGAGACTGAGGTAGAAAATATGCGGCAATGATTACTTATTTGTTGTGGTTTAACCATGAGCTCTAATTGGTCGGAGGCATCATCTCATTCATCCGAAACGACAACTCAAACGGTATAATGATTTGCACTGATCGGTCTATATAAGCACACAAAAACAGAAAAAGGCCGTACGTGTGCCCATTTAAAAGTCTAACTCATTCAAATGTATATCACATCTCCAATAAAGGGTGCGTCAATTGGGTGAATTCCGTATAACATATCTCTTGATCGAGTTTACCTTCGTTTATGTAAAAAGTCTTTATACGATAATATTTTAATTTTGTCATCAGCAAAAATCAATATATCTAAGTTTTTCTAATCTTGATAGCTAGCTGTGTTAGTTCCAAAATTTACGTAGATGATAAGGAATGCTACATGTAACCTATGTTAGTTTTAGGATTTTCATATAACGTAGATCATATGGAATGCTACATTTAACCACAAATTACATGTTGATACAAAATTTATTTTGTAAAATATTACATGTTTATTCAATATATATATATATACATATATATATATATATATATATATATATATATATATATATACATATATATATATATATATATATATATATATATATATATATATATATATATATATATATATATATATATATATATTATATGTTCGGTGTATATTGTTTTTAAAGTTGAACACCATCCCCGTGCGTTATGCACAGGTTCATGGCCATTTTGATCCGTTCCATATCCGTCACTTAAAAAATAAATAAATAAAATCGGTTCAGTTAGCCTCCTCAAATCTCGGCAAATCATTCAAGAAAATAAACTCGGTAATAACTGCAAAAACTGCAAAAATCTCGGTAATAGCTACTTCGATTCGGAAAATCATTTCAAAAAAAAAAAAATCTCAGCAATAACGGCTTCGATTACATATATCATTCCAAAAAAATACTCAACTAATTATGCATTTAATGCAGTATTTTTGGAATCTCAAATAAAAGAAAATAAAAATTTGATTTTGAATTTTGAATAATAATTATATATCCATGAATAATTATGAAATTAATGTAAAATTTTAAAATCTCAAGTAAAAAGAAATAAGAATTGGATTTTTGAATTTAAATATTAATTATGCATTAAATGCAGTATTTTTGGAATCTAAAGTGAAAGGAAATAAATATTTGAATTTTGAATTTTGAATGAATAATAATTATATATCAATGAATAATTTTGAAATTGATGATTTTTTTTTTGAAATCCCCAGTAAAACTAAATAAGAATTTGAATTTTGAGTTTGAATAATAATTATGCATTTAATGAAATATTTTTGGCATCTCAAGTAAGAGGAAATAAAAACATGTATTTTGAATTTTGAATTTGAATAATAATTATTAATTTAATGCAATATTTTTGGAATCTCAAGTAAAAGGAAATAATTGAAGATAAGTAAAAGGAAATAAGAATTTGAATAATAATTATTAATTCAATGTAGTGTTTTTGGAATTTCAAGTAAAATAAAATATGAATTTGAATTTTGAAATTGAATAATAATTATGAATTCAATACATTATTTTTGGAATGTCAAGTAAAAGGAAACAAGAATTTGAATTTTGAATTTGAATAATAATTTTGAATTTTGGAAGTAATATTAGGTAGTATTTTACAATTCCAATAATTCCATTAATATCGATTATATCTTCCTTCAAATCTTCTATGTTGAAAATTTCCCACAATTGTCTAATTATTGGTCTCTACGATCTACATTTTGTATTTTCTTTTTGTGATTGTTCTAAGATAAGGTTATTTTTCGTTTTTTAAAAAGAAAACTAAATTCTGTTTTTATTTTTTTTATTTTGTAGGATCGTAATACAGTATTAGGATATGTTATATTAACTAAATATTGTAAGAGATTTAAGGTATCGTTATATTGTTGCTCCAAATCATCATAAACATTATGGCATTTCATTTTAGGGTTTTCCAATCATGTTGCTTAGTAAGTTTGTTTTTTTTTCTTTTTTCTTCTTTTTGTGACAAAATTTCAAAACCTGTGATAGGTATTTTTTAATTTTTGGATGTCTTACACGTGGTTTTTTTGGTATGATAATGCAGATCGCGGATTTGAAGTTTATATTGAAGTAGAGATTGTAAGTGATATAAGGATTGTGATAACCGTGCTCCGGATCGTCATAAGCATCATGTCGTCATTTTATTTTGTGGTTTTCCAATCACATTGCTTTGTAAGTTCTTATTTCATGTTAACTAATTACATGTCAGATGTCCTTTTTTTTGCTTAAATCCCCTCGGTCCGGGTCGTGCTTGTTGAGTCACATGTCAGACTATCCTTGACAATATGCTTAAAGAAGTTGAGTCGCCCCGTGCATTATGCACGGGTTTTAGACTAGTATATATATATATATATATATATATATATATATATATATATATATATATATATATATATATATGCATGTAACCTAGAATTCCCTTTCTTATTTAAAGAGTAAGTTCGAATCAAGTAGGGGTGGGCTCATATACATATATGCATGTAACCTAGAATTCCCTTTCTTGTTTTTTTGGGTCGTAACGGCATCTCTTGGAGCTCGAAAAAGCAACGCACTGTTGCCCGCTCTTCCACCGAAGCTGAGTATAAATCCGTTGCAGACACCGTTGCTGAACTCAAGTGGTTGTTGTTTCTTCTTCAGGACGTCGGTTTCCCCTCCTCTCACGTCCCTGTTGTCTATTGTGACAACCTTGGTGCCACGCAGCTCCCCTCCAACCTGGTTTTTCACTCTCGTATGAAGCACGTCGGTATTGATTATAATTTTATTTGTGATCAAGTTAACCAAGGCGTTGTCCGCGTTACTCATGTCCCTGCTGGTGATCAACTTGCCGATGTTCTCACCAAGTCTCTTCCCCGCCTAGACTTCCTCTCTTGGCGAGACAAGTTGTGCCTCCGTTCCCGCAGCACAACTTGAGGGGGCGTATTAGAAATATTGTTGATAATATTGTTAAGATTCTCTAATATTATTTTGATCTGTTCACACTTTGTTTTTAATGTAATTGATACGGTAGAGATACGGTAGTTACACTCCTGTTGTATATATATTTGGTGTATACAGTAATACAATCATCAATTTCCCAAACTCTGTTATAATTATTTATTATGTGTAATTTTTGGGGCACTGGGTTAAGAAACCCTTTTGACCACAACACTTGCTTAGACAGTGTGGGAAAACAAATTCTTCTTTAAAGACCACTCCCATATAAAATAGGATGAATTGCCCAATTTATCCCTAATTCAATTTCCCCCAATTCCTAAATCAATAACCCTAACCCTAAAATTCAAATCACTCATCTTCTTCAACCACAAAATCCCTCCCGGAATCCTTCAACCTGTATCTTGACGTAGCTCTTTACTCCTCCATTTCTATTTAATTGAAAGAGTTGTTAAGAAAATTGTCTCTATAAAACTAAGGGAGAACATTTTATAAACCAAAAGTAATTGTTATTATTCCTCACTTGCATAACAGTATGAATTGTTGCAAATGCTAATACGTTAATTATATAAATTGATATGTTAGTTATTTCATTATTGAAACTAAATTACTAATATGTGTGATTAAAACAACCTACAATTGATTAGTAACGAAAAGGGTATTAATAAAATCAAAAGTTAGTAAATGACTTACTCCCTCCTCCATCCCGTAAAATAATGATTTTTATTTTTTTGTGTTGTCTCAAAATATAAGTTCTTCTTATAAAACAATACAATATTAAATTTTTGCTTCCATTTTTACAAAACACACTAGTATAACAATATGCCTTCAAATGTAAAAGATAATTATTTATTATGTGTAATTTTGGGGGCATTGGGTTAAAAAACCCTTTTGACCACAATAATTGCTTAGATAGTGTGGGAAAACAAATACTTATTTAAAGACCGTTCCCATACAAAATAGGATGAGTTGCATAATTTACCCCTGATTAGTGTTCTAAAAGACGCTAGGCGAAAGTGGGGCACCTAGACGACTCCTAGGCGATTTATTTTTTTTTTTTTAATATTTTAAATAATACAATGCTTGTCCAACATAAATCCGAGGGAGGGGGCGGCTGTGTTTAGTTTTTTTAATAGGGGTGAAATGATTTTTTATATATATATATATATATATATATATATATATATATATATATATATATATATATATATAATAGAAACCCTAATCGCCTAGAGTCGCCTAGAAAATCGCCGGGGAACTTTTCGCCTAGATGTGATCACCTAGGGTATAATCGAATCGCCCGGGGGTCACCTAGCGCCTAGGTGATCTCCTAGAGCGATTTTTAGAACACTGCCCCTGATTCAATTTCCCCCAATTCCCAAATCAATAACCCTAACCCTAAAATACAACACTCATCTTCTTTAACCACAAAATCCCTCCCGGAATCCTGTAACAAAACATCAAGCAAAAACATAAAATAGAAGAAATTGGGATAGGGGAGAAACATAAATGCAGAGAAGAGCAGAAATTAAGAGGAAGAAAAAGAGGGATAAGAGCAGATTTCATTAAAACTTCGACAAGCTTCCATTACAAACAATTTCCCTTTAAATACAGTTGAATTACACACTAACAAACTCACACTTGCACCTAATTCTGCTCTTGGTGTGCACCCGTTCTCAATAAACTAACAAACAGCTAAGAAAGATTCTCCCTATTGCTGGATATACAGAAACCCGAATCCGGATCCGATCTATAATTGGATCGTCGGATCTGATTCACAGCACCGATCGAGACACTCGATCATGCACAGCAGAAGCTACGAATTAAATTCGCACGCGATTTTAGCACAAATTCACATAATTAATTAATAGAAGGTAGAAGATTTACCCAACCGAAGAGAAGCCGTGATCTTCCGGATTGTATCTCCAAGCGACGACTGGTGGATGTCGATCCTCGTAGTAGAACCTCCTCGAATATGCTTAAGAAAAACCCAAGTTTTTCTTCTCCTAATGGCTAGAACAAGAAACTAATTTTTCTTTTCTTTTCCAATGAAAGCGGAGCAATTTTTTTCTAAAATGGCATTGATGTTCTATTATTTGTGTTTGGGAGAAACTCTCTTTCTTTATGATAATAACCAATAGTTGGAGAGTTTATCTTATACACACAAATTTATCTTTTCCTTTTAGGAAAAATAAAACAATTATCCAATAGAAAAAGAAATTTCCTATTTATCCAATAAGAAAACTAATTTCTTATTTATAATTATTTAACACATAAACACTTTTATTATCCACATTATAAATAATTAGGAGAAAATTTCTTTTCCCAAAATCAAATAAATTGGCGCCATTTTTAAAGCCAATTGGGATAATAGAAAATGTCTTTTCTATTTTATATATTATTTTCCGAATAAATAATATTTCGCATATTCATTAAATAGACCAACTATTTAATTTTATCTCGAGGTTCCAAAATACGAGAATTCACTCACATGTTATGAGACAACCCGTGGACCATGGACCTATAACCAGTAGCTACAATAAATTGAATAAAATATTCATCGAACAGAACATTTCTACTCAACTTATTAATTCCGGAATTACGCCACCATAAATCCGAAGACGAACTCTATCGATTATAGATATAACTTATCAAAGCGTCGAGTCAATAAGTGTCCATTAATATAATCATTACATACAGACTAACCCTCCATAAACTATCCGTAACGAAGCGGGATTATATCCGTAAACCTTCTTCATTACATCTTATCCTTATTTACCATTAACCCACTAGTGATCAATTAGTTCATAACCAATATGAACTTGGCCGATCGATCAGCTTCTAGGATCAACAAATAAGGTATTATCTTTCTGCTTCCCGTAGAAAGGAATTGATTCCATATCTGTGAGACACGCACTCCTCATCCATTCCAGAATAGTGCTAACGTGAAAGTGATTCAGACCGCGCCTCTTAGCGATCCTTAACGAACACATCAAACCCTATCTTGAAACAAGCAGGCGTCTGCAATCACTTCGGATTAAGGTTAATCCATATATGATCATCTTGTGATTTAATAAGATCTCTCAATCATGGAATTATATGAGAAATGCAGATTAAATCGATCCAGTCCTAGATAACCAATATCGACGGTCCGGATAAGACGGTCACACCATAAAGCGTTCTGGGCGCATTAATGGTGGTTTACTCAATAGACCCCATACCTTGATTAAGTTCACCATGGACTAATAGTCAATGTATCACCATAAACTTAATCCTCACGTGTGACACACACTAAGTTATATGGCTACATATGATACAACTTAGGGTTTTCAGTAGTGTATTACATATATGCACGAAGCTAATAATAAGATAAGAATAAATCTGTCATTTATTAATTATAAAAACAATTACAGAAATTTTCTTTAGGGCTACTTCCAACAATCTCCCACTTGCCCGTATAGACAAGCAACAATTGTCTTTCGGGCACTACATCCAACAATCTCCCACTTGCCGCCGTAAAGACAAGCAACAATTGTTTTTAGAGCACCACACCATAATTCTATCTATCCACAACATTCTCCTACTTACTCTAAAGCATATGAGACATAGCTCCCAATTTCATACCCGCCAAGCGCTTATCAGTGACATTAGATGCCACACGACTTGGTAAACTGATCAGCAAGGTTGTCGGCTCGTGACGATCTTTAGGACTGAAATGTCGCCTCTCTGCACGGTCTGTCTGACCAGGTGGTACTTACTTTCAATATGCTTTTGACCTCTTGTGGTTGCGAAGATCCTTTGCATAATCTACATCTCCACTGTTTTCACAGTGAAGTGATATCGACTTACCCAGAAGTGGAATTACTCCCAAATCATCAATGAACCTTTCCAGCTATACTGCCTCTCTAGCTACTCTAGAAGCTGCTATGTATTTGACTTATAGAGTTAAATCGGCAATTGTGGATTGATCTGGACTGTAGCTCCATCACAATGAGTAAACACTGAGCCCGAGATCGATTAACAATCATCCTTAATCTGACTGAAAGTCAGAAGCAGTGTAGTCAAAAATATACGAGTTTGCACCCGAGTATACAAACATATTATTCCTCATTCCCCAAAGATACTTGAGGATGCACTACACTGCTCTCCAATGCTCGAATCTGAGATTTGACTTTAATTGACTTTTAGTAACCTGACTTTCTCTATCCAAAAGAGAATTTATCCCATTTTCTCTTTATCCAAAGACTAAGAGAATTATTCCGTGAGGGGCTGGGTAGGAACCTCTCGTTGAATCTAGCATTCGAAAATGCATCATATCATCTTAATCAATAAGATGAATGGGATACGGCCAACAACTTGTTCTCATGAATTCGACCGAATCAAATTCTAAGAATATAGTCCACTTCTCTAATTCAGAGAAGCTTTGGCTCATCAGGTTCTTGACTTCAGATAACACACCCATGTTGCTTACAACTGTTGCAGTGTCACATTTTATTAACACTAATGTCTACTACTTTACCAATATTGATTCTCTGGTCTACAAAAGACTCACCAATATTCTGGTCAAGCCCACACATTTCAAACATATGGATTTTAATGACCTAGAAGTTTGCTTTAATCCACCGATGGATATAAGCGTAGGCAGTCAGTCTGTCATTGGCTTTAAGTTAAAACCCTTCCGTTCCGAATGAATCTAAGCTCTATTATACGCCAAGAAAGTTTCAGGGCATCACCCCTGTTAATCTTTCTGCTTTCCATGGAGTCAAGCAAGGCCACACTGCTAATCAATGCTCGAATCCGAGATTTGACTTTAATTGACTTTTAGTAACCTGACATTCTCTATCCAAAAGAGAATTTATCCCATTTTCTCTTTATCCAAAGACTAAGTGAATTATTCTGTGAGGGGCTGGGTAGGAACCTCTCGTTGAATCTAGCATTTGAAAATGCATCATATCATCTTAATCAATAAGATGAATGGGATACGGCCAACAACTTGTTCTCATGAATTCGACCGAATCTAATTCTAAGAATATAGTCCACTTCTCTGATTCAGAGAAGCTTTGGCTCATCAGGTTCTTGACTTCAGATAACACACTCATGTTGCTTACAACTGTTGCAGTGTCACATTTCATTAACACTAACGTCTACTACTTTACCAATATTGATTCTCTGGTCTACAAAAGACTCACCAATATTCTGGTCAAGCCCACATATTTCAAACATGTGGCTTTTAATGACCTAGAGGTTTGCTTTATCCATCGATGGATATAAGCATAGGCAGTCAGTCTGTCATTGGATTTAAGCTAAAACCCTTCCGTTCGAATGAATTTAAGCTTCATTGTATGGCAAGAAAGTTTCAGGGCATCACCCCTATTAATCTTTCTGCTTTCCATGGAGTCAAGCAAGGCTGAGGGGTGAGAAAGTTTCAGGGAATCACCCTCATTAAACTATCTACTTCTCAAGGAATTACCCCTAGACCACTTGGCTTTGCTTAGAAAGATAAACATTCTCATTCATTCGACTCCTTTTCACGTAGATCCAATTACTCCCACTGGGCCTAAGACACTCAGGCGGTTCTACAAGATTGTGAGCAGAACTAGAGTACCAAAACTCCATTTATAGGTTTATGGCTTTAAACCAACCTTCTTTTATCAAAAGACCATAGGTTGTCAATCACCCCCAGTAGACTGTAAAGTCTGCATAATCACAGTGAGTCAATGGATAAACCATACTCCCACTGCATTTGGGTGGATAGACATTCTGATCTGGTTCAGTAGTATTTATCAGTGTAACCCCCAACAACCAATGTTGGATATCATCTGATTAAATCAGATGGTAACTCCTTAAGTAACTTAACTTCAACGTCTAAGGTTATTATTTTAACATTCTTTCAGAAAGGCTATGACAATTCAACCATCATTATCCAATCTTAGGAATCTTATAACCAACCTTTACTTATTGCATTAAGATATTTCACGAACGGTAACCATCTGAACGTGTATGCAAAATCTCCAGTCCTACCTTCAAGCACTATTTCTAAATTCCTCTATTTGCGGAAGTGGAGTAAATGTACTTCACTCATCATCCACAAATTCATAAGCATCTTCTAAGGTAGACTTCTCGATTTTACTTGATAATGCAAACCATTATTTTGCAATCAATATCTTAATTAAGTTAAGAAGTGTACTGTATCATATCAATAACTATATAAGGCAATCCATGGTTTATCCTTTCAGTGAAATCGTTTCACTCGGAGGTAGGCCAAGCATCAGTGCCAAAACCATGCCATGGCCTATATCTGAGCATGGAATACTCGCTTCTCTTATAATATCAGAGATTCCTCAAGATATTCAGATAAACTAATCTGTGTTTCGAGTAGCTATCAGACAAATTGTCCATTACTCAAAAGCTCCTACTAGCTCTTACCTTCATAAGACCCCAAAGGTTAATATGAAAAAGCTATGATACTTCTCTAGCTCTATTACCCTTTCCTAATTGAAAGGCTACTTAGTCTTTTTTCCTTTGAGATAGTGTTCTTAGACTGGGAGATAGGAATCACCCGTAGCCAATCTTAAAATCTTATCTTTAGGATATATGCACTAATAAATAGATGATGAAGAATCATTTATCTAAATATGGAAACCATTTGTCTCAATAGTTTATGATGTGTTACATATATATTTTCAGTATTATTTAGTGGTTTTGACTTTTCCAGACAAAAGTCCGAGTCTCAGAATCGTATACAAATGTCATATTCACTTTCTTTAAGGCAACTAAGTTATCGATGAAGTGAATCCATTTGTTTCAATGAATCTAAAAATAGAAATTAAAGTTCTGCGATATTCAAGGATTAAAATCCGAAATTTCTTTCCTTATATCACCCCCACTATCTCAGCTGAAATAACTGCCCGTTGTCTACTCTTCATTATGAATGCCCAGCTACCTTGTTCTTACAAAAGAACTTTAGCTTCCGAGTCAAATTACTCAGTTAAGAAAGTCTCTAAGGATTCATAGGTCAGTGATTGTGAGACTAAACCTAACCTTGAAACGGCGGCGAAAGTCGACGGACATTACCTAGGCTATACAGATCCTAACCGGCAAAGTGTACCGGGTCAAATTGTAGTGCTAGTCCGGTGAGTCAGTCGTATTCCTCTCGGGAAAACATGGTAATTCTTTTAAGTGGGGTTAAACACCAAGAAGCTATTATTAACTCGATCTAAGTCGCAGTTTTTACTTTTTTCTGAGGTTAGATAGTTAGATCGATTAGATTAGTTAGTAATGTTAGAGTTAGATGTTAGTAAAGCAGAGAAAATAAAACAAATAAATACTAATATAATATATATTTTTGGATCTAGCCAAGAATTATATTCTTGAATCAATATCTTTTAGTAGAAATAAATGAGACAGATCTTCCTTTATTCAAGGTCCAATCAATTATACGAAACGGTATACTCCTAAGCTAGGCAATTTCTCCTCACACGAGCGTATGAAATTGTCATATGTCTTGTCCTCTGTCCAATGTCATCCTCAAGCATGGGTCACTCCCGTTTTGTCATTCGGCCAATTTTAAGGTATGTCAATTAAACAGGCGAATTTAACGTGATAATCTCTCGAGTATAAATTTCAATAAGAGTTTGTTTCTCCCGAAACAAATCTACCCCCGGTTTAGGAAATCGGATTCCGTTGTCACGTTTTCACTCGGCCAATTTTACCCTCCGGTCTTTCTATTAACGAGTTCATAAACTAACTACGAGGTGTCAATTCATAATTAGATTATGAATTCTTTCAAATCGATTAGCTACTTCAATTCAAACATAGAAAGAGATTCATTATAACCGATTTTAATCATGATTACCAGAGTCGATCATTCATTTTACCAACAGATTAACTAATTCAGATTCATATCTTGGCTAGATATATTTTTAGTTTAACATAGTGATAGATACAACAAAAGTAATAACTTGATAAAATTACCCGTTTATTGTAGATCTAAGTCGTATCCTCTGAAAATAGCAACTTCTTCAATACAATTCCTCGGATAATTCTCTCGAGCATTACAACGGTACTACTTTTATTTATAAAAACATATATACATACATAGACATATGTATATACGGCCCGAAAATAAAATAAAAGCGAGAAAAGAGATGAAGAACGGAGATGGAGAAGAGGGAAATGGGAGATGGAGAGTTCTTGGCCAGAGAGTGGCCAAGAGGGGCAAGGAATTATGCTAAGGATGGGGGGTATTTATAGGATTTTTGGGTAGGTTCGAACCAGTCGAAACCGAATCGAACTTATTCATTTGTTTGATAAAACAACCATAACTTGAGTTGTAGACCTCCGATTGACGTGACTCAAAGTGCGTTGGAAAGCTCATTTGAAGATCTAAAACTTTCATCAAGGACTCTTCCCTGAAAATGCCTCTAAGTTGGGTCGCATATTCGTTGAAGATATTTTACGGTATAAGTCACGTAGGAAAACCGACCCGTTGAACTTGTAAGCTTGTGGCATATTCTTCCATCCTTCAAAATACCTCGTGTCGAATTACGTGGGATATTTTTATGGCCTTGGGCTCCAAGTTTGGTGAGCAAAATATCGAGGATATTTATTTTGTGATCAAATAAATATCGAGGAATACGCTTGGAATATTAAGAGAAAATATCGAGGAATACGCTTGGAATATTCCAGAAAATATCCAAGATATTTATTTTGTGGTGTTGGCGAATCCACTCGATCCAGGCATAACTCTCGTTTCGTCATTCATTCATTTTTCGTCTCCGCCTGATAAATCTTATCTTTTTTACACGAACACAAAGAAACGAACCGCGAGTAAATCGACAACAAAAGTTAAGAAGCTGCGTTGAATTTTATCGACACTTTTCAGGTTAATATTACGATCTCTAGTCATGAATTTTTAGATCTATCATACTAGCGGTAAATAAAACCTTTATAAAATATAGTAATTTTCAACACGACAGTCCAATTATTAAATCTATAAAAAAACTTATAAAAATATAATAAAAACACGATAATTTATATAATAATTACTACTCATACATTTTGATAAAACTTAGTATTTATGACTTGATTTGATACATAAATGCTCAAAATGGTATCAATATTGGGGTAAAATGTCATAATAATGATCATAAATTTATCTCTCATCAGTGATCCGAAATCACTTTCCTTGTCCTATGCTTTCTTTCATTAATGTTTTGGTTTAGCCTTTAACCTATTTAGTTTAGATGACATATACTTGTAGACATTTACTTTCCCATTCTTGGCTTTCTTTAAGGGAAATGGCCGTGAACTAGCAATTCATTTGAGTAGACACTACTTATGAACTGTGAGATGTCTAGTGAGATTGATACCAAATCATTCTCATCATCTTTGAACTAATTTTGTTTGTCACTCATTCAACACGAGTGACAGCAGTGACATATTTGTCAATATCACTTAAGTTCGTAGGCTCAAGAGGAACATCCTCTTCTGAAAAATTAATTTGCATTTTCGATTAATCAGTTCAACGTCCTCGTTACTTTTCCATTTTTATGAAGTCGTTACTAGTCAATTTTAACGTGTTTAGCAGTTTAGATACCTTGAGATGATATTTAGTTGAAAAATAAATTATGACAGAATTATAAATCAAATCATACATCACTACAAATAATGATTTTAGGAATTATAAACGTGATGTCATGCATGCAGTTTATCCTACCATTCCAAGAATTTATTCACACATCATGCTGCCGCCGCAGGGTCGGTATCAACATAATGACGATTAAATTGAGACAATCTCTCTCAATAATTAACCATTAAGAATCAAACATCTTCTATTTATTTGTTGATTACCTTCCTTTTTCAGCCAAGATATTTTCAAATAAATATCCTTGTGAGTGTGACCTACGGTTTTAGATCTCAAAGTATGCCCCGAGTATACCGCCGTAGGGTCGGTCAGTGACCCGACGAGTACCCAAAATCCTATCCTTTTGGAGACCAAGCTTTGAATTTTGATAAGAGTGAAGGCCATCTGTAGGGGTCCGTAATCAAAGTGGCTCAAGGTGTCACCATTCTCTCACGTGCTTGTGTCAACAGTAGAGGCCATGGGGTTGGTTGTCATCTTCCCCGCTCCCACTCGTTATTTTGAGAAATAGGTAGTCTTATTAAGATTTTCAGAATTTCTTTACAATCAGAAAACAATAAATCATTAACATTAAAATTAATCCTCCCACTAGTTTATCGGTTCCAAATACCATCTAACTAGTGTCACTATATTCACGATTTTCCAATTTTATGGATTTATAAAAATTCCTTGTGTAGACACTACACAATTTAAAATTCACCAAGAATTTTATAATCCTAATACATTGGGACTTATGAATTTCTCAATAATTTAAAACAATAAATCATGAAATTTAAAGCTCCCACTAGTTTATCGGTTCCAAATACCGTCCAACTAGTGACACTATATTCATGATTTTCCAGTTTATGGATTATTTAGAAAATCTCTTGTGTAGACACTACACAATTAAAATTCATCAAAAAAAATTTATAGTCATAATTATGTCGTGATGAAAGTTTTAGGATTATAGAATTTTCCAATAAATCGAAAAACAATAAATCAAGAAAAACAACCATCAACTTGTCGGTTCCAAATACCGACTAGTTGGTGTCCAATTTTTCATATTTTTCAATTTTTGATTATCAAAATTCTAATTTACGTAGACACTACATTACCAAAACCCCGAAGGATTCATAATCCTAAATTAAGTTTATCATATGAATTTTATATCCCGATAATTTCCGTTTCCTTTAATTAATTTAATTTATTATTAATCTAAATTAATTATCGTGTTCATACATGTCTAATTAATGCCAATATTAATTTTCTACATGTATGCATATGCTAGGAGTGAAATTAATGAATATGATGCATGTCATTATTATATCACATGAATAATCATATAAGAAAAAAAATGCGAAAAATAAACCACTGAGATGGACCGTTGGTACCCCCGTATCTAATCTATAAATTTAAAATTAAATAAATAAATAAACCCTACGTCTAAAAGATTTACTAATCTCTAAACAATTCTTCCACCGCTCTGTATGATATATTTCTGGTCCGTTCGTTTAACAGTTGAGCCTCCCAGACGAGTTGGTCACAGCGTCTTCCCCTTCTCGTGGCAGCCTGGGTTTGAATATTTTTTTTATAAAACTGCAACCCCGAGTTGGTCACAACGTCTTCCCACTTTCTCGTGGCAGCCTGGGTTTGAATCCCAGCTGCTACAATTTTTATTTTATTCTTTTATAAAACTGCAACCTTTCTGGGAAAATTTTGATAAAAACACGTCAAGGGGAATCGAAGCATGGTCTACATGTTCTAAAACACGCCTCTTTACCACCGCGGTGCTTCCTTGCCTTGTTGATGTTCTTCGAATATTAAATAAATACAACAGGGCCGCCGATATTGTATATATTCTAACTACTAGGAAATTAAATTACAACAAATAAATTACATAATTTCCTATACCCGGAAAAATTGGGTTTACAATAGATCTAACGGTAAACAAGTACCAACCCCAATCCATCTCGTCAACCAAGAACATTCAACCACACATATATATAATAAACGTATTAAAGATGTAATTTTATTCAATTCCACTCCTTATTAATTAATTATGTAATCAAGATCGCAAAATCGCTTTAACCTGTCTCTGATACCACATGCTGGATATACAGAAACCCGAATCCGGATCCGATCCATAATTGGATCGTCAGATCTGATTCACAGTACCGATCAAGACACTCGATCATGCACAGCGGAAGCTACGAATTAAATTCGTATGCGATTTTACCATGATTTAATTCACATAATTAATTAATATAACTACAAGAAGGTAGAAGATTTACCCAACAGAAGAGAAGTTGTGATTTTCGGGATTTTATCTCCAAGCGACGACTGGTGGACGTCGATCCTCGTAGTAGAACCTCCTCGAATATGCTTAAGAAAAACCCTAGTTTTTCTTTTCCCAATGGCTAGAACAAGAAACTAATTTTTCTTTTCTTTTCCAATGAGAGTGGCGCAATTTTTTTCTAAAATGGCATTGATGTTCTATTATTTGTGTTTGGGAGAAACTCTCTTTATATAGGATAATAATCAATAGTTGGAGAGTTTATCTTATACACACAAATTTATCTTTTTCCTTTAAGGAAAAATAAAACAATTATCCAATAGGAAAACAAATTTCTTATTTATCTAATAAGAAAACTATTTTCTTATTTATAATTACTTAACACAAACAATTATATTATCCACATTATAAATAATTAGGAGAAAATTTATTTTCTCAAAATCAAAAAAATTGGCGCCATTTTTAATTCCAATTGGGATAATAGAAAATGTCTTTTTTATTTTATATATTATTTACCGAATAAATAATATTTCGTATATTCATTAAATAGGCCAACTATTTAATTTTACTCGAGGTTCCAAATACGAGAATTCACTCACGTATCAGGAGCCAACCCAGGGACCATGTATCTATAACCAGTAGCTACAATAAATTGAATAAAATATTCATCGAACATAACATTTCTACTCAACTTATTAATTCCGGAATTACGCCACCATAAATCCGAAACTAAACTCTATCGATTATAGATATAACTAATCTCAAAGCGTCGAGTCAATAAGTGTCCATTGATATAATCATTACATACAGACTAACCCTCCATAGACTATCCGTAACGAAGCAGGATTATATCCGTAAACCTTCTTCATTACATCTTATCCTTATTTACCATTAACCCACAAGTGATCGATTAGTTCATAACCAATATGAACTCGGCCGATCGATCAGTTTCTAGGATCAACAAATAAGGGGATTATCTTTCTACTTCCCATAGGAAGGAATGGATTCCATATCTGTGAGAGACACACTTCTCACCTATTCCAGAATAGTGCCAACGTGAAAGTGATTCAGACCGTGCCTCTTAGCGATCCTTAACGAACACATCAAACCCTATCTTGAAACAAGCAGGCGTTTGCAGTCACTTCAGGATTAAGGTTAATCCATATATGATCATCTTGGGATTTAATAAGATTTCTCAATCACGGAATTATATTAGAAATGCAGATTAAATCCGTCCAGTCCTATATGACTATATCATATATAAATGCCCTACTTAGATAACCAATATCGTCTGTCTAGATAAGACGGTCACACCATAAAGGGTTCTGGGTGCATTAATGGCGGTTTAATCAATAGACCCCATACTTTGATTAAGTTCACCACGGACTAATAGTTCAAGTGTATCACCATAAACTTAATCCTCACGTGTGACACACACTAAGTTATATGGCTACATATGATACAACTTAGGGTTTTCAGCAGTGTAGTACATATAATCACGAAGCTAATAATAAAATGAGAATAAATCTGTCATTTGTTAATTATAAAAACAATTACAGAAATTGTCTTTCGGGCGCTACTTCCAACAATTTCCCACTTGCCCGTATAGACAATCAACAATTGTCTTTCGGGCACTACATCCAACACCTATGACGTTATTACTCTAAGAAACACACTTATTATTTTATTTGTATTTTCCCACCAAACACTTTCCTAAAATGGAAAGTCTCTTGCACTTGTACCATCTCTCTTCCTTAGCAAGCACATTGTCCTCAAGGTGAAAGGAACTTAAGAAACTGGGATCGACTGAAAGAAGCATCTTCCTAAGTAGCCTGTTCAGAATCAAGATTCACCCACTTGATGAGCCATTGCACCACAGCCTTGTTTCCTCTCTTAATCATCCTTATATTTAGCCTCTTTTCTGGGTATAAGACTAGATGTCCATCTGGAGATATGATGGGGGGTCCTCAGTAGAAGGAGGGGAGACTCCAGTATATTTCTTGTGCATTGAAATGTAAAATACAGGATGGACAAGTGATGCTGCTGGTAACTTCAACATTCTCATATCTGGTATTCCCTCTCCACCCTATTCTTATCAGCATTCTGCTTCATCCTAAATTGTGGCCTGTCCAAATGATTCTTAAGTTCTCTAGAGAGGATCTACTTGTGTTTCGAAAACTCATCAACTGAGACCACCCCAAAACTACCAAAACTCCCAGAGGTAATGATTTGGGTGAATACCTGTACAAATCTTCAAAAGGGGATCTTCTTAAGGATGAATGATAATTAGCGTTGTATCAGAATTCAGCTAGAGTGATCCATTTCTTCCACTGTTGAGGCATGTGGGAGCACATACACCTCAAATACATATCCACACACTGATTCACCCTCTCGGTCTGGCCATCTGTTTGAGGATGATATGATGAGCTAATGTTTAGCTTAACCCCTGCAAGTTCCATCAAAGACTTCCAGAACTGTGTTGTGAAAACCTTATCCTTGTCAGTCACTATAGTTTTAGGGGCTCCATGTAAACGGTATACAAGTGCAAAGAACTCTTGTGACATACTATCATATGTATACCTCTTTATAGTGGAATAAAGTGTGCATATTTAGTGTACCTATCCACCACCACTAGAATCACTCCCTTGCCCTCAGACTTTGGTAATCCTTCAATAAAATCCATGCCCACACTTTCCCATGCCTGTTTGGGAATAGACAATGGATGCCGCAGCCCCACTGGATGATGATGAACATCCTTACACTGCTGACAAGTGAGGCAGGTCTTTACCGACTCTTCTAGGGGTGGTAAAAATCCCGCTTATCCCGACCCGACCCGAATCCCGGACCGACCCCGACCCCGATTTTTCCCCGACCCGAAATCTTCCCGACCCGAAAATTCGGGATTTTGCCCGACCCGAAACAATGCGGGATTGGGATCGGGTATGAAACCCGAATCCCGTCGGGTACCCGATCCCGACCCGAATTCTATTATATATGATATATATTTCTAAAAACCCTAATGACTCCTCAATTCCCATTCTCATTTTCACCTTTTCTCTGTGGCGGCTTGTAGTTCAGACTTCAAAGAAAGAAGATCGGCTCGTGCGTTCAACTCTTCTACCCAGCAAAATTGGTACGAAAGTAGCCTTTCCAATATGTTTTTCCCTTCGTTTCTCCTCTTCCTGACTTTCCTGTTCCTGTCGTGTTTTCTAATCTTTTGTGTTTTGTGGTTTGGGCATAAAGCTAGGCTTTCATTTGGTGTTGATTTTCCTTTTGTTTTAGGGGTTCAATTTCTTCTTCTTCTTGTTGTGCTTAATCAGATTGAATAGGAACTCGACAATATGCACACCAATTGAATAGGAACTCGACAATTCTTCCTGTTCCTGTCGTGTTTTAGGGGTTCAATTTGGTTTTCTCCCTTGAAATTTCATGATTTTCGAACATTACTAGTTGGCTGAACTTAAACACTTGAGCTCAAATGATTCAAACATGGGTCATTGTGCTTTGTACACATTTGAATTTCAACTTTTTAATCTTTACACATTTTTTCTATTGTTGTGAATTAGGTGAACATGGCCATGGATGGTGCTAGCATCGGTGATAATTTTCCTTCCGTCACTCAACCGCCGACACACCACCTCCAACCATTACTAGCTAAGAAGGTTGTAAAAGAAACGATAAGGTCGTTTCGTTGTTGTCGCTTGCAATTATTGCGGCAGAGAAGTTCTAGCCCATCCCAAAACCATGGGAATAATGGTATTGCAGTGTCATGTCTTTGAAATGCTCAAAGAATCCTTATAATTCGGTAATTTGGTTCTTCTCAACCAACTATTGATTCTTCCCAGTAATCCATCGGGTATCCACGTATTTAGCCAAAAAAACTTGAAGAAAGAATCGTAGAATTTGTTATTAAGGATGAGCCTCAAAGTTGTGGAAAAAGAAGGGTTTATATTCTTTGGAATGAACCTCGATTTAAGATTCAACGTAAGAAAAGTTGCATTAGGTGTATGGGATTTATTTTCAAGGGAGACAACTAAGATAAAAAAGGTAATTTCTGGTCAGAGGGTAAGTATCACCACCGATACTTGGACATCGAGCCTGAATATCAATTATATGGTGATCACCGCACATTTCTTGGACAATGACTGGAAGATGCATAAGAGGATAATCAATTTCACTAAGATCACATCCCACAAAGGAGATGACATCGGCAAAGTTTTGGAAACATGTTTGAGCAATTGGGGGATTGATAAAGTTTTCACTATCACAGTCGATAATGCTAGCACAAATGATAAAGCGGTAGAGTATATGGCGAAGAGGCTAAAGGAATTGGGCACCCTATTACTTGATGGTAAGTATTTACATTTGAGATGTTGTTGCCATGTTATAAATTTGATTGTGAAAAGTGGGCTGAAATTTCTTGATGAGTCGGTTGAGTCCATTCGAAATTGTGTGAAATATATTCACTCTTCCGAGGCGAGGTTGGACAAATTCAGGTGGAGTATGCTATTTTGTTGAAAATGGATAAAATGTCAACTGTTCCAATGGATGTTCTACAAGGTGGAATGCAACATATACAATGCTTTCTGTTGCATCCAAGTTTAAGAAAGTATTTGGTAGGATGGAAGAGAATGTGAATTTTCTTGAATATTTTGAAGAGCTTGTTGTTGTAGGTCAAGTGAGGAGAAAGAGGTAGGGCCTCTATTGAAAATGATTGGGTGAGCGAAGTCTTCATGAATTTTCTCAAGAGGTTTTCACGAATCAACGTTGCGTCTTAGTGCTAGCAAAACATCGACGTCACCCCTTGATTTGGCGAGAAATAGTTGCAATAAAATTGCTTATTGATGGTACAATGGATGACATTCTGAGATCCTTTGTTGCAAGAAGTTGCTAAGAAAATGGATGATAAGTTCAATAAGTATTACGGTGATCTTGATAAGGTGAACAAACTAATGTTCATATGTAACATTCTAGACCCGCGTTTTAAGCTTCAAGTGATTGAATTCAATTTGAAGGATATGAAATGGAATACTTATAGAATAACAACATTCTTGGATGGTATAAAGCATTGCCTCTATGAGTTGTATGAAGAATATAAAGGGAATTCTTCTTTGGAGCCCGTACGAAGGTGTGACAACATGGATGAAGACAGTGAGTGGTTGGAACCTTTTAAGGATGACCCCTTTACAATGAAATACCTTTTGACGGTGAATAAACATAGAAAAAATGAAAATCAAGCAGAAATAGCCAATGAAATGGATAAGTACTTTCAAGATCCTTTTGTGAAACTTTGCTCAACCTTCGATATTTTGGAGTGGTGGAAAGTGAATGCATCCATATTTCCAATTCTTTCAAAAATTGCTAAGGATGTTTTTGCAATTCCTTCATCTACTGTTGCTAGTGAGAATGCTTTTAGCCTTGGAAGGAGAGTTGTGGATCCATTTAGAGCATCATTGCATCCCAACATGGTGGAGGCACTTGTGTGTACTAGTGATTGGTTAGGCGGATGCCTTCAACTTATCTGAGGAACCCGCGAGAAGATGCAATCAATTTTTATAAGGAATGCGAAAATATCACAGGTAAGTCACTATTTATATTTGTTGAATCATATTTTTGTTATTCGATTTAACATCAGTGAAATCCTTCTCTCGATTCTATTTGTGTTTTGTTGGTTGATTTTGTGGTTGATCACATCTCTAAGTGCGGAACCTTTTTGTGCATAAAATCTGCTGTGTGATATCCTTGGTTGATCCATTTTGGTTGAGTCCAAGCTAATAAATCTGTTGAACTTTTCTTTGCATATTTTGTGCCTTAGCAACACAGTTTGCATCATCTTTTGTGCATACAATACATCCCGAATCGCTTATACTTTTGGTGAATCTAAGCAAATCCTTGACCTTGATGATCCGATCCTGTGCACTCGGTGAAATTACGTTTCGTTGTGTATTGATTTGGTTTATTTCTTGTATTTAATCAAAGTGTGAATTCTGTAGAAATCTTGTGAGTTGAAGGTTTGACCTTGGTGTGTGCTATGGTTTTTCACCTTGTAGCAATTAACAAAAGAATGAAAGGTCGCTATTTAATGGAGTTCTTTGCAAGTTTCTTGATTTGTTCAAGTTTGTTATATAAGTAAGCTAATTGTGTATATGTGGGTGGATATCTTGCATATCTTTCGAAGCATTTGTTTTGATCTTAAAGTTTGTAACTCGTATTCATCTGAGGAATGACATGAGATGCTCGTCATTCATTTTGTGGATTTATGTTTTTATTATTTGCATTTCTATCTCGTAACAAGCGTTTGTTTTTATATCATTATAGTGGAATAAGTATCATTATAGTAGGTTTATTTCTCATTGAAAGTTGCAATTTACGATTGAATGTTCTTGCCACATTATATAATCACACTATGATAATGCTTACATGATTTCAATTATTTATAGGTACCATTATAAACCCATGAAATCGATGCATCTTTCAAACATGTAAGCCGGAGTTTGGGCGATTGAGTTTCTACTTTCTACACCACATTTGGAGTTGTAGGCGTGCACGTAACTCAAGAAGATTGTTGATCAAACTCTTGTGGTTGACTTTGAATTATTATTATTGTAATTTCGTTTTGATTATGGTGTATGAACTATGAACTATAACATGTTGTTTTGACTTTTGATTATGGTGTATGAAGTGTATGAAGTATGAAGTATGAAGTATGAACTATTGTTTTAGTTATGGTGTATGGCAATGACATTGTATGAACTATTGTTTTAGTTATGGTGTATGGCTATGAACTATGATCAAATAATTGTTGTTATTTTTTTTATTTAAACATGAATATTTTTTAAGATCAAATATTCGGGAAGTTCATTCCCGATCCGACGGGATCCCAAATATTCGGGATCCCGATTGTCGGGATCCCGATTTTATCGGGTACGGGCTCGGGGAAGAAAAATAGAATCCCGAATTTTGTCGGGTCGGGGTCGGGTATGAGGGTTACGGGTCGGGTCCCGACCCGATGCCACCCCTAGACTCTTCTACGTCCTTGAGCAAATTTGGCCAATAGAATAGAGATGAAACCATTTTATAACATACTTGTATGCCACAATGACCTCCTATAGGGGAGTCATGAAGTTGTTGCAGTATATTTTGTCTTTTGTCTGATTCCCCATTACTTCCCACACATATTATGTTCTTGTATGTAAGTACCCCTTGCTGTATATTATAGCCCCATTCACTAACAACTCTTGGATTTTGTCTTTTGACCAATGATCCTGCTCATAACTATCCACCACATCTTGAAGCCACATAGGAGAACTGATAGTTATTGATGCTATATGCTCAGATAATTGAGGCTGTCTATATAAAGCATCAACAACCACATTATCTCTTCCCTTCTTGTACTCAATTTGAATTCAACCCATCAACTTAGAAACTCCTTTTTGTCGAAGACTGTGTTGAGTATTTTGTGTTGGTGTTTATGTTGGTTAATTTTCAAATATAACATCCCTCGTTTAAAGCTTTTATATAAATATTTTTATAAGTATTTTAGTGACTTAAATTATATTTAACATCTGATAATATATGTTGTTTTGCGACTTATATTAACTTGCTTATATAGTTATCTATCAGTAACATAGCCATGAAGTTATCTTGAGTTAAAATATGGCATTATGCTTGTTTTGTGTTTGCAGAAATTATGTAACACTTATTATTGTAATAACTATATAATTATTTCATTAACATTGTTTTACATTTTTAAGTGGCATGTTGCACAAATTGTTCGGCCTAGTATTCAAGCCCAACTTTCGGCCCTTTATCCTTTTTATCCAATATTCCTAAAACACACACAACCTAATTCTCCTTACCCTAATTGTTCATCCTCTTCTCCCTCAACGCAGCCAAACTCCCAGAACCTTCTACTCACTCTCACAGTCTTAACTTCTGCTCCATGAATCACTCTTTGAGAATCATATTGGATCTTTATTTGGAAACCTAAATCCCGTCGATGATTCTGATTCTGATTCAAAATCTCCTAAAAAATCCCATCTTTCCTTTTCCTATGATGGTTAAAGAATCCGTTACAATCTTAACCGGATTCGAGCCCTTCTCTCTTCAATCGTTCAAATTGCGGAAATCCCGTCTTTCACCTTTCTCAGTTATGGCATGCAACCGATGTCTCAATCTCCGGAAGGCAATAAAACGAGTCAAAGGCGGAAGGTCGATTTCAAAGACCGAATCTTGAGTTATGATGTCGATGATGTTTAATGTAGGTCAATGATGTCGATATTCAACGATCTGCAGCAAATCCGAGTTGATACGATACATCGCGGAAAAATCCGGCCATCAACTCGAAACTCCCGTTGCTTATACAGGGAAGTTTCTTCTTTTTATTTATTCTTGTTTTATACGCATAAATTTGTATTATATGACTCTCTGCATATCTATTAAATCGCTTAATAATAATAATAATAATAATAATAATAATAATAATAATAATAATAATAATAAGGGGGTTTAGTTAACATTATAAGAAGCCTCTTGACGATACGGGATTTCACCCCTCCGCGTGGAATAATCTGATTGGTCCAGCTGGCGTGTGGAAAAGTCTACGCTGATGACCCACATCGGATCGAATGCTATGCATACCAGTGAAGACCGCAATGACAGGCAGATTGTGCGAGTGTCCCACCTCGATCACCCATGTCGGTATACCTCGAGTCGATGCCAAGACTTCCAGTTCAGACACTCAGGCCCGCCGCCCAGCAGGTTACTTGGGCAGGAGGGCAAGGCCCATTTAAGGGTATTTATGTCAATAGATCTAACCATACAAACTTAGAGGCGGAAGAAGGACATGTGCCTATAAATACATCATTCCAGGAACTACGTAAGGCTTGATTCCTGGACATTAGACAGGATACATAGGCAATCCAAGATACATTCTTGGACTCAGCCATAAAACACCAAAAACACCATCTTTTACACGATTCTGACCGTTCGATTCCTTTACAGCTAATCTTTAGATTACACGTGACCCAGAATTATCGGTGTTGCATTATTCAGCATCATCAATTGGCGCTAGAAGGAGGGCCTTCTACTGGTGAGTTGGAAAGTTATCGCAATGGCTCCAGCAGCAAGAAAGAAACCGATGAGTAGTAAGAATCCACAGATCGAAGAACACACAGATATTGATCCCCTGGGGGTCCAAGTCCAAGAAGTACCCACCAAATCTGTACCTGTAGTTGCAGAGCAATCGAGACCTCCACTTCCACCGCAGTTACAGGACATGGCGGACCACTTGGCGTCTTTAGATGAAGACGCCCTGAAAAGAGTGGTGGCGTCGGCATTCATAGGTAAGGGAATTTGTAATGCCCCAGACGGACTCCCGTAAGACCCACTAGGTCGAAAGGAGCATGAGAATGCCAGAGGAAAGAGGCCAGTGAATCCTCGAGAGGAGCATGAGGATGAAGTGGAAATCAAGATAACCGAGCGCGCGAGAAAATGAAAAAGCAAAGAAGAAGTCGAAGAGAGCATCCGAAACGAGTTCAACCGTATCGTAGGTAAAGAGCCGATGACAGAATGGCTCGAGTCACCTTTTAGCCCAGAAATCGAGATATATACGATGCCAGAGTCGTTTAAGCCACCGAAAATGGAACCCTACGATGGAACCACAGACCCGGAGGATCATTTGTACCGATACATATAATTGATGAGGTTGAGAAACGCAAACGATGCCATGAAGTGTCGTGCCTTCGACACGTTGCTCACAGGTCGAGCTCGAGAGTGGTTCCACAAATTGCGTCCCGGGTCGATCTCAAGTTTTTTACAGTTAGGCCAGAAATTTCGAGATGCCTTCATTGGAAAAAAGAAATTCCATCTCAGTGCCACCCACCTCATGAATATCAAGCAAGAGAAAGGGGAGTCGACCATTGATTTTATGAGGCGTTTCAACCTCGAGGCCATGAAAGTGCATAACGCCAGCGATGCGCTGCAGGTTAATGCCTTTGTTGGAGGTCTGCGTAATATGAAACTGTACGACAAGCTCTCCAAGAAGATGCCAAATGATATGGACGAATGTGTAAACATAGTTCATAAGTTCTACCAAGGTGAAGAGGCAATGCGTCTGCACACCATTTCACTTGGCCTTAATTCAAGGAATGACACCGAGGCCAGTCCAAGGGACAGCCAAAGGGTCGAAATGATGATGGGAAATCCAACGTGTTTGATCGATTAACAGCTCCAATCACAGATCGTCTCGGGAAGAAAGGGAATCTGAAAGAGCGTGATTTTATCCTTCTGAACCGATCACGTGGAGAAGTGCTGGCTATTATGATTAAGAAGAATATCGCTCGAACACCCAAGCCAATGTCCAAGGACCCTGAGAAGAGAAAGAATACCCACAAGTATTGTGATTATCACAGGGATGTGGGGCATGACACAGAGGAATGTTTTGATTTGAAAAGAGATATCGATGCCTGTATCCAAGAGGGTCGATTGGATGAAGTGATCGACAGATCGGAAAAGGACGAACCCAAAGGTCGTCGTGAGTATAAAAGAAAGAGTTATAATGGGAAGAAGGATCGATCGCCGCGTCGAGACAATCAGAGGCGACGGGATAGATCAACTGAGCCGACCTACAGGGATAACCGACGGGATGATCGTCGGGAAGATTTGAATCGAGACCCTCACGGGGATAACCGCGTCGGATACGACGTCAACACAATTGTAGCAGAGCATGGATCTGATTGATCTAGGTCGAGTCGACAGTCTTCGGACCGATCGAGAGAGTCGAAGAAATTGAGGTTCACAACGGAAGTGGGTTATGGACCCAAGAATGATATCCCGAGTTCGCACAACCATAGCGAAGGGTTGGTAATAGAAGTGGTAATAAGTCGAGGTCGGGTGAAGAGAGTCTGTGTCGACAGTGGAAGCACCGTTAAAATCCTTTATTACTCGGCCTTCAAAGCCATGAGGTTGAAAGATGAAGATATTGTGCCATTATCCACCCCTCTATTTGGATTCACAGGACAAGCTATTCACCCTGTTGGGTCGATCAATTTATTGACAACAGTCGGAGACGGAGAAAAAGACCGGACCATGGAGATGACCTATGTCGTAGTAAAGGCCCCATCGGGGTATAACGCGATATTAGGCCGACCAGCTTTATACGATCTCAGAGCCATCATCTCGACATTCCACAACAGCATGAAGTTCCCCACCTGGTATGGAACCTATGAGGTAAAAGGAGACATCGAGGTGGCCAGGAGTTGTAGCTTGGTCACAATCAAAGGGAAGGGAGTTGGACAGGTGTTGGTTGAAGAATTGATACCGGAAGAAGAGGAGGATCGAAGTTGGGTCTCTGTCGACCCGGCTGAAAGAGGTCCGTGGTCGGAAGGAAGAGGAGGGCCAAGGGGTCCAGATCGGGAAGTGGTTGTCACACCCCGACATGAAAGCCTTGGTCGACCTACTGGTCGAGTATCGAGACGTCTTTGCATGGAAAGCAGACGACATGCCAGGCATATCGGCAGATATTGCGATGCATCAACTCAATGTCGATCCAAAAAAGAAGCCAATACGGCAAAAGAAGATGAACCTTGCTCCTGAGAGGAAGAAGGCGGTAAGGAAAGAGGTTGACAAGTTGCAGATAGCTGGGATCGTCAAAGAAGTGTTTTACCCAGATTGGTTAGCCAACCCTGTGTTAGTTAAAAAGCCAGATGGAAGCTGGCGAATGTGCGTAGATTTTACAGATCTCAACAAAGCATGCCCCAAGGATTCGTATCCCCTCCCGAAGATCGATCAATTAGTTGACTCGACTCTGGGCTTCGAGGTGTTTGGTTTTCTCGATGCGTATAGAGGATACTACCAAATATTCATGGACCCTCGTGACTCGGAGAAAACCGCATTCATAACAGAGTTTGGAACGTTTTGTTTTGTGACAATGCCATTTGGCTTGAAAAACGCAGGGGCCACCTATCAGCGGACAGTCAACAAAATTTTCAAAGGACTGATAGGTCGGAACATGGAGGTTTATGTGGACGATTTGTTGATCAAGAGCAAGTCCATGGGACAGTTTATTGACGATGTCAGAGAGGTTTTCGAGGTGCTGCGGGCCGCAAAAATGAAGCTCAACCCGAAGAAGTGCACTTTCGGGGTTCGATCTGGAAAATTCTTAGCCTATATGATATCAAAGGATGGGATTCGCGCTAATCGAGATAAAATCGAGGCTCTGAAAAATATGCCCGCACCTCGTAACGTAAAGGAAGTTCAACGATTGACGGGTCGGATGGCTGCCCTCAATCGTTTCTTGTCGATATCAGCACAGAGGGCCCTACCCTTCTTCAGGATACTGAAGAAGGCAAGTCCATTCCAGTGGGATGAGAAATGTCAGAGAGCGTTCGATGACCTGAAAGAGTATTTATCTGATTTGCCGACCCTGTCCTCACCTCGAGAAGGAGAGAAACTCTTAGTTTATCTGGAAATCTGCAAGGAGGCGGTGAGCGCAGTGTTGGTTCGAGAGGGAGATCAAGGGCAGATTCCGATTTATTTTGTAAGTAAGGCATTGCATGGAGCCGAAATCAGATATACACCTGCTGAAAAGTTGGCTTTGGGTCTGGTCCATGCATCAAGGAAATTGAAGCCGTATTTTCAAGCACACTCCATTGCTGTGGTCACTGACCAGCCTTTGAAACAAATTCTGACAAAGCCCGAGACATCGGGTCGGTTAGCAAAGTGGGTTGTCGAGCTAGCAGAGTATGATATCGAGTTTTTACCACGTACCGCCATCAAGGGTCAAGCTTTAGCAGACTTCCTAGCCGAAGGGTTATCGATTCAATTGGAGCAAGAAAAGCAGTCATCATAAGAACAATGGACCATCCACGTCGATGGTGCCTCGAGTAAAGAAGGAGCTGGAGCTGTTTTGTTGCTGGTTAGCCCGAAAGGGGAAGAGTTCCCATACGCACTTCGATTCGAGTTCAAAGCCACGAACAACGAAGCTGAGTATGAGGCCATGATCACGGGTTTGAAGCTAGCATCGAAGTTGAGGGTCGAGAATCTTTTGGTATACAGCGACTCTCAGCTTGTGGTAAACCATATACGAGGTGAGTATGAGGCTAAGGAAGAATCAATGAAGAGTTATCTGAAAGTTGTTCAGGGGTTAATGTCGAAATTCAAAATAGTTCGCATCGAGCAGGTACCACGCAGCGAGAACAAGAGGGCCGACGCGTTGTCTAAACTCGCGTCGAATTTCAAATCAAAAAAGAAGGTTCTGGTGGAGATGTTGGCAGAGCGGAGTTACAATGAAGTCGATATGCAACCAGTGGTTCAAGGATCGACATGGATGGACCCAATAGCTCTGTACTTGAAGGATGGAATTCTCCCGTCTAACAAGTCTCAAGCCAGAAAGATCCGGCTACAAGCCTCCAGGTATGCCCTATTCGACTATGTCCTTTATCGAAAATCATTTGTAACGCCTTGGATGCGATGCGCATCGGAATATGAGGGGGCTTATCTACTTGAAGAAATACATCGAGGGGTTTGTGGTAACCATTGCGGAGCTCGAATGTTGGCAAGAAAATGTAAACTAGCAGGCTATTTTTGGCCTTCAATGCAAAAGGACGCCAACCGATTGGTGATGAGATGCAGGGCTTGCCAGGTGCATGATGTGGTAACACACCAACAGGAACAGGAGATGAATGCCATCGAATCGGTATGGCCGTTTGATGAATGGGGGGTCGATATAGTCGGACCACTACCTCGAGCTCCGGGTAATTTCAAGTATGTTGTGGTCGCGGTCGATTATTTCACAAAGTGGGTCGAAGCCAAAGCCCTTACCGACATCAGGGCTCAGACCATCAAAAAGTTTCTATGGGAGAATATTTTGTGCAGGTATGGAATTCCAAAGTATCTGATATCAGATAATGGGACTCAATTTCTAGATGACCGAGTGCAGGATTGGCTCAAGGAGTTTAAGATCGAACACCGAACCACATCAGTGGCCCGACCTCAGTCCAATGGTCAGGTCGAGCAGACTAACAGGCAGATCAAGTTCGGTTTGCAAAAGCGACTAGAAGATGAAGGTCGGGATTGGGCAGCTCAGTTGCCAAGTATTCTATGGTCATATCGAACAGCACCCAACTCGGCCACACAAGAAACTCCTTTGCCATGGCTTATGGGTGCGAAGCAGTGATACCTGCAGAGATCGGACTATCCTCACCTCGAGTTTTGGCATATAACGTTGAGACGAATGCCAATAATCTGCTTCAAGAGAAGGATAATATCGAAGAAAAGAGAGAGGTTGCAGCATATCGAGTGGCCAATTATAAAAGAAAGATCTCACAATTTTATAACGCGAGGGTGAAGTACAAGTACTTCCAAGTGGGGGATCTCGTGCTGAGAAAGAATGAGGCCAGCAGACAGGACCCAATAGGCAAGCTCGAGCCGAATTGGGAAGGTCCATATAAAATTCTGAAGGTGCATCCTAAAGGATCGTACCAGTTGGGTAGGTCGGATGGAAGCACGGTACCTCGAACTTGGCACGCCACCAACCTGAGATAATACTATGTTTAAATCGCATTCACTTTACGACATTTGCAACTTTGCTTTCTTAATTGTTTGTAACAAGTCGATATGACATTTGATTTCAACGTTTTATATTCAAGCAAATTTTCTTTTTTAATTATGCTGAATTTACAAGCTTATGTCAAAAAGAAAAGGGGAGCAGAAGAAAAAGCGTAAGATTCGACATCGACACCAGAATTCGACAAAATAGTGAATAAAGCCAAGTCACTGACAATGCTTATATCACTTTCGAGCTACGACCCATCGACACGATGGAGTTAGAACAAAATGGTGAATAAAGCCAAGTCACCTTGTGAGCTTAAATCACTCCCGACCTTCAAATAAGCCCGATGCGAGGCGGTCGGAAGATCCCACGATGGATACCTAGCTCGACCAAATCATAAGCACCACGATGTGCATAATCGAGTAAGGATTTCATAATTCGATGTCCTTATAAGCCTGACGAGGCAAGATAGTCGAATCGAGCTCCGACCAGACCAAGTCAAGCCAATAAGGCGATCTGATGCTAGATCGACTCGTATCCAAGTGTACCATGAGTCATGAACTCATACCACACTCGAGGGGCCACAGGGAATTAAGTCCAAAGGACTACACCCCTCAAGGCAACATTTGCAAGGGAATTAAGTCTAAAGGACTACACCCTAGACAAGTGATCAATAAAAGACAATAGACATTCAATGGAAAAGCATAGATTTAAATTGAACGATCATAAAATGCAAATTGAAAAGTCATAAAGTCTACAATGTCGAATCGGAGAAAAACACGTCGAGACAAGTAAAAATGTCAAAATTATACAACCAGATCGAATTAAGGAGTTCAATAACAGATCAATAAAAACTGTGGCATCAAAGAGAGTCATCAAGCAGCTGGCTGATTTGAGGTGGAGGCGTTGGGGTCGGCCTGTTCTTCCAACTCGTCATTTTCCGCTCCATCTCCCTCCAGAGCAGGGACCACATACTTGTCATAAAGAGACACGCCAGCCTTGAAGTCGGTGATATATCGGCCATATCGGGGGATTGCCTCTGGGTCATACAAGTATGCCTTCTCGATGCTCTTAACCTCAAAGTCAGGGATGACCATCTTAACTTGATCCAACGCGTTCGAGAATCCCCCCTTCATGGCCTGACTCATCAGTAGCGCCAGGTCATTATCGAACTCCTCCGACGTCAAGAAGTCCTTTTTAGCCGCTTCTAAGCGAGTCGTAAAGCTATCAACCTCAAGTTGAAGATCGTCTCGTGCCTTAGTAGATACGGCCAGCTCGGCTCTAGTTTGGTCCAACTCCGACTTCACCACCGCTAGCTCGGCCTCCCTGTCGGATATGTCTTTCTGCGCTTTAGATAGATCGGACTCCAGTTTTATGCGTCGATCATCCAACTTGTTGACCTTGGCCTTCAGCTTCTCGAGATCGGAGGTCAGTTTAGCAATAGTCTCTTTCTGCTCCTCCAGAGCTGCCGAGGGAGACTCGATTCTATTCAAAGCTACTTTAGTAGCGAGTCGAGTCTGTAAAAGAGAACCCCATTAACGTCGAAAACAGACAAAAATTACGAAACTACAAGGAAAATAAAAGAAGACTCACAGCTCGATGACCCTTCATAATGAAGTCGTGTAGCTCCACCAGAGTCATGGCCTCCATCTCTGCCACGCTCATCTCAGGGATCGGATCGGTGGAGTTTGGCGGGGCAAGGTTACGGGTCTATTTCCCGACCCCATGTCGCACCTCAGTTGTTTTCTGGCGCTTCCTCGATGCAAGGTCTCCTTCAGTCTGCCCTGTCACCCTAGCCTCGTCGGGTTGACCTCTTAAAATATCATATGTCGATACAGGCATAGAAGATCGGGCCGATCCCCTCTGACCCCGGATGTAGCACCAGGCGCCGGCTTCTTCGACCTGATACCGGCCGGTTCCTGAATTTTCTTGGGATCCGTCTTTTTAGGATCGGGCATCTTACCTATAGCCTCCAGCTTTGAAAAGTGTTCCACTGCAAACAGAGACAAATCAGCATTAGTACATCATTAAAAACCTAGGTTGATCTTGAAAAAGGAAAATGCAAGTATAACGGTTCGACGGAATGAAAAAGTATCCTACACAAAACTCGAACGTCCTCATCGAGTTCCAGATAGGCGCCCGGTCATGCCGTTTCGATGTCAGCAAATGGATACAGGGAATGCAGATTTCGAGTCGCTACGTCGGGGTGAACGCTCTCGATAATCCCACACCCTTTGGGGACGTCCGAGTCGATCCGATCATGCCATTTCCGTGGCCTTTTATACCAAGTATGGATGTCAATATCCACCAACCCATGTCGGATAAAAAAGAAATGCGGTTTCCACTCGCCCTGAGACGAGGTCACCTTCCTCACGAACTCCGATACCAAAGGGCGCCTCTGGAATGTGTACCATTGTTTACGACTAATTTTATGGTTTTTATCGAGTTATTTCGTAACATTATCTCCCGTGTTTTAGTGATTTTTATAGAAAATCACTCGCCAAAAGGATAAATTGAGCAAATGAGTTTTAAAGATAATAAATTGCAAAAGTGGCTGATTTATGTGTTTTTATCGTTGGTTTTATGTTTATTTGGATGTTGTTACACTTTGCAATATTTTGGATATCTTGTAGATGCATATCTTCGGTCTAAAAGAGGTGTTTAGAGGGTTAGAAGAAGATGCCACAAGTTTACGAGTTCAACGGAGCAAATTTTCCTAAGTACTTAAATCGTTACAAATTTTCGACGGAGATTTGACCCAGCTTAGAGGCATTTTCAGGGAGGACTTCTTCATGAAAATTGTAGATCATTGAAAGAGCTTTCCAACGCACTTTGAATTACGTCAATCGGACTTCTACAACTCAAATGGTGGTCAAGTGGGTAATCAATTTCGGTAAGTGGAAAATCCCGTAAACGACTCGGGATACGACGGGCTAATCAAAAAGGCGTTTTCTGAAGAAGAGTCCTTAATGAAAGTTGTAGAGTTTTCCGAGAGCTTAATTATGACGTTCGGATCATAATTTTTGGAGGTCTACAACTCAAGATATGAATTTTAGAAGTTTGAGTCAAAAATAGACTAGCATCCAGCGTCCGTTCACCACCGCCATTCATTCAGCACCACCGACATACGCATAAGTGATTCAGCCGACTTACTCCCTTATATATACAGCTATTTCCAAACCCTAATGAATATAATTCATTCACACAAAATTTAGAGGAGCAGCCGAGCTGTATCAAAAAAAAAAAAAAAGATGATTTCTTCCACCCAAATGATCATGATCAACATCATGGTTGTTGGCTAAGCACATCGCAGTGGGACAACGGATGAAACCGATCAACATCAACACCAACTAGAGAGATTTTTAGCCGTACTTTTAGTGAGTAAAGTTATCGTTTTTCGTCAATTAGAATTTGTTTTGTATTGTTTATGTTTTAATCGAATCGAGAGATCGATGAAACCATCTTTTATGCTTTGAATTTATATGAAAATATTGTTCAAGTTGTGATCTTTTAATTGATGCGATTAATTATAATTCGAGAGATCGTTTATAGTTAATTGAGTAAGAGTATTAGAAATAATCTCGTGATCTTGTTTTGCATGTCGTTTTGTTTTATTTGAAAAAGAAAACGAAACCCTAGAATTCGTTTAGAGAAATTTAATCGAATTCGTGATAGATCATTACTAAAAATCATATCTTTAACTTGCCGTCTAGTTGGGGTTGGGTTGATTGATCGGTGGATTCCCGTTGCCTTGCCGTTGTTTTAATTACTTGATAAATCGAATCATTAGTATAAATAGTTGATTGCTAAGTTAGTTGTTTTAAATTCTAGTTGATTGTTAATTTTCTGCAAATTTACTATTCATCAAAGTTACTGTTCATCGTACTGTTCATTAATTCATAATTAGTTTAAATCTTAGTTAATAGTCGTGACATAATCGATAAGATAATTGTTCCTTGATCCGATAAACATTCCACTCCCGCCAGGACGACCCGTTAACATCCTTTACTACGAACCTTATACTTGGGGTGTTTCGGTTATAAATTGTAAAACTCGTTTTACCGAACAAGTTTTTTGGCGCCCGTGTCGGTGAGTCGGTAACGGTTGTCGGATTCTTAAAGGTGCAATTTTTGTTTCGATACTAATAATTTTTTTTATGTGATAATATAATAGTTACGTTTTTATTTTATTTTTTATTTTTAGATGTGTAGATTTTTATTTTTAGTTTATTTCATTAAGTTTGTTTAATTAAGATTTTTGCCGTAGATTTCATAATTTAACTTTTATTTTATTTAGGCTTGCCTAAGTTTTTTTAGATTTCATAGATTTTTTTTTATAGCTCTTATTTATTTTACCTTACTTATTTTTTCTTTTCTGTTTTCTTTATTTTAATTCACCTTAGATTTTAGTTTTCGTGATCTAAACGGGCGCCCATCCTTTCGGACGCTCGTCTGCATTCGAAATTTCTTCTCGCATCGTTTAAGTTGATCAGACGAGCGTCTGGATTTCCAAACGCTCGTCTAGCCTTTAAACGCCCGTTTACCCCCCAGTTCATCTTCTGAACGCCAGTTCAGAGAACTGGACGAACGTCCAACTCCTGAACGAGCGTTCAGGTTCTTCAATCTTCACTCTTCTCTTCTCTTTTCTTTCTAAACTTCTAAACCTCTAATCTTCTCTAACTCGTTCTCATCAACCCTAAGGTTGATTTCATTCTATTTTGCTCCCCTGGTTTATGCAAACCGGGAGCAAGAAAGGCCACATTACACTTTGTCTCGAACTCGAAGCGAGACATTGTCAAGAGAAGACCATTCCCAAATCCTGACAACATGAGCGAACACGGTTCCAGCGATCACGAACAGGAGGACCAAGGGAATAATAACCAAAATCCTCCTGGCATGGATCCCGCTCAATTAAACCAAATTCTGATGCAAATGTTGCAGAACCAGCAACAGCAGCAAGCCTGGATGAACCAGCAGATGCATCAACAACAGAATGCTCAACAAAGAATGACCCAGGCACCCGCTTGCACATCCACCATACATCGAATGTTCAAAATCAACAAAATTTCAGCGGTCAGAGTTGTTGGTACAAAGAAGACCCTTACGCGCCATATCTTGATCAAGACTTCTTGGAAGGGCATAGACCAATTCGGCCTCCAGAGATGGGAGGAATGCATTTTGATCTTAAGAATGGAGTTGTGGGGATGGTCCAAAATAGTTCATTCCATGGCACCGCATGAAGACCCACATGACTTCTTGTCTACTTTTGTGCAAATCTGTGAAGCGAGTCACTACTCCCTGGCGTTCTTACGAAGTTGTTAAATTGAAACTTTTCCCGCTTGCTTTGAGGGTGAAGCAAATCGATGGTTTAAGTCCTTACCCCATCACTCTTCATAATGCTGGTGATGTTAAAAGAGCCTTTGCTCAAATTCGTTTCACCTGAAGCGATAATGGAACGAAAAGAGATCTGACTACCTTCGAGCAACTAGAAGGAGAGAGTGTGGGAAAGGCTTGGGAGAGGTTGAATCATTAATGAGAAAATGCCCTAACCATGGATACACTCGACATGAACTTCTAGAATTATTCTATCAGGGTGTTACTCAACCCAATAGAGATTACTTGGATTCCACACTCATGGATCGCGTTTTAGGAGGAGGAGATGATGCCGCTGCTGCTGGTGGTAGCGTAAACGATAGCTAAGAATAACATGTGGGCAACTCAAAAGAAGACCCGGTGTTAGCGGAAGCAAAAGGAGGTCGCTTCAAGTGACTCAGAGACAAAGCGCTTGTTGCTCAAATGGAAATAATGAACAAACAACTAGCCAACATGCAAATGAAGCAGCATCAGATGTTAATCACTCGGGCATACAGGCCGGGAATACGATGAATGAGGAAGTACAAGCCATGGAGAACCAGAATCAACCTTTCGTGAGGCTTGACCAAAATTTCGGTCAATCAAGTCAAACTCAAACCCGCAACTTTTCGGGAAATCCGCGGAATAGTTATTATACACCGCTTGGTGCATCCAATAACCCAAGACCCCAAGGTAACTGGGCCCAAACGCAAAATCAACAGCCCACCTACGTCTCTCAGAAGAAATTCGATGAGCTAGTTGACATGGTGAAAACACTAGCCACCGGTCAAAAAGGCGATGGAGAGACAGATTGGTCGATGGTCGATCAACAAGCAGCGAGACCTCAAGGAAGGCGCCAAGTTATACGGAAAAAACCCTAAGGCGAGATATCAATGCTTGCACCGCCATCACACCTCAATGGGAGTATGGAGATGAGGAGTTGAATGCAGTCACCCTCGAAGCGGTAAGGCGATTGGACCGAAAGATGTCGGAAAGCAGTAGCCCTCCCGACGCCATGAGTTCGGAGGGGCAATCGTAAATTAAATTCCAAAGAAGGTAGCAGTGAGGAAGAGTGAGTGATGATGATTTTTAGGGGATAGTGATGAGGATCTTTGAGAAGGAAGTCGTAGCCGAACCACGACTAAAAAAGAAAACTGAGAAGTTTGTCAGATGGAAGGATAAGGAGGACGAAGCCATTAAAAGTCAACCTATGATTAATCATTCGAAAACCCTTCCTTATCCGGCAAAGAAAAGAGAGAATACCCTAAACTCTGACAAACAGTATGACGGAGTGAGGAAGATGCTTAGAGATACTATGGTGACTATGCCACTTGCTGAGGTATTAACTGAGATGCCTAAGTGCTGTAAGTATCTTAAGGATGCCTGTGGAAGTAAAAAGAAGCTAAAGGAAATGGCAGAGGAAGTGCTAAGAGAAGAGTGTTCAACGGTTTCACAGAGCGTTGCAATCAAGCGAGGTGACCCCGGACGACCTTCAATCTCCTGTACGATTGAAGGCCACACGTTCCACAATGTTTTATGCGATTCAGGGGCCTCTGTTAATGTGATGCCATTGAACGTCTGCAAGAGTCTCGGGCTGGACAAAAGGCTAAAGGAGCGTCCCGTCTCTCTTCAGTTGGTGGACCAATCTAGCCGCTTAGCCGGGTTGTGTTAACAACGCCCTTATCCATGTTAAACATCTAGTTTTTCCAATCGACCGGGTCATCTTGGATTACCGATCGACAAGGAGATGCCCACGATTCTCGGGCGGCCTTTCTTAAACACTTCGCCTCCACCATTGACTTCAAACGGCCAAATCACTCGAAAGTAGGGACACTTCCATTACCTCGGCAGGGAAAAAGTTCTGCGGAAGCTTCGAGCCAGGAGATCTCATTCATTGAAGCAATCTATGGGGATGAATTCGACCCTGATGAAGAGCTCACGGAGATAGGAGCCCTGGATGTTATAATTCACGAACAGGCAGGAATCACTGTAGAGTTGTCTCAACAACTTGCGCATACTGAGCCTATGAGTGAACGGAAAATCTGGGATATTCCAGGGATGAGCAGCAATGATTTGAAGGAGCTCAACCAGGCAGACTTTAACCTCGCAGAGGAGGAAGTTTTAATGGGTAGTTGGGACGAAATAGAATTCTGGAAAGAAACTACTCATTGGGAGTTGGATGATTGGGAGCAGCTTGCAGAAGAGCTTGAAGAAGAAGAACTTAAGAAGATGGTTAAGCATAAGAAAGAACAAACGGAAGCTGACAGGAGGATTCCTCTAGATGATGTCATTCAATACCTTTCTGGGGTCACACCTCAGGAAGATGAGGTGTTTTTCAGTCAACCGGTCCAAGCTCACAAGGAAAAAGGTGGTCCCTTAAAATCTAGTATAGAGCAACCACCTGCTGACTTAGAGTTGAAACCACTTCGCAAAGACCTAAAATACATCTTCCTTAAGGATGGTGATAAGTTGCCCTTGATCATCTCATCTAAACTCGAGCCGGAACAAGAAGCGAGAATTAATTAAAGTGTTGAGAAACACATCCTCACTCACGTTCGGATGGCGGTGGGCGATATCGGAGGAATCAGCCCAGGCGTGTGCATGCATAAGATCCGAACGGAGGAAGGAGCGAAAAAGGTCGAGACAACCTCAAAGGAGGTGAATCCGCACACGCAGGAGGTTGTCAAAAGGAGATCATCAAATGGCTTGACATGGGGATTATCTACGCCATCGCCGATAGTGAGTGGGTCGACCCTACTCAAGTTGTGCCAAAGAAGGAGGCATTCTTGTGGAGAAGAACGAAAAAGGGGAAGAAGTTGCCTTACGCCTTGTGACTGGCTATAGAGTTTGCATTGATTATCGCAGGTTAAATGAAGTCACCGCTAAGGATCATTTCCCCCTGCCCTTCATTGACCAACTTCTAGAAAGACTGAGTGGTCATAAGTATTATTGTTTCCTTGATGGATATTCTGGTTATTTCCAGATAGCCATCGACCCTAATGACCAAGAGAAGACAACTTTTACCTGTCCATCTGGCACTTTTGCTTTTCGCAGAATGCCATTCGGCTTATGCAATGCACCCGCGACCTTTCAACGGTGCATGTTGGCCATATTTGATGGACTTGTGGAGCAATGCATGGAGGTCTTCATGGATGATTTCTCAGTCTATGGCGACAGTTTTGATGAAATTTTAAAGAATCTCGATATGGTACTCCAACGTTGCGTTGAGAAAAATCTAGTGCTTAACTGGGAGAAATGCCATTTTCTAGTAGAAGAAGGGATTGTTTTGGGACACAAGGTGTCCAGTGATGGTATTCAGGTGGATAAGGCTAAGGTAGAAGCCATCGAGAAAATGTCGTACCCGAAGACAGTGAAGGAGGTACGAGGATTTCTAGGACATGTGGGCTTCTATCGGCGTTTCATTAAAGATTTTTCGACGATAGCAAAGCCTTTATCCAACCTGTTGAAAGAGGAAGTGGAGTTCTTGTTTGATGATGGGTGTAAGAAAGCTTTTAATAGCTTAAAGGATAAGCTAACCAGTGCCCCCATTTTAATCGCGCCCGATTGGACTCAACCTTTGAATTAATGTGCGATGCCTCTAACTACGCAGTGATGGCGCGATTCTAGAAAGGCGGAAGAATTGACAAAAAGTTCAGGCCGATTTACTATGCTAGCCGCACTTTGAACCCAGCTCAATGCAATTACGCCACTACCGAGAAGGAATTCTTGGCAGTCGTTTTTGCTATTGACAAATTCAGAAGTTATCTTTTAGGGTCCAAAGTGGTGGTGTGGACAGATCACGCAGCACTACGCTACCTTATGGGAAAAGCAGACGCTAAACCAAGGTTACTCAGATGGATTCTGATACTACAGGAATTTGACCTTGAAATTAAGGACAAGAAAGGTAGTGATAATGTTGTGGCTGACCACTTATCTCGCCTAGTAAACGAGGGTAGCGAAATCCCTAAGGAGATAGGCATTGACTTTCCGACTGAGCAATTAATGAAGCTAGAGACTGGGAGGCCGTGGTATGCTGATTACGCCAACTACTTAGCAAGTGGACACTTTAGAAGAGATGACGATCAGGAAAAGAAGAAATTTTTCAGCGACTTAAAGTATCTCGTATGGGAGGATCCATATCTGTTTAAAGTCTGCAAGGACGGGTTGCTTAGAAGGTGCGTTCCGGAGCATGAACAATTGGATATCTTGGAGCAATGTCATAGTGGTCCCATTTGGTGGGCACTACGGAGCACCTAAGCAGATCACAAAATCCTTCAAATTTGGTTTACTTGGCCTACTCTGTTTAAAGATGCTGAAGCCTTTTGCAAGGGCTGTGATAGATGCCAAAGAGTAGGGAGACTCAGTAATAGGATGGAGATGCCTTTGAGGCCTATCTTGGAATGTGAGGTCTTTGACGTCTGGGGCATTGATTTTATGGGACCGTTCCCATCATCATGCTCTAACAAATATATTCTGGTCTGTGTAGACTATGTTTCCAAATGGGTAGAGGCCATAGCCACCCAAACCAATGATCACAAAGTTGTTAAGAAATTCTTGCAAAAGAATATCTTTACTAGATTTGGCTGTCCTAGAGCCCTTATCAGTGATGAAGGTTCGCATTTCTGTAATGCACCACTGGATAAAATTCTTGAGAAGTATGGTGTCAAGCATAGAATTGGTACACCATACCACCCCCAAACCAGTGGCCAAGTCGAGGTGAGCAACAGAAGTCTTAAACGGATTTTGGAGAAAACGGTGAATTCCAATAGATCCAACTCGAGTGCGAAGTTGGACGACGACTTTGGGCTTATCGCACGCGTTCAAGACCCCCTATGGGTACGTCACCCTTCCAAATGGTTTATGGCAAGGCTTGCCATCTACCGGTCAGTGAGCCACAGAGCCATTGGGCTATTAAATTCTTAAACTTCGATAGCCAACTCGTGGGAGAAAAGATTATTGCAACTACATGAGCTCGATGAATTCGGACTCGGGGCCTATGAGAACGCCAAGTCGAGCAAGGAAAGAACGAAGGCGCTCCACGATGCTAAGATTAAAGATCGGGAATTCAAAGTGGGAGACATGGCTTTGCTGTATAACACCAGGCTCCATCTTTTTGCTGGTAAGCTTAAATCTAGATGGTCTGGCCCCTTTGAGATTCTTGATGTTCATCCTGGTGGAGCCATTACGTTGAAAGGGTACGGCGATCAACCGTTCAAAGTCAATGGTCACCGGATTAAGAAGTACTTTGGGCAACCCAAGGAAAGCTCAAGTACTATACTTTGAAAAGAGAAATGAAACGGTTGAGTCGTTTATTTGTGAAGAGATTCCATCCGACTTCTTTGGAGTGGATGATGACATTATTACCCCTAACCTTGCAGATCCTTCTGTCAATGCTCCTGAGCTTGTTTGCATACCTCAGCCGAATCTGAGAAACAAGAACAAGAAGAAAAGAGTCAGTGTTGTCTGGAGAGAAAAATTTCATGATCTTATCGCGCACTTGACTTGTTGTTGTGGCGAAAACCATTTCCGTTCTAGTCATTCTGAGTCTGACAGAGAAGTGGTTAGCCTTAAACCCAAGTGGCCTGATCCAGGTTGACTTGGTTTCCTCTGTCAAGCTAATGACATAAAAGAAGCGCTCCTAGGAGGCAGCCTAGTCTTTTAAGTATTTCTTTTTAGTTAAGTTTTTAGGTTATTAGGAATAAAACCTTGGTGAGTTGTGTGTTGGTTATCCTTGTCCTATTTGTGAATGCTTTATGTGCCTACATGTTTACTCATATACCCCGAGATTATATGTTATGTCGAGTGTGCAGATACTGTTGAGCGGTTGTTGCCAGCTATTCCTTTAGTATTGTCTGTCCCTGATACGAGTGCGGCGGTTTATTCATGCTACGGCTCGACCCACGCCAACCCTCTGACCGACAACCACTTCATAACCAAACTAAATATTCTTTTCTTTTATTTGCACATTACGAGGACATAATGTGATTTAAGTGTGGGGGGGTGCAATTCGTGCTTTATTTCGACAATATGAGTAGATATTTGTGATCCTTGATAAATTTTAAAGATTTTAAAATTTTGGCACTTGGATAATTGTAAATCTTGAGCATGTAATTGGAACAAATGCTTGCTAGTTGTAGTTTCTCGACGATGATAGTATGTGACTTAGTGAGATAATTATAGCATGTCTTTTCTTGTTATGGAGATAGAATTCGTTTCTCACGAAAGCCTTTGACATTGAAGCAAGATTTTTGAACTATATCCTTTCATTATTTTGATGAGTTATATTAGGAAGGTCAGTATAGTAACACCTTAGTTAGACCGTGTGCTGTGAATATCATAAAGTTTGAATGTGATAAGTGAGATGTAACTTATGTCTTTAAAAAGTGAATGAATAAATAATTAGTGAATAAATACGTTTGTCGTAAAGTGGTTAATGATTTGAGTGAGGTAGGGTATACCACGTATGTCCTATACCACTATGATGACCAAAAGCTCACGGCGGTTAGAAGAAGCTACCCTATGATTTGAGTAAGGTAGGGTGTTATCACGAAACATCCTATTCTACTATGACGGGTAAGAGCTCATTCGATGTGCGTCAAAAGAAAAAGGAAAAAAGAGAAAGTGGAAAAATTAAAGACTTGGTTATCGTTACATTTTATACCTAGTATAAACCGCATGATATGTTTGTAGGGATTATCCTACTGAGTGCGTGGGAAGGCTTTGAGTGGAGCTATTACACGCTATATCTAGGATAGTCATTGAAATTTTGAGAAGATATTTCTTTGGAAGGCTTGTTAAATTTGAAAAGGGCTTGTCACACATACAATCGAATCTATCTCTGTGATAGTATTGTTTGCTATAGTTGTTGTATCTTTTGTTACGTGAGTTAGGAATCTATTTGGATTGCATATAAAGTGAGCTAGTTTTAATTGTTTTGCTCGGGACAAGCAAAAGTCTAAGTGTGGGGGAGTTGTTTACGACTAATTTTATGGTTTTTATCGAGTTATTTCGTAACATTATCTCCCGTGTTTTAGTGATTTTTATAGAAAATCACTCGCCAAAAGGATAAATTGAGCAAATGAGTTTTAAAGATAATAAATTGCAAAAGTGGCTGATTTATGTGTTTTTATCGTTGGTTTTATGTTTATTTGGATGTTGTTACACTTTGCAATATTTTGGATATCTTGTAGATGCATATCTTCGGTCTAAAAGAGGTGTTTAGAGGGTTAGAAGAAGATGCCACAAGTTTACGAGTTCAACGGAGCAAATTTTCCTAAGTACTTAAATCGTTACAAATTTTCGACGGATATTTGACCCAGCTTAGAGGCATTTTCAGGGAGGACTTCTTCATGAAAATTGTAGATCATTGAAAGAGCTTTCAACGCACTTTGAATTACGTCAATCGGACTTCTACAACTCAAATGGTGGTCAAGTGGGTAATCAATTTCGGTAAGTGGAAAATCCCGTAAACGACTCGGGATACGACGGGCTAATCAAAAGGCGTTTTCTGAAGAAGAGTCCTTAATGAAAGTTGTAGAGTTTTCCGAGAGCTTAATTATGACGTTCGGATCATAATTTTGGAGGTCTACAACTCAAGATATGAATTTTAGAAGTTTGAGTCCAAAAATAGACTAGCATCCAGCGTCCGTTCACCACCGCCATTCATTCAAGACCACCGACATACGCATAAGTGATTCAGCCGACTTACTCCCTTATATATACAGCTATTTCCAAACCCTAATGAATATAATTCATTCACACAAAATTTAGAGGAGCAGCCGAGCTGTATCAAAAAAAAAAAAAAAGATGATTTCTTCCACCCAAATGATCATGATCAACATCATGGTTGTTGGCTAAGCACATCGCGGTGGGACAACGGATGAAACCGATCAACATCAACACCAACTAGAGAGATTTTTAGCCGTACTTTTAGTGAGTAAAGTTATCGTTTTTCGTCAATTAGAATTTGTTTTGTATTGTTTATGTTTTAATCGAATCGAGAGATCGATGAAACCATCTTTTATGCTTTGAATTTATATGAAAATATTGTTCAAGTTGTGATCTTTTAATTGATGCGATTAATTATAATTCGAGAGATCGTTTATAGTTAATTGAGTAAGAGTATTAGAAATAATCTCGTGATCTTGTTTTGCATGTCGTTTTGTTTTATTTGAAAAAAAAGCGAAACCCTAGAATTCGTTTAGAGAAATTTAATCGAATTCGTGATAGATCATTACTAAAAATCATATCTTTAACTTGCCGTCTAGTTGGGGTTGGGTTGATTGATCGGTGGATTCCCGTTGCCTTGCCGTTGTTTTAATTACTTGATAAATCGAATCATTAGTATAAATCGTTGATTGCTAAGTTAGTTGTTTTAAATTCTAGTTGATTGTTAATTTTCTGCAAATTTACTATTCATCAAAGTTACTGTTCATCATACTGTTCATTAATTCATAATTAGTTTAAATCTTAGTTAATAGTCGTGACATAATCGATAAGATAATTGTTCCTTGATCCGATAAACATTCCACTCCCTTAGGACGACCCGTTAACATCCTTTACTACGAACCTTATACTTGGGGTGTTTCGGTTATAAATTGTAAAACTCGTTTTTACCGAACAACCATCCGGCGTCTTGTAGGCCTTAAATTGCGTAAAATTGCCGGAACAGCCGAACCGAGAACTCAATTTTGGCGATTCGACACGCCAGCACAAAGCCCATTACGCTCCTAACCCCATTGGGAGCAAGCTGGGTAACACAGATCTGGTAGTGTTGGAGGACTGCAATGAGGGACGGATCGAAAGGAAACCAAAGTCCCTCCTTCAACTGCGCCTCGTAGATGGCGCAGAACCCAGGGGGTCACAGGCAAACTGGTGTTGACCGTGTGAGACTTGACATGCTCAGATGAGTAGGGAATGCCATATCGAGAACAAATGGTTTTAGCCTTTTCTTGAGGAAGACTGGATATGCAACCGTATGGCCCTTGGCCTTTCATCCTAGTTTGACGCTTAGCGGCGGGTCGAGTGGACGACTCTTCTTCTCCCCTCTCTTCTTCTTCTTCTCCGGCGACTTTTTCACCAGGAGCAGTTGGAACTTCAGAAACCGTCTCCTCCGCCGATTCTTCTTCTATCGCAGCAATCTCTTCCCTATTTTGAGAATCGCTCTCACTACTAGACATGGAACTAAGAAAAGATGCAAGAAATAAATGCAAAAGAAAAAAATGAGAGGAGTTTGAGCGAATTGGGGCTTACTTGTGTTTTTACGATAAAGAGAGAGATGATAATGGCAAATGAGAGAATCTGAGTCAGGGCTCCTTTTATGCTTGTGAAATCTTCTAAATGATTTGAAAAAGGCGATTTGGGAGGCGCGATTATAAGGTGTGTAACGCGAGAATCAAGGGTAGTGGGGTGATAAAACGGCCGTTTCGCACTCATTAATGCTAGTACAAGTGTGACGTCATCCTACGACGGATTTACATCGGGTAGAAAACAGCGGTATTTCCGCCTAAGGAAGATCGAATGTCGAAAAGATTATTCAAATTTTCAGATCCGACCTCAGCTTTCGAGATGAGCTTCCCTCCGATCTGGGGGGATTATGACGATACGGGATTTCACCCCTCCGCGTGGAATAATCTGATTGGTCCAGCTGGCGTGTGGAAAAGTCTACGCTGATGACCCACATCGGATCGAATGCTATGCATACCAGTGAAGACCGCAATGACAGGCAGATTGTGCGAGTGTCCCACCTCGATCACCCATGTCGGTATACCTCGAGTCGATGCCAAGACTTCCAGTTCAGACACTCAGGCCCGCCGCCCAGCAGGTTACTTGGGCAGGAGGGCAAGGCCCATTTAAGGGTATTTATGTCAATAGATCTAACCGCCCTAAACTTAGGGCAGAAGAAGGACATGTGCCTATAAATACATCATTCCAGGAACTATGTAAGGCTTGATTCCTGGACATTAGACAGGATACGTAGGCAATCCAAGATACATTCTTGGACTCAGCCATAAAACACCAAAAACACCATCTTTTACACAGTTACAGCCGTTCGATTCCTTTACAGCTCATCTTTAGATTACACGTGACCCAGATTTATCGGTGTTGCATTATTCAGCATCATCACCTCTGTACATTTTACTTCCTCAATATATGTTCCCGACCATATATTCGTTTGACGACTCTGATGTATCCCAAATATGTGTATTATTCGACATGTGTGGTATATGATAGTTACACATTTTATCTATCCATGTGACCTATCTGTGAATAATTTGTACAATAAAATCTTCTATAGTATATGCCTGCTGTCTTAGCTAATTTGTGTAGAATGCAATATGATAATCTTTAATATAAATCATGATGTTTCATGGTAACATACTTGCTTCTAAGATTACAATACATACCTTTCTTTTAGTATATATATAATTTCCAATACTATGTTTTCGAAAGGTGTTTAGTAAATGTACTATATTGCATTTAAATATTTTGGTATTAAAATGTTACAGTTGTTAAAAGGTCGGTCCATGTGAACATATATTATGCTAAGTGAAATTGATTTGGACAGATTATTGAGGAGCAGCTCGTGGCTTTTGAGAAAAGATACAGTGCTGATTCATAGTATTAAAAGCAGAAGATTTGCAGCCTTATTTGCTGATCCTTGGCAAATCAACTTATTCAGCATGCGCAATTGACCCGAGTTCTACCCCTACTCCCTATAAATAGCCACTTATATCAACCATGGATTGTATCAGTTGAATCACATAGCAATCCAACATTTTCATACTTTTCAAAAGTCCTTCTTTTTGGTTGAGTCTGAGAGTGTGGGCAAAGGAGGTTGAGTATCTTGTGAAGATAGTGACTGATCTGAAGCTACTGCATTGGAGGAAGAGCAGTTCATCCAATAGCTCCTGGTTCAGGATCAGTGAAGGTGAAATTCTGAGGTTCTTCTTGTGTAGAAGGTACTCAGAATTGCCCTTTTTATGTTGTTAAATTTTTGCCCCTGTATTGCTTGTGTTGATACTATGTCTTAGTCTCAATTAGTTTACTTGTGTAGTATTTAATTGAGTCTATTGTGTTTTAATTTCTCCTTGATTCAAGTCTTGGTCTTAGTGTGTGTAAAATGACATCAGCATCAGGATCTGAATCTCTAGAATTCTCTTGCTAGAGAAGTTCTGTGCAGTGGAAGACTGCCTCCAGATTGCTGAAATCTGATTAGTGTGGCCTTTTACACACCATAGTCAAGCCTGAAAAAGGACTAATCAAAGGTGTCAGGTTTGCGTAACCTGTTGATCCGTGTTTATTCCTTTACTTGTTATTTTATCATATTTTCAGTCTCTGACTCAAACTCTGAGTTTAGTGCTGTAATTCTGCAATTCCTGTGCTTGGCTTTGCTACTAATAAAATTGATAAATCTACACTATTTGGTGCCTTGCACGAACACCATACTGCACTCTTGATCATCGGCATTGTATCTGTTCACTGAATTATTAAGTACTGCACCTGTTGTGTACACTTGGTCTTTTGTGCATCTAATCTTGCTGTGCTGCTTGGCTGAATCTTGCACATTCTGGTTCTTGACATCTGCTGCATACCTTGATATATCTGCACTTGAACACCACTGTTTTCTGTGCTTTCAACTTGATGTGCATTCATACTTGCAGAAGTTGTACAGTCTGAATCCCTGTGCATTCAAATTTGTTGCACCTGTTAAACATTAACCTGTCCACTCTGTTTGAACTTGAATCTTCACCTTTGTGTGATCTGGTGCATTGGATTCTTGCTAAGTTCAAAGCTGAAACCTGCTGATCCTACTGATTTTGTTTGCTACATCCTGTGCCAAACCTACTGGTTGGCACCTTGCTGAACTTGGTGTCTACTGCCATCTGTTTGAGCTTTATAATTGATCTGCTGGACTTGTAAACCAAGTCCAAACCTGCTGCAAAGTTTTTTTTGATCTGTTCCAGCTGTGTATATTTAGCTATAGACATTAGTTGTAGTAAACTGAACTTTGTATTCAGTCTGCATAAGGTCCAGGTTCGATAATCTTGGTGTATTCATCTTGATTATCACTCCTCAATCCTAGACTGATAGTTCAGTCTTGTTTTTCCTTCTGTACATCTGTTGTAATCAGAACTTGATCAACCTTGTTTTTCTTTCTGATCAACAGTTGCAATAGCACTTTCTATATGATCCTTTAAGCCTTCTCTTGAATTTGTCTTTCTGTATTAACTTGACCTGAACTTTGTTCTTGGACTTGTATATTCTGTTTAATTTTATTCAAGTATTATATCTGCTCAATTTGTGTTCAGTGTTTGCTGAAATAGTATAATTGGTTCTGGACTTGAACATTTTTTAATACATTCTGTATTAGCCCTTGTAATATAAGCTTTTTCTGAACATGATCTTTTGAATAACAGCCTTGGTACTTTATTCTTGATCTATCCTTTAATCTGTAGTGGTTCCTTGTTAATAAACTTTTTGGTTAACCTGTTGTGACGTTTTCTAACCGTTACTAAAAGTAAAAAGCTCATCGTTTAAATCAGTCTGCATATTGCGCAATACTCAATTTAGTTGACTGAATATTTGATTAAATCTAAAGCTTATCTGCAATCCTTTTTGGTTACACCTCAAGCTGCTTAATTTGATTTGTTTAATAACTTGTGTTGATCTTTTAACACAACTTGCAAACGTGCTTAATCGTTTTGATCACACATTAATCACATCACCTTGATCACTAAGGTTTTTATGACACAAGCAAATAGTTAATTAAGTGAGCTTCCGCACTTAGTTACTAGTACTTGTGTTATGTTCGTAAAAGAGTTTAAAAATCATGTACACTCTATTCACCCCCCCTCTAGAGTGTTTATTGCGCCTATATCGATCCAACAGACTGGTCATTGCCCTCTGGTCTAATAAGTATTTCACACTCTGATGTCTGTCTTGATGATGAATTCTCCTCCTTGGATGTAATGTCTCCACTTAGTGACTGCCATGATAAAATCCATAAGCTCATTTTTCATAAGGAGACAACACCAGATCCCTAGGTTTAAAGGCCTTGCTGAGTTATGATACATGTCTTCCCTCCTGATGTAACACAGCTCCTACACCATACTGGCAAGCATTAGTTTCTATGTAAAATGGAATTGAAACATCTCGTAGTACTAACATTGGATAGCTACATAATTCCAACTTCAAATTATGAAATGCCAATTCAGCCTATGAATTCTAGATAAACACTTCCTTCTTCAGTAACTCAGTCAATGGTCTGGCAATTATTCCATACTGTTTGATAAATCTTCTATAAAGCCCTGTTAACCCCAAGAACCCTCTCAGCTCAGTAATGTTCATTGGTGTAGGCCATTGCTTCACTGCTTTTATCTTTTCTGCTTCAACTTGAACTTTACCATCTTGTATTACATGGACTAAGTATCCCACTTGAGTCAGAACAAATGAGCATTTGCTGGTTTTTGCATACATTTTGTGCTTCCTCAACAAATGCA